>OY992883.1:120971956-121194456 GCA_963921405.1 Cepaea hortensis
GGTATTGTTGTTGCTGTAACAGTGATAATAATTATGATTGCAATGGTGTTGTATCAGAAGAAAGATACGCCGTAAGAGTGATAGAAGCTACACATACGTCTTTCATTGTGTGACGTTTCCTCTTGTCTCGGGTTGTGACCGCACTTTATGTGGTGTGTCTTCATGTCTTAGTTGTGACAGTATTGTCTGTGGTGTGTCTTTATGTCTTAGGATGTAACACTACTGTCTGTGGTGTGTCTTCATGTCTTAGGATGTGACAACATTGTCTGTAGTGTGTCTTCATATCCTAGTTGTGACAGTACTGTCTGTGGAGTGTCTTCATGTCTCCGTTGTGATAGTACTGCCTGCAGTGTGTCTTCATGTCTCAGTTGTGACAGTATTGTCTGCGTGTCTTCATGTCTTAGTTGTGACAGTACTGTCTGTAGTGTGTCTTCATGTCTCTGTTGTGACAGTACTGTCTCTGGTGTGTTTTTATATCTTAGGATGTAACACTACTGTCTGTGGTGTGTCTTCATGTCTTAGGATGTGACAACACTGTCTGTAGTGTGTCTTCATAACCTAGTTGTGACAGTACTGTCTGTGGAGTGTCTTCATGTCTTAGTTGTGATAGTACTGTCTGTGGTGTGTCTTCATGTCTTAGGATGTGACAGCACTATCTGTGGAGTGTCTTCATGTCTTAATTGTGATAGTACTGCCTGTAGTGTGTCTTAATGTATTAGGATGTGACAGTACTGCCTGTGGTGTATCTTTACGTCTCCGTTGTGACAGTACTGTCTGTGTGTCTTCATGTCTTAGTGGTGACAGTACTGTCTGTAGTGTGTCTTCGTGTCTCTGTTGTGACAGTACTGTGTCTGGTGTGTTGTCATGTCTTAGGATGTGACAGTACTGTCTGTGGCATGTCTTCTTGTCTTAGTATGTGACAGTACCGTCTTTGGAGTGCCTTTATGTCTCAGTTGTTACAGTACTGTCTGTGGTGTGTCTTCATGCCACTGTTGTGACAGTACTGTCTGTAGTGTGTCTTTATGTCTCAGTTGTGTCAGTACTGTCTGTGGTGTGTCTTCATGTCTCGGTTGTGGCAGTACTGTCTGTAGTGTGTCTTCATGTCTCAACAGTGACAGTACTGACTGTGGTGTGTCTTCATGTCTTAAGATGTGACAGTACTGTTTGTGGTTTGGTTTCATGTCTTAGTATGTGACAGCACTGTCTTTGGAGTGCCTTTATGTCTCAGCTGTGACAGTACTGCCTGTGGAGTGTCTTCATGTCTCAGTTGTGACAGTATTGTCTGTGGTGTGTCTTCATGTCACTGTTGTGACAGTACTGTCTGTAGTGTGTCTTCATGTCTCAGCTGTGACAGTACTGTCTGTGGTGTTTCTTCATGTCTCGGTTGTGACAGTACTGTCTGTAGTGTGTCTTCATGAGTCAACAGTGACAGTACTGTCTGTGTTGTGTATTCATGTCTCAGCTGTGACAGTACTGTCTGTGGTGTGTCTTCATGTCACTGTTGTGAGAGTACTGTCTGTAGTGTGTCTTCATGTCTTAGTTGTGACAGTACTGTCTGTAGTGTGTCTTCATGTCTTAGGATGTGACAGTACTGTCTGTAGTGTGTCTTCATGTCTTAGAATGTGATAGTACTGTCTGTAGTGTGTCTTCATGTCTTAGGACGTAACAGTACTGTCTGTGGTGTGTCTTCATGTCTTAGTTGTGACAGTACTGTCTGTGATTTGTCTTCATGTCTCAGTGGTGACAGTACTGTCTTTGGAGTGCTTTTATGTCTCAGTTGTGACAGTACTGTCTGTGGTGTGTCTTCATGTCTCAGTTGTGACAGTATTCTTTGTGGTGTGTCTCCATGTCGTAGGATGTTAGCATTATGTCTCGGTCGTGATAGTGCTCTCCGAGATGTCTCCTCGTATCTTAGGTTGTTAACTGCACACTCTGTTAACAATAAACTTAACCTACAGCACTAATACGGACTCTTTAACTGCATCGGAAAATACCAAAATCATAAATGTGTTCAACATAACTAATTAGCACATATGTTTATTATGTGAATTGTAGTGAGGATAAGGGAAAATACCGTAGTACAGGGATGTTTAATATAACAGGATTTGTTTTCATTTATGGTGGTCTGCAGTCGCTTGTGAGATAGTATTTAAATAGTTTTCAGATGCATGTATATCGGTTAGATTTGTTGTGGAAGCGTTCCACAGCAGTGATGCAGAGTACGCTAAACTTGTTGTGTATAAGTCTATCTCAAGCTTGGGGATACGTGGTATGTTTAGGTATTTGTTTGTTTTGCATTATATTTAAACAACAGTCAGAGGAAATTTGGAGCACTAGGAGATATTATTTTGTGGATTAGTTTGGCCTGATTAAAACGTGTGTGTTTATCGAGTGGTAATAGCTGAAGACGTTTATATGAGGTAGAATTATAAACTTCAAGTTTACTCAGAATTAAGATTATGACCCGTTTCTGAAGTGAGAAATTTCGCTTGATGATTGAATTAGAACGGTCTTCCGCAGGTCAGCATGGTCGAATGGGTAAGAAAGCATGTTATTGAACATCCGTTGTGCTGATGCCGAGGTAAGCGGTTCAACCCCTACACCGGACAGCTGGACTAAAATGTTGACTTGTCGTCCTTGACTTGGGGTCGTAAATTACAAGTACCTCTGAAGACGGAGTGAGTTCGCCTGATGGCGAGGGACACTGTTAATAGGTAAAGCTAACCCACACGCAAAATTCAGTCCATCACTACTATAAATAGTGTGTGTGGACTACGCTTGAGTTCAAAGAGAGTGCACAACAACAACAACAACAACAACAACAACACACACACACACACACACACACACACACACACACACACACACACACACACACACACACACACACACAGAGAATGGTCTTCATAGATGATTGAGCTATAGAAAGTATTTGAGAAGTATGGAACATCTGTCTTGCGTTTTCCCTAAATAAATGTTTTATTTTGGCAAGGGGTAACTGTTTTTGCTGTTTAACGAGAGCTTGAGCATAAGAAACAAAGGTTAGTTTTTTAAATCAGTCTTTAGGCTCAATTCATCGTGTTCAATTATACTTTCTAGTGGCACGTTACCCGTGTAGAATTCAAGGGTCCTCTGTGGATATAATGTGCATGGTGTTTGTCTGATCGACAATAACATACATTTTGGTTTACTAGGTCTACATGCCGGTCTGCGTGGCTAAGGCCTTACGGACGTGATTCGTAAGCCCGCTT
Organism: Cepaea hortensis; assembly: GCA_963921405.1. NCBI lineage: Eukaryota > Metazoa > Mollusca > Gastropoda > Stylommatophora > Helicidae > Cepaea > Cepaea hortensis. Next base: position 120,975,208 of record OY992883.1, read on the forward strand.
ACCCACATTCGAAACACAATTGCGACCGATTTGGCAGCAGACCGCGTTGCGCTGGGTTTTAACGAGTTGGTATGGGAGCTAATGAAACTAGAACAGTGAACACTATATACAAAATTAGAAAGAAACTAACTGCTTTCTTTGGTCTTGTGATGAGAAGAGAGACATTGGAGAACATCTTTGGTCATGTGATGAGAAGCGAGACATTGGAGAACATCGTGACAACTGGAAAGATCGAGGGGAAGTGAGGCAGAGGCAGATCAAGAGAAATGATGCTGAATGGGTTGCGACGGTGGCATGGAGGAATATTAGCAGCAGAGTTGATTCATAAAACCAAAGACCGAGATCTGTGGAGAGCCATGAACGCCTACGCTAGCTTGCATTGCACTTGATGATGATGATGGTAGTATGGGAGCCGGTCCGGTCGTTCAGAAAGCAATGGCAAACTACTGAAGGTAAATTTGTCAAGACATCAACAAGAGTAAAATTCTGGTGTTGACAGAAAAACTGTAAAAAAAAAGTATGCAAAAAAAAAAAAAAACACGATTACATCCGTATGGGTGTCAGTCCTGTGGAAGGCATGGCAAACTACTAACGTAATACCTGCCCAGTAAATCACAGACAGGCAAACAATGCAGCGATTGATTGTGACGTCATGTACAGGGCATGCAACAAGCTAACTTATTTACATACGATTTGCATAGCTTCACTCAACTGTATTATTCAATTCTTGTTGGCAAGACGGCTCCAGCACATTTCAATTTTGAGGGTTTATATACCATGTACAGTCGTCTACAAAAAGATCTAATATATACAGACAAACAAACAGACAGACAGATGTGTTAGTTAGTTAGTTAGTCGACAGATCATCCTCATTGCACATCGAACCATTCAGTCCATAAGTGCTCGGATCCCCTCCTCAGCAAATCCCGCAACGTGTAGCGGCTAACGACGCCAGTTCTGTGTTGGTTTATAAATCTTCTTTGGCTTCCTGCGTAGTGTTCTTGTTTGGCCACCCCTCTTTTAATTTGCTGCTCTCGCAGTCTGGCCATTGTTGTAGATTCACAGTCATCACTTGGTTCTCGCAAAAGTCTTACTTCTCGTAGAGCATTCAGAATGTCGGCCTGGTCCATGGCGCGTCCGCCCTCCACAGTAGCCTCACCTGCGAGCTTGTCAGCCCGCTCATTTCCTTGTACTCCCGCATGCCCTGGCACGAAGATGAAATTAATCTTTGCCAGTCGAGACCGCTCCAAAGGCAGCAACCATTCTCTTCGGATCGACCCCTCCTCTATCCTCTTGATCATGTTCATTGAGTCGCTAAGGAAACAAGCCCTAGTGAATGTCTGTGTCTCGAGCCATGTTATTGCTTTATTTACTGCCATGACTTCCATGGTCAGGCTACTTGTGGTTTCAGTGAAAGCACCAGAGTCCTCCTTCACAATTCTCCCTCCGGCCCGAGCTAAGAGATATCCCTTATAAGATTATGAAGAATATGAATATTCATAGTTGTATAGATATTCATAGTTTTCACCTCGACACCGGAAGATACACATGAAATAAGATGTGATGAGATAAGATGAGATGATGAGATAGTCGCATCATCTCATCGCAAATTGTTCCTCTTGTACCTTGCGGTGTCGATGTGAAATATAAACAGCGGGAGAGTTCCCGTTTATTCATGTATCGAGATTCCCAAGGACTCTGCTATTCCCACTGTCCATCGTTTACGTAGTCGGTTTCTTCTTCTGCTTCCATTTGGTCTGTACATTATTGCTTATTGTGGTATACTGTTAGTTCGTAACCGTGTTGCGTGGCCAAACCAGGAGAGGGGGAGAGACAGGACACAACCTTGTCGTACTCCGGATCTTTTGGTGAAGGGTTCTGTCTGAGTGTTTTCCATTTGTTCTCACTATGCATTCACTGTTGTTGTATAACCTTCTACATAAGTTTGTTATAGATGTGTACTCACTCCATATAGTTTAATTAAAGATTTCCCACAGCTTGTTTCTATCTACTCTACCAAACGCCTTTTCTTGGTCGACAGAGGCTAAGTAGAGTGTTTCTTTAAATTCGATTGATTTTTCTATAAGTTGTCAAAGAGCAAAGATGACATCTGTGCATCCTTCGTTTATCTTAAATTCAAGTTGTCTTTCTCTTAGCTGGGGGTTCTATTGTATTTCGTAATCTTTTCGCAGAAATTTTGCAAAATATTTTTTTTTCAGTATGACTCAAAAGGGAAATGTTTTATATTGTGTGCAGTCTCTTTTGCTGCCTTTGGTTTTCCAAATTGGAATAATTATGGCGTTTCCCCAGTCTCGTGATATCTGTTGTTCTAACCAAACATGGTTAAATAGTCTTAAAGTCGCTTAAAAGTCGACATGGTCGACTTCATTGCACCGGGTTTTATCCCATATGGCTCGGTCTCTTTCCGCAGCACGGAAAGCGTCGCACAAAGCACGAACTCCGTAGCTTTTAGCGACGACCCACAGGAGTCTCCGAAACATTTAACTCGTAAACCGAAGGACGCGGCCCGGAATCGAACCCACAACCTTCGGTGCACGAGTCAAACGGCTTGACCACTTCGCCACAGAGACTCCCTTAGTAGTCTATGTAGCCATGCTGTTCCTACTTCTTTTGCTGCTTTAATTAGTTCACTTGGTATTTCGTCTTCTCCCGACGATTTATTCAATGGGGCTAATCTGACGGCTTCTCCAATTTCTTCTTTCAGTATGTCTGGCTGTAGTTCTTCGATAGCATATATGTCGGTTTCCTGAATTCCTGTGGCATCTGCTGGAATGTTGACTCCATCTTTTTATGATTTGTTTTTGTTCACTTATCTGTTCTCCTTTTTAGCTGTTAATTCTTTCAGTTAGGTCAAAGGGTTCTCCTCTGATTCTCATTGCACTGATCTTTTTGTAGAAGTTTCTAGTTGCCTCCTTGTAGTTTTTATTTAGGGTTTCTTCATACTCCTCCTAGTCTTTTTGTTTTTCTCTCTTTACTATTATATTCACATGTCTTCTCGCCATTCTATATTCTATGTAATCACGGTCCTGTTTGCTGTTCACCCACTTTTTATATATTTCCTTCTTGCCTTTTACAGCTTTCTTTACATCTGCGTTCCACCAACTTGGTATTTTCTTTATCCGTGTTTGGCGTCTTTTCGTGGTTCCAAATGTTATTTTTTGCAGTATTTAAAATGCTTGATTTGAACATCTCCCATTCTTCTTCCACTGTTTTCTTTCTATAGATAGTTTTACAAAGATTTCAGTTAGTTCTTTCTGATAATATTCCCCCACTGCCTCGTCTTTGGGGTTTTTATAGGTTTACTGATTCGTATGGCATGTATTTGCCTGCTCTTTGCTTTCTTCTTCTGTTGGTTCTTATTGTGGCAATAACTGCTTTGTGGTCTGTGTTTATACTTAAGTTGGGCACTGCCCTTGCATCTAATATATATATATATATATATATATATATATATATATATATATATATATATATATATTTCTGTTAATTCTTGTTATAATAAAATGGTGAGATAGTTCTGGAATCAATTTGGTGACCACGCACGCGCTCTGCCATCTAGCACCGCCCACTGTATACTGTGTCCTTAGAAACGTGCACACGAATTGTCAGACATCCACGCAGCAAACAGAATGGCGTGTCTTGTAATCACCTTTGGCACACGCTTGTTACACAAGCATCACTTTGACAATGTCACAATCACAGCCAGGAAGGGTTTAACAACATTAAAGGTGATGGTAACAGCTGACATTGAGCAACTTCCTTCTCTGCAAGGAACTTGTGCTAATCGTCATAGACTACGACCTGTGCCTCTCCGTTGTCAGCAAGACCTATCTAGACATATTTGATGTTTGTCAGGGTGCACAATGAAGCCATGAGATTCATACTCGTCTGCACAAAGGACACCTCCTGCCTGGCCATGCTGCACGTCTTTGATTTCCCAACAAAGGCCAAAAGGCACATAATTGTACAGGTTCAGGCATAGATGAGAGTGTCAGCTGATGAAACGAACATCCTCTACAGCAGTGGCTCTCAGCCTTTTTTTTGGCCTTTGCACCCTTTCATCATACGTCAGGATGTCATTCCTTTCTTTACCGCGAACGAAAGAAGAAGAATTCCCCCTTTCCAAAATTGTCAGCCTCAAACGGTGCGTTTTTATATCCAAAATATTTTATTAACACACAAAATTAATCATATGACAATAACAAACAGTTAACACGTAAAAGAACTGTCACTTAATACACTACACCAGAATACCAAACAATTGTGCTTCATCAAACAAAACGCTCAATAGAAAACCAGGTTATTGTGCCTGAAGCCATTTTGAGCCTGTCAATCTGTGGTCTTAATTTCTCCCTCACCCCTGGTACACTAACATCCCCCCCCCCTCCGGGGGAATTCCCCACTGGTTGAGAACCACTGCTCTACACGATGCTATTGATGACAGAAAGGGCGTGGGCCTTAAAAGAAGTCGCTCCTGGATGGCTGAGGCTGAAAAATTCAAGCAGGTCTGTGACTTGGGTGATCTTCAACACGGAGAAAATAAGAATAGATTGTACACCCGAGGACTTGCAAAAACACTCTCAGGTGGCCATTGCGGAGGTATTCCAGAGATCCTCCTCCTCCTCTCCCCCTAAACCAACTCATTCCAAGCTGTCCTATTTGTGGCTATCTTTTACAGCTCTCTTCATACCCCCTCCATGCACTGCCCATTTCTTCTTCGCGCATGTGCGTGTGCGTGTGCGTGTGTGTGTGTTTGGGTGGGGTTTGGGTCTGCCTTTTTTCTGTTGTCCTGTGAGATGCAAAGAAAGGGCAAGGGCCTTCTAACTGTTACTAACATACTAGTAGCTACTACTAGTTACTAACATTGTTTGTAACATATTTTCTGAATGTGTGTCTCATCCAGCGCTATCATCTTTTCTACACTACCATACTCTCAGGATTTTGTTTACATGTTTACATAAGCCTGGCGTTATATCTAGCAAAGTGACAATATCGTTAGCTTGAACACCCCAATCTAATTCACACTGTACAAAACAACAACAAAATACAGACATTTTTAGAAACAGACATCCGAACCAACCCGACATAACAACCCGCTGCGTGAAATTGTATGAGTTTTATTCACTTGCTTCAGCGAAGCGAAACCAGACACTACAGCTGTTTATCAATTACATTCTTGTACCTTGTCAAAAGGCATAACCGTTTATAGAACCCCGCATATCTCGGCCTGTGATGTCTTCACGAAAACTTGGGTGTGGTTGTTTCCTTTTACCACCCATTTTCCCAGGATTGTGTTACTTCTGCCTTTGACTGCTATTTCCGACTCTCATCATCATCATCATCATCATCATCATCATCATGTGCCCTGCCATGTGGCGTTCACATTCATCTCACTCCACAGATCTGTCTTTGGTGTTATGGATCAACTCTGCTGATGATATTCCGCCATGCCACTGTCTCAGTCCAACCAACATCATTTCTCCTGATCTGCCTCTCTGTTACGATGTTCTATACTGTCTCTTCTCATCACATAACCAAAGAAACATGTTTGTAAACTTTTTTATCATTGTATATAACGTTCTAGTTTCATTAGCCTCTTTAAGGCCACCGTTACATGTACAAGTTTTGTTGTGCGCAGTTACACAATTGTCCACTTATACTGGTGGCTACACCGACCCCCCGAGCTGGCTCTTCTACACAACTACGTTGTCATTCCCCCACGACTTGGACAAATGTTGCGTGTTTTCATTTCGCCAAGTTGTTTCTAGTTATTCAAAATGGCGATGTGTCTATTTATAGCATTCTAACCCGTTGTTCCCCGCGACAGTTGTTTCCCATCACGGAATGTTTTATTAACAAGACCCAGATTCTCTCTCTCTCTCTCTCTCTCTCTCTCTCTCTCTCTCTCTCTCTCTCTCTCTCTCTCTCTCTCTCTAACTTTCCCCTCTCTGTCTCAATTTTGTCTTTATTTCTATGACCCGGTCTGTTTCTCTCTCTCTCTCTCTCTCTCTCTCTCTCTCTCTCTCTCTCTCTCTCTCTTTCTCTCTCTTTCTCTCTCTCTCTTTCTCCGTCTTTTTATCTCCCCCTCTCTTTATTGTCGCTCTCTTTTTTTTTTCGTCTCTGTGTCTCTCTCTTTCTCTTTATTTCTCTCTCTCTTTCCACTTTCTCTCCCTCTTCCATTTTGTTTGTATTTCTCTCTCACTCTCTCTGTCTCTCTCTTGTCCCCCCCATGTCTCTTTCTCTCGCCCTTTCTCTCGCCCTTTCTCTCTCTCTCTCTCCCTATCTCTCCTATCTCTCATTCTTTCTCCTTTCTCTCCTTTTCACTCACTTTCTTTCTCTCCCTTCATCTCTCTATCTCTGTCGCTCTCTATCTCTCTCAACCCGAGTGTTCAGCATCCGGTTACACTTTAAGTGTCATTTTTTGCAAGTTGTTTTTATTTCCTCTTAATACCAATAATTGTAAACAAATAAATTTAATATGTTGTGTATCTTCTGCATGATGTCACGATCAACCCAGAGGTGGGCGGGAAGGGTGGAAGACTAGAATGCCTAAAACAAGGGCAGATGGCGAAGCAAATTGAATCAAAGAAGAAAAAAAACTTAAAATTTACAAGGGTGGGGGTTGCGTGCTGGAGGGTTGAGTTGACCAAAAACTAATATTAAAATATAGGATAGGGCACATAAGTGTAAAGGTTGTGAATCACTGATCCAGAACATTTTGGGGCCGATCTTCAGACATGGGAAAGACCCTTTCATGTGTTTTGTTTGTATATTTTGTTCGTTCTTTTCTAAACTCGATCAGACTTGTTTCTGATTCATCGTGTTAACTGTTTTGATGTTTTTAAAATTGAGGAAAGTGTGACATTTTCCCCAATGATATCCCGTGTGTGTGAAATGCTGATCAGAAATAACATACAACACACAACAATATCTCTCAGCACTTCATTCGTGGTGTAGGGCACAGTTTGTGGTCCGATTTACCTGAGTGTGTAATGTAAAATACATTGGCGAAATCAACCTTCGTTTAGTAGACAGATTATGACAATAATTCCTTGATATCATTCTCTACAATTCAGCGCAGGTTTTGTGCTATGGAGAGGTTATTGTGCCTTTTTAAGCACGGTGTAACAAACTATCATCTTTCAAATTAATTATATATACTATATTTACTAATATCAGATATACACCTGAAAACCAGAAGAAAATGACAAATGTACGGCACATATCAACAGAATAGTTCGAATGTAGGCATTACCATTATGCTGGAAAATACAAGACAGGAGAAGAAAACGAAGACAGAGAATGATGCACGAGAAGGCTTAAACAGCTAAAGTTCACTTTTGTTTAGACGTGATTTAAAAAAAAAAATATAAACAATCAATAAATGTGAATTCCAGCCGTAGCTACCAATGTCTAATACTGCACCAGTGTGCGCCGCTGCATGTACCCAGACTGGCAGCCTTAGTCGACAAGATAAATGTATGTATACATACACATATTCAGTGTGTACATTTATAGCCTCGATAATGCCGATGTCTGAAAGCGGACCACAAGTTCAAGAACGAGTCTGGCCTCTCTAAGACACACTTGGTTATAACTAGGAATGAAGAATTTGCGAATGTATTGAGACCTATCGAATACGGTGTTTATTGATCGCCCTATGAAGATATTTTGGGCTACGGTTGCCCAGCTGTTAGTTCGCTTGCCTGCCTACCCCGTGACCTCGTATCTTGTCTGCCTACCCCGTGACCTCGTATATTGCTTGCCTACACTGTGACCTCGTATCTTGCCTACCCTGTGACCTCATATCTTGCCCGCCTATCATGTGACCTCGTATCTTGCCTGCATTCCATGTGACCTCGTATCTTGCCTGCATTCCATGTGACCTCGTATCTTGTCTGCAGCCATGTGACCTCATATCTTGCCTGCCTACCCCGTGACCTCATATCTTCTTGGAAACGGGGATTTTTAAAACAAATTGATTTAGTTTGTCAGATAGACCCAGCGTAACATGAGCAGTAGGACATCTTCTGAGCAGCAAATGTTGCCGATAAGGTTTTGGCCATAGCACTCACGGTGGTGTAGTCGTAAAATCTATAGTACAGCAGCGCTTGACAAACTTCTTCACAGCGACATAATATCCTGGCAGTGAATACACTAAACTACACAATATAGTGTTATTAAATATAGTGTTTTAGTTATTAAATATAGCGTCTTAGTTGTTAAATCTAGCGTTCATGGTTGTTATCATCATAGTCGTCGTCATCATCATTGTCCTAGTCATTTTCATCATTATCATAATCATCATCATCATCATCGTTATCATCATCATCATCATCATCATCGTCGTGGTCGTCATTACATCATAATTATCATACAGTAAGTTAGGAGGTCAGCATGGCTGAATGGATAAGACCACTCATGTTTAAACAACTAGTGTGCTGATATCAGATTCTACATGTATGGACAGATTATGTGAAAGACCTGTATAATGATAACAGAGAGGAACAGTATGCTATTAGATTTAATAATGAAGGACCAGCAATTTTAAAGATGGAGGTTCAAAATGTTCTTAAGCATATGAAAGCTGGCAAGGCCCCCGGTGCAGATAACATCACAACAGAAATGATTAAAGCTTTAGAAGAATTTGGACTAGAGCAAGTCACTAGACTGCTGAACACATTATATGATACTGGAGATATACCTTCTGAATTATGTAATTCTGTATTTATTGCAATCCCAAAGAAATCAGGAACCTTAGAATGTGATCAACATAGAACAATTAGTATAATGAGTCACATCACAAAGATTTTGTTACGAATTATCATGCAAAGAGTGAGGAAGAAAATAAAACCTGAAATAGGGGAAGAACAATGTGGTTTTGTAGAAGGAAAGGGTACAGTAAATGCTGTGTATATGCTGCGAACAGTTATTGAACGTGCTTTAGAAGTAAACAAGGATATACATCTTTGCTTTATTGACTACACAAAGGCTTTTGATAGAGTAAGACATGTCAACATTGTGGATATGCTTGCAGATCTACAAATTGATGGGAAAGACATTAGACTTATAAAAAACATATATTGGAAACAGCAAGCTGCCATAAGAATTGATAATGAAGTAGGACAATACCAACCTATTAAGAGAGGTGTTAGGCAGGGATGTGTAATGTCTCCAGATCTTTTTTCCTTATACAGTGAAAATATTTTCAGAAATGTAGAAGACCTAAATGGAATCAGCATTGGAGGACGAAACATAAATAACATTAGATATGCAGATGATACAGTATTGATTGCAGACAATGCACAGGATCTGCAACAATTAGTAGACGCTGTGGTTGTACACAGTGAGCAGCTGGGGTTGGAATTAAATTGTAGGAAGACACAGGTTATGGTCGTCACTAGGAAGAACGAAGTACCACAATGTAATATACAAGTAAATGGGAATATTCTTCAACAAGTGAATCGGTTCAATTATCTCGGAACAGTCATAACATCTGATGGCAGATGCCTTGAAGAAATTAGAACAAGAATCGCCATTGCGAAAGTAGCCTTTAGCAAGATGAAAAACATTCTGACCAATAAAATGATGTCAATTGAAACGAGAAAAAGAGTGTTGAGGGGATACATAGAGCCTGTTCTTTTGTATGGATGTGAAACTTGGACAATGTGCAGTCAAGCTGAAAAACATCTGATGGCTGCAGAAATGTGGTTTCTGAGGAAAATGCAAAGAATACCATGGACAGATAGAAAAACCAATGACCAAGTACTACAAGAGACAAATGAAAATCGTAGATTGATTAGAGAAATTAGACGTAGACAGTCAAAATTTTTTGGACATGTTATGAGAAGAAATGGACTGGAGAACTTGATGACAGCTGGCAAGATCGAGGGGAACAGACCAAGAGGAAGACCGAGAGGAAAATACCTGGATGGCTTGGCCACATGGCATGGACGAGACAGGAACACTGAGCTGATCCACGACTCTGGTGATCGAGTGAAATGGCGAATCATGACCGCCCACGCTTTCCGGCATGGCACATGATTGATTGATTGATATATATATATATATATATATATATATATATATATATATATATATATATATATATATATAGAGAGAGAGAGAGAGAGAGAGAGAGAGAGAGAGAGAGAGAGAGAGAGAGAGAGAGAGAGAGCGAGAGAGCAAGTTACACACTGTTAACTTAATGTATAATGTTGTCTAATAACTGTTACCAGTCAATCAATCAACAAATCAACCAACCAACTAACCAAACCACCATTCAATCAACCAAAATACCAGCCAACCAATTAACCAAACCACCAGTCAATCCAGTTGGAAATGTATCTTCTGTTTACTTCACAGGGTTAGCTAGCATGGGAAACACCCAGTCTCACCAGCAGCAAGGTCAGTATCATCAATCATAGATTTTGTAGATAAAGTATCTAGTTTTATAGATAAAATATCTTATTCTATAGATAACATATCCTGTACTGCAGATAATATATCCTGTTCTACAGATAAAATATCCTGTACTACTGATATGATACAATATCCTATTCTACAGATATCATATCATGTTCTGTAGATAAAATGTAGGGAGTCTCCGTGGCGAAGTCGTCAAGCCATCTGGCTCGGGCTCCGAATGTTGTGGGTTTGATTCCGAAGTTTGTCAAGCCATCTGACTCGGGCTCTGAATGTTGTGGGTTCGATTCCGGGCCGCATCCTTCAGTTCACGGGTGCATTTTTTCTGAGACTCCTGAGGGTCGTCACTGGAGCAACGGAGTTCGTGCTTTGTGCGACGCTTTCCACGCTGCGGAAAGAGACAGAGCCACATGGGATAAAACCTGGTGCAATGAAGTCGACCCTGTCAGCTTTTAAGTTACTTTTTAAAGATAAAATGTCCTGTTCTATAGATAAAATATCATGTCCTACAGATAAACTATCCTGTCCTGCAGATAAACTATCCTGTTCTATAGATAAAATATCATGAATATCCCATTCTACAGATAAAACATCCTGTTCTATAGATAAAATATCCTGTTCTATAGAAAAAATATCATGTTCTATAGATTATATATCCTGTCATACTGATAAAATATCCTTTTCTTCAGAAAAAATATCCTGTACTATAGATAAAATATCCTGTCCTACTGATAAAATATCTTGCTCTGTAGATAACTATCCTGTTCTATAGATAAAATATCAGATCTTCTGACACTCTCTCACAAGAGGAACAACAAAGAAGAATATATTAAATGTGTCCTTCACACACAAAGAAGATTAAATATCATGTCTTCCACACACACACACACACGCACGCACACATGCACGCCGCACGCACGCACACACACACATACACAGATGAAATATGCCCTACACAAACAAAGATTAAATATGTCCTACACTCACAAAAACGATGAAATATCATGTTCTACACACAAAAAAGGATAAAATATCATGTTTTACACACAAAGAAGATGAAATATCATGTCCTACGCACAAAGAAGATGTCCTACACACACAAAGATGAAATATATCCTACACACACAGAGATTAAATATGTCTCACAAACACAAAGATGAACTTATGTTCTACACAACAAAAGAAGATGAAACATGTCCTACACACATGCACCCAGCCACTTACCCAATATTGTTGACCACTTAAATATATTATAAACATAAATATTTTTATATGATAATTTCCCCAGATCATATGTCCTACCTGGCCATCTCACCTTCACCTTTTGCCTCCATCGTGAAGCGTCCAAACTATGGACTTTCAAATTCCATGAAAGACTGTGCATCAAACAGAAATGGTAGACCAGCACGAGGATTGATTTATACTGCCTCAGACTCCGAGATTGTCACAAGAACGCAACACAAGGCCAGGGAATGTGACACCCTGAATATAGGAGAAGACAGCAGACAGGCAGACCGGATTCCACAGCATCACATTAGGGGAGGCAGCAGAGAGCAGCATAGGCTGACTGGATATCCCAGTAGAGACAGTGTTCTGTGCTCTAATGAGGGTTCTGGACAGCCTCCAAGGAAGGGTCTCCATGGTGGAAACAGAAGAACTTGCACTGAAGTGAATTCTGATGAAGTAAACACTAATTTATTGAAGTCTGGTGAAGTGAATATTAATGAAGTGAAGGCCTGCATGTGTAGCGTGAATTTAATTCGTGAAAATTGCATTATTATTCAAGGTTCAAAACAACATACAACAACAGATGTTCTAATATACAATAAAGTGAACACTAGTGAAGCGGACATTAATGAAGAGAGCAGTAATAGTGCGAACAGTAATGAAGTGAACACCAGCAAAATTTGCCTTGATTCATCGCATACTTGTCAATGTGCTAAAAGGTGTCTGCAGCATAAAAATACAGCGTTCCAATGTATTGATAACAGCAGACAGCATGGTGTGAACACTGATGAAGTGAACACCAGTAAAGAGTACACCAACAGAACTTGTACCGGTCTTCATGAACAGCATTTGGTTGTTATACAAGATGCTCATAGAACCAGCCATGAAGTGAAGTGTAATGAAACAAATACAAACAACAGCTGCAAATCAACGCATCACCAACATAACTGTATCAGCTCAAAGAATGAGATATTTTGCAGCCCAGCTGACAATTGTAAAACTTTTGTGAAAGCAGAGAAGATATCAGACGTGTATATTTCTCAGAGTGATGTCAGTGAGGGGAAATTAGTTCAGTATTGCATGACGGAAGACAGACCGGACAAACTGGAGGGTGGTGATTCCCCTTTTCAGCTTTCAGTGACAGAATCATCCCTGGAGGAAATGACTGAAGCAGATCAAGGCTCCGGGTGTGGTTATCTCGATTCCTCCTGTGAGGAGAATCAGTTGGTAGAAAGGGGTGGTTCATTCAACGAGCAAGAACATAATGGTGGAGATAAGAAAACAGGAAGAGGTAGAAATTTACATTCACAGAATAATGCTTCTGTACAACAACATATTGAACAAGGTGACTCTATGCACGAACATGAAGATAGATTACTTGGAGTAACCACAGATACTGTGGCATCGCAAGACAACGAAATGAGTGCCGAGCATCTGAAATATTGTAGCAAAGTCTCTAGCAGAATTTCAGTCATTGCTACATCAAATGATGCTTTCAATACAAATGATGCTTTCAATACAAACAATGTTGCATGCAGTGATGGGTTTATTAATGCAACTGCTACATCAAACAAACATGATCTGAGATGTAGTGGCACATTTCCTAGTGAAACTTCACTGGTTTCTGCACCGGATGGTGATGATTTCAATTGTCAGTCACAGACCTGCTCTCTAAGTCTAGGGGACAACACTACCCGTGAATCTAGGTTACATACAGCCCAGGTTTATGTTCACCCTAGAACTGGGGAATGCCATTCTATGGTATTTGGCTCCTTCATTAATGATGGAAATTCCTTGCCTTCTTGCTCCAGAACATTCTCTCAGAACAGGGAGTGTACTCCAGAATCAATCGGGTATTCCATCAACCACTGTGATATGTCTTTCGGAACTGGAACATTTACTTTTTCATCACGGGAGATGACAGATCATGCCAGTTGCGATTTCAAGCCTGATGGCCAGCTCAGTGTTCATGTTAGTAGAGCTGGGCCGTTTGATTCGTTTCGTGATAGTGTTCATAGTCGTTCTCTTGAGCACGACAGTCCTGGCAGATGCCAGCATCAAGATGAACAGAATGATGGAGAATTGAAACAAAGTATTGAAACTGAGAAGAGGGTTTCAGAAAGGCAACAGAATCCCTGTACAGAAACAGGGGGTTCAGGTGAAAGTCCCCAAGCTTGGTTTAGGCCAAAGAAAGCTATCTCCAGCTGTGAGGCTTGCAGTATTGTCAACTCAACGGGACCTGTGTTTGGATGCACCAGCGGCTCACTTTGCCAGACGTGTGTCAGGCAGCAGCAATCTCTTGCTGCAGATACAGCCTCGTTTTCAGAGGCTGCCAGCTCCGAGTGCAGGAGCCAACATTCATGTGATAGCTGGCGGGACCCACTTCAGATAGCTGGCAGTACACAGACAATCAACCCATGCTTTGTTGATTATGATAGTGACAGTTGTGAGTCTATTCCCTGTTGTGATCAACAAAAACAACTGAAATATTATTGTAAATGTGAAAGAGATGCAGCAAACAAAGACAGGGGCCACATATTTATGAATACAGGCCAAGAAATAGAAAAATGTGACGCAGCCACGGATTATTTTGGCTTGACCAGCAGACCGCAGATTTCTCCTCCTCCTTTGACATTTGGGGAAAAGATTTCTGCTTTCTGCAAGAACATTATTCGAAGCCAGCGTTCGGCGGAGAATAACATTCGTGGGATGGATACTGGAGAATTCAACGACAGGTGTGCAGTCTATGATACCGTTAGTTCTTTGACTTCCAGCCAGAATAAACTGACAGCAAGTAGTGTTACCTGTTGTCATGAACACCAGAGTGTGCCTCAAGCGGATGTGGGATGTAGTTCTGTGAATCGAAAGTTCTCTAAAGAAGCAGTAAGTCGACAGTTCACTAAAGAAGCAGTGAGTCGGCAGTTCTCTAAAGAAGCAGCTGTTGTTGATCCAGCAAAGACTGAAAGCAGAAGCTCTGCTAACAGTTCATCAAAACAATTCAACTTTTCAACTTCTACAAACTCGGACAACAGAAGACAGTGCAGGGGACCTCTGAGTGTGGGTGAAAATGAACAAACTGACAGTCCTAGCTGGCCATATGATGATGATACTGCTGATACCAGCGGTTCAGATTTGGATAGCAGCAGAAGTAACACACATCAGAACAATGGCAGACATAATGGTAAGTTACATCCAATGTCTGCTCATAATTTTCTGTTCTTTTGACATTTCTGTTGAAGTGTATCTTGAAGAATTCTTGCATGTTACATAGAACCAGTTTTATCATATGGCTGTGAATTATGGACAGTAGTTAGTCATCATCATCATCCCTTGCCAGATAGCGTGAGGGAATTTAACATAACGATCAACAATGGGGAAATGTAACATGTCATTCAACAACGAGGGAAGTTAACATGCCACTGGTAATGTATGTCGTGTGTCCTGAGAGAAAATCTTTCAACAAGAAGTCAAGCAGAGTTGGGTTGACTTGAGTATAGTTGGAATTACTTGAGTTGGGTTGGCTTGAGTTGAGTTGGGTTGGGTCGAGTTGAGTTGGGTTGATTTAAGTTGAGTTTGGTTGGCTTGAGTTGAGAGGAGTTGGCTTGAGTTGAGTTGGATTGATTTAAGTTGAGTTGGGTTGATTTAAGTTGATTTGGGTTGAGTTGACTTGAGTATAGTTGGGTTATTTTGAGTTGAGTTTGGTTAAGTTGTGTTGAGTTGGGTTGGTTTGAGTTGAGTTGGGTTGGTTTGAGTTGAGTTGGGTTGAGTTGACTTGAGTATAGTTGGATTGAGTTGGGTTGACTTGAGTTGGGTTGATTTGAGTTAAATTGGGTTGAGTTGACTTGAGTATAATTGGTTTAAATGGTTTGATGTGCAAAGAGGATGGTCTGTCGACTAACTGACTAACTAACTGAGTATAGTTGGTTTGAGTTGATTTGAATATAGTTGGGTTGAGTTGACTTGAGTATAGATGGGTTGAATTGACTTGAGTATAGTTGGGTTGACTTAAGTTGGGTTGGCTTGAGTATAGTTGGGTTGTCTTGAATTGGGTTGGCTTGAGTATAGTTGGGTTGGCTTGAGTTGAGTTGGCTTGAGTTGAGCTGGGTTGCCATGAGTTGAGTTGGGTTGGGTTGGATTGAGTTGAGTTGGGTTGGCTTGAGTTGAGTTGGGTTAGCTTGAGTTGAGTTGGGTTGGATTGAGTTGAGTTAAGCTGACTGGGGTTGAGTTGGGTTGAGTTGGCGTGAGTATAGTATAGTTGAGTTGACTTGAGTATAGTTGACTTGAGTATTGTTGGGTTAAGTTGACTTGAGTAGAGTTGGGTTGGCTTGAGTTGAGCTGGCTTGAGTTGAGCTGGGTTGCCATGATTTGGGTTGGGTTGGATTGAGTTGAGTTGGGTTGGCTTGAGTTGAGTTGGGTTAGCGTGAGTTGAGTTGGGTTGGCTTGAGTTGGGTTGGCTTGGGTTGAGTTGGGTTGGATTGAGTTGAGTTAAGCTGACTGGGGTTGAGTTGGGTTGAGTTGACGTGAGTATAGTTGAGTTGAGTTTAGTTGATTTGAGTTGACTTGTGTTGACTATAGTTGAGTTGGGTTAACTTGAGTTGATTTGGGTTGATTTAAGTTGAGTTGGGTTGGCTTGAGTTGAGTTGGGTTAACTTGAGTTGATTTGGGATGAATTGAGTTGAGTTGGGTTGACTTGAGTTGAGTTGACTTGAGTTGAGTTTGGTTGACTTGAGTTGAGTTGGGTTGAGTTGACTTAATTATAGTTGGGTTGAGTTGACTTGAGTATAGTATAATTGAGTTGACTTGAGTATAGTTGACTTGAGTATTGTTGGGTTGAGTTGACTTGAGTATAGTTGGGTTGACTTGAGTTGAGTTGGTTTGACTTGAGTTGAGTTGGGTTAAATTGATTTGATTTGGGTTGATTTCAGTTGAGTTGGTTTAGCTTTAGTTGAGTTAAGCTGACTGGGGTTGATTTTGGTTTTACTTGACTTGAATATAGTTGGCTTGAGTTGACTTGAGTATATTTGGGTTGACTTGAATTGAGTTGGGTTGACTTGAGTTGAGTTGGGTTGACTTGAGTTTAGTTGGCTTGAGTTGAGTTGAGCTGACTGGAGTTGTGTTTGGTTGAATTGACTTGAGTAAAATTGGGTTGAGTTGACTTGAGTATAGTTGGGTTGTCTTGAGTTCGGTTGACTTTAGTTGGCTTGAGTTGAGTTGGGCTGACTTGAGCTGAGTTGGGTTGAGTTGAGTTGATTTGGCTTATGACCTGAGTATAGTTGGGTAATGAGCCTATGGCAAAACACTAGCAAATAAGTTAAGTGAACATTGCGAGAACACACATCTTTCCTGTGACAACATATTAGCCCGAGCTAAGGACCAGGTCGTAATCATTAAACAAGAAAATTCTAGCCTTTGAACTTCAGTGTTACAGACAATTCATTATAATACCAAGGAGCTTTTAGAGGAAAAATACCGACATTCTACAAAACCAGAACTTTGAAGAAAACTGGTTTATATACAGTAGCGTGTCTTGAAAACTAAATTACTGTGGCTGTATTAACTGCCGAAGGATGATATATTGCCAAATGTAACCTCCCATTTGGACAGAAGGATGATATATCGCCATTCTAGGGCCATCATGTTATTTGTTTTATTTCGTGGTATTTTCCGCAATTTTAATGCTCTGTGACTGGAAATGTACGTGACAATTCTTGTTTGTTTGATTGTGTACCATGTTTGGTTGAAATTGACTGTTTGTTTGGTTGAAAATTACTGTTTGTTTGGTTGAAATTTACTGTTTGTTTGGTTGAAATTTACTGTTTGTTTGGTTGAAATTTACTGTTTGTTTGGCGCTGAATCAGTGAAATGTCAGGGGTTTAGAAAAACTAATGAAAGATCTGTTCCCTGGAAGATGATGCTGCGGTGAACTAACATAATGGCGGACACGGGGCAAGAGCGGGGGAAATTACAAGAGTGGGGGAATTACCAGAGTGAGTGAAATTACTAGAGTGTGTGAAATTACAAGAGTGAGTGGCATTACAAGAGTGAGTGGCATTACAAGAGTGAGGGAAATTACAAGAGAATGTGTAGATCTGCAAGCATCTTTATCATGTTGACTTGTCTTACTTTGTCGAAAGACTTTGTGTAGTCAATAAAGCAAAGACACATGATTGCACAACCTTTATACTTTAGTGCATAATTGTTATACTCGATTGGGTGATTGTGTACACTACAGTGTATGATTGTTACACCACAGTCTATGATTGTTACACTACAATGTATGATTGTTGCATGGCAATGGTTGATTGTTACACTGCAGTGTATGGTAGTTACATTCCAGATATGATTGTTACACTACAATGTATGATTGTTGCACTACAGTGTATGATTGTAGCACGGCAATGTATGATTGTTACACCACAGTCTATGATTGTTACACTACAATGTATGATTGTTGCATTACAGTGTATGATTGAAGCACGGCAATGTATGATTGTTACACCACAGTCTATGATTGTTACACTACAATGTATGATTGTTGCATTACAGTGTATGATTGTTACACTACAATGTATGATGGTTGCACTACAGTATATGATTATTACGGTAGAGTGTATTTTCTTCTTCTGCGTTCATTCAGAGTCTTTTTTCGGATGTGATTGCGTTGTATCTGTTTAGAGCGGAGCTGCGATACTGCGCCTTTAGGCTGACACATCTGACTTCAGCGGGCGTTTGTTGACCGGGTTAACCTTCCCGGGTGTACAGTGTACGATTGTTACACTACAATGTATGATCACCGCTCTTCAGATGATACAATGAGAAATCGACACAAACAAAATATTAAATTAGTCAGCTTTACTACAACACAATAACAAATAACAAATTGGACGTTGTGGCCAGAGCCTTCATTAGCACAGAAACAACAAACACACACCGATACAACTTCATTAAAAGTATTCATAAGTTACTCACCTGATGATACAACTTCATTAAAAGTATACATAAGTTACTCACCTGATGTTAACCCATCATCTGTAGAGCTTGGATCCCACCTTGAGTGTGGAGTCGAATGAAATTTCATTTCTGTTCATTCTTCACATGATGACTACCATGTTAAACCTTATGCTTGCCGACATTAAATACTTGTTGTGTCATCACAGGACAACATGCAATAAGAGAGGATCAAGTGGCAGAGAGGAACAGAGTCCTGCAGGATCTAGCAAACGTGGGCCCCGAGCCATGCCTGTTGCGGATACAACACAGCAGATCATTATCATGTAATGTCTCATTTACTGCTGAGATTTCTTTGTTATTTTTTTCCTCTGATACGTTCTTTCAGATTTACAAGGGTGTTTCAAATGAAATTCTTAAAAGTGTGATAGAAATTATAATAACCATGCCATTGTCTTGTAACCTGTAAATATTGTCAAGGATCTCAAGAGTGTTCAGTATGTGACATCACAGTGCCAAAGCAATAGGTGACTTTGTAAGGACATTTAAAGATGGCCACCCCACTATTGACATACACCAAAGAGAAGCAATTTTTTGTTATTCATTTTTTGATTAGTGAAGTGGTGAAACCTGTAGAAATGCCTGAATGAAGGTCCAGTATGGTGATGTCAATCCAGTAAGTGTATCAGTGGAGTAGGAAGTTTCAAAACTTGTCAGTCTGATGACGAGCTACAGCAGGGAAAGCATGAGTGGTTACACACGTGACCAAGAGAATGTTTTCTAGAGGAATCTAAGCACTTTATCAGTGCTAGGGAACTTGCATTGAATGCAGTGGTGACTACATCGAACAATTATACATTTGTCCTTTACTTTTTCCAAATATATTCTCTGTCTCTGTCTCTCTCTGTCTCTGTCTGTCTGTCTCTCTCTTTGTGTCTGTCTGTCTGTCTGTCTCTCTTCTCTTCTCTCTCTCTCTCTCTCTCTCTCTCTCTCTCTCTCTCTCTCTCTCTCTCTCTCTCTCACACACACACATGTGCACGCAAAAAAAAAAAAAAATTTAAGATTTTAATTTGAAGCCCCCTTGTAATTTCTAAAGTTTCCATTAAAGAGAGTTTTTATAAAGATGGCCAGCATGAAATGAACCACATCACCCATTGAGTGTTGGTTAGTCTATACACATGAGCAACATATACCCAAAATGCCTCAAGACACACATGGTGCATTCTTGCTAGACACACAGTAGTTGATAACACACAGTCAATAGTTCATCACACACAGACAATAGTTGATCACACACAGACAATAGTTGATCACACACAGACAATAGTTGATCATACACAGACAATAGTTGATCATACACAGACAATAGTTGATCATACATGGTGCATTGTTTGATGCACATACACATGCACACAATAGTTGATCACTCATTGTACATTTTTTGACACACACACACACACACACACACAATAGTTGATCACTCATGGTGCATTCGTGGTACACACACAATAGTTGATCACTCATTGTACATTTTTTGACACACACACACACACACACACACACAATAGTTGATCACTCATTGTACATTTTTTGACACACACACACACACACAATATTGATCACTCATTGTACATTTTTTGACACACACACACACACACACACAATAGTTGATCACTCATGGTGCATTCGTGGTACACACACAATAGTTGATCACTCATAGATACCACCCATGTGTACCACATACAAAACTGCAAGGTCTTGTGTCTATATTTGTCCTAGGGGTAGATTAGGATGAACAAAGGAAAGGGAAAACTGCCTTAAATTACATTTGTATTAATTTCTGGATAGGTGATTGCAGAGATCCTTTCAAGCAGAACTATGTGGCGTACCTATGCTGTGCTCCAGAGGACTTGTCTTCATTTGGGCTGTCTTTCCACAGTAATTTAGAGAGATGGGGCTTTCGTATCTTCATAGCACCCAGAGATCTGGAGCTGACAGGGCCGAAGTATGACAATATGGCAAGATGGCTAGAGGAAAGGTTGGTCTTTAAAACTTTGATGTGAATTTTCTTTTATTACTTATAGCTAGTTAGTTAGTTAGTTAGTCGACAGATCATCCTCGCTGCACATCGAACCATTCAGTCCATAAGTGCTCGGATCCCCTCCTCAGCAAATCCCGCAGCGTGTAGCGGCTAACGACGCCAGTTCTGTGTTGGTTTATCAATCTTCTTTGGCTTCCTGCGTAGTGTTCTTGTTTGGCCACACCTCTTTTAATTTGATGCTCTAGCAGTCTGGCCATTGTTGTAGATTCACA
The DNA here is from genome assembly GCA_963921405.1 of Cepaea hortensis. NCBI lineage: Eukaryota > Metazoa > Mollusca > Gastropoda > Stylommatophora > Helicidae > Cepaea > Cepaea hortensis. The sequence continues at coordinate 120,996,142 of OY992883.1, forward strand.
GTCATTCGAGACACAGACATTCACCAGGGCTTGTTTCCTTAGCGACTCAATGAACATGATCAAGAGGATAGAGGAGGGGTCGATCCGAAGAGAATGGTTGCTGCCTCTGAAGCGGTCTCGGCTGGCAAAGATTAGTTTCATCTTCGTGCCAGGGCATGCGGGAGTACAAGGAAATGAGCGGGCTGACAAGCTCGCAGGTGAGGCTACTGTGGAGGGCGGACGCGCCATGGACCAGGCTGACATTCTGAATGCTCTACGTGATGTGAGACTTTTGCGAGAACCAAGTGATGACTTATAGCTAGTTTTTGATCTAAGCTGTCAAATTAAATTGTCATTACAGCCTGTAGTATTTTGGGGTGTAGGATAGGGTTTTGAGTCTGAAGAATTAAGGCTTAGTGCAGTTGACACAAACTGTGCAGGTTAGGGTTTTCTTTTTGCCCCAGGCAAACAAAATCCATCATCTTATCAAGGATTTGAAGCTGGATTGCTTGATTGGGAGCCCTGCATTCTAGCCATTCGGCCAGATGTTCCTCTTTGGTCTCAGCATTTAGTCAAATTTATGTTTGTACACATTTATAATTTATTTATCTATAATTCTATATCTGACAGTTTTCTAAGATATGTCAAATGCAATTCTATAGATGACAGTTTTGTAGGATATGTCCAATGTAATCCTATAGTTGACTGCCGTCTAGGATACATCAAATGTAATCTCATAGTTGACTATCTTCTCTGATACATCAAATGTAATCTCATAGTTGACTATCTTCTATGATACATCAAATGTAATCCCATAGTTGACAATTTTCTTGGATACATCAAATTTAGTCACATGGTTGACAGTTTTATAAGATACGTCTAATGCTTGGGGTGGAGTGGCTCTAGCAGTTAGAAATTTGAAGGACATGTGTTAAAAACTCTTTGGAATTTGGGAATTTAAAAACAACAGCAGGGGAAATAGGTCACTGCCAAGATTCAATTTTAAGATTTTAAACCCAACTAATAAAGGAATATTTATAGCGCGTATGATTCAGGGCCAGTGTGTGACCAAGGTCCATAAGAGGAGCCAAGAATAGTAACTTTGTTACCAATCGTTCATGATTCTATATTAAACTTTTCTGAAAAATCCAACCAATCATGGACAAGTATACAAAGGCTGTGACATGATTGGTTGATGGCCTGTGCTGCACTGGGATGTCAAAGGTTGTAGAAGAAGAATGTGCGATTCAGGTACAAATACATTTGTGCTCTGTGATGAGATTATCCTTGTGTGATCTATAGGAGAAGATGGGACACTTATGGAAACAAACATGTGCAATGTAACTCATCCTTCATGAAAAACCAAACCATTTCTATCTAGTTCATCTGTACTAACCGTCTGTATTATTATTATATTATTCCCAGGTGTAATGGAAAAATCATAGTGATATTGTCAAAGAACTACGAAAAGTCAGATGAATGCCTTTTCCTGACCTACTTTGCTAGAACACTGGACCCAGGTAACCAGACAGTTTGTCTGTCTGTCTGTCTGTCTGTCTGTCTGTCTGTCTGTCTGTCTGTCTGTCTGTCTGTCTGTCTGTCTGTCTGTCTGTCTGTCTGTCTGTCTGTCTGTCTGTCTGTCTGTCTGTCTGTCAGTTTTAAGCTGTGATGTAAAATATAACTAAAGCTGTGATGTTAAATATAACTAAAGCTGTGATGTTAAATATAACTAAAGCTGTGAGGTAAAATGTATCTAAAGCTGTGAGATACAATATAACTAAAGCTGTGAGATAAAATATAACTAAAGCTGTGATGTAAAATATAACTAAAGCTGTGATGTAAAATATAACTAAAGCTGTGAGGTAAAATATAACTAAAGCTGTGAGGTAAAATATAACTAATGCTGTGATGTAAAATATAACTAAAGCTGTGTGGTAAAATATAACTAAAGCTGTGAGGTAAAATATAACTAATGCTGTGATGTAAAATATAACTAAAGCTGTGTGGTAAAATATAACTAAAGCTGTGAGGTAAAATATAACTAAAGATGTGAGGTAAAATATAACTAAGGAGGTGAGGTAAAATATAACTAAAGCTGTGATGTAAAATATAACTAAGGATGTGAGGTAAAATATAACTAAAGCTGTAAGGTAAAATATAACTAAGGAGATGAGCTAAAATATAACTAAAGCTGTGAGGTAAAATATAACTATGGAGGTGAGGTAAAATATAACTAAAGCTGTGAGGTAAAATATAACTAAGGAGGTGAGGTAAAATATAACTATAGCTGTGAGGTAAAATATAACTAAAGCTGTGAGGTAAAATATAACTAAGGAGATGAGGTAAAATATAACTACGGAGGTGAGGTAAAATATAACTAAAGCTGTGAGGTAAAATATAACTAAGGAGGTGAGGTAAAATATAACTAAAGCTGTGAGGTAAAATATAACTAAAGCTGTGAGGTAAAATATAACTAAGGAGATGAGGTAAAATATAACTAAAGCTGTGAGGTAAAATATAACTAAGGAGGTGAGGTAAAATATAACTAAAGCTGTGAGGTAAAATATAACTAAGGAGATGAAGTAAAATATAACTAAAGCTGTGAGGTAAAATATAACTAAGGAGATGAGGTAAAATATAACTAAGGAGGTGAGGTAAAATATAACTAAGGAGATGAGGTAAAATATAACTAAAGCTGTGAGGTAAAATATAACTAAGGAGATGAGGTAAAGTATAACTAAAGCTGTGAGGTAAAATATAACTAAGGAGATGAGGTAAAATATAACTATGGAGGTGAGGTAAAATATAACTAAAGCTGTGAGGTAAAATATAACTAAGGAGGTGAGGTAAAATATAACTAAAGCTGTGAGGTAAAATATAACTAAAGCTGTGAGGTAAAATATAACTAAGGAGATGAGGTAAAATATAACTAAAGCTGTGAGGTAAAATATAACTAAGGAGGTGAGGTAAAATATAACTAAAGCTGTGAGGTAAAATATAACTAAGGAGATGAAGTAAAATATAACTGAAGCTATGAGGTAAAATATAACTAAGGAGATGAGGTAAAATATAACTAAAGCTGTGAGGTAAAATACAACTAAGGAGATGAGGTAAAATATAACTAAAGCTGTGAGGTAAAATATAACTAAAGAGATGAGGTAAAATATAACTAAAGCTGTGAGGTAAAATATAACTAAAGCTGTGAGGTAAAATATAACTAAGGATGTGAGGTAAAATATAACTATAGCTGTGAAGTAAAATATAACTAAGGAGGTGAGGTAAAGTAAACTATAACTAAAGCTGTGAGGTAAAATATACTAAAGCTGTGATGTAAAATATAACTAAAGCTGTGAGGTAAATTATAACTAAAGCTGTGATGTAAAATATAACTAAAGCTGTGATGTAAAAGATAACTAAAGCTGTGTTGTGAAATATAACTAAAGCTGTGATGTAAAATATAACTAAAGCTGTGATGTAAAATATAACTAAGGAGGTGAGGTAAAATATAACTAAGGTTGTGAGGTAAAATATAACTAAAGCTGTGATGTAAAATATAACTAAAGCTGTGATGTAAAATATAACTAAAGCTGTGATGTAAAATATAACTAAAGCTGTGAGGTAAAATATAACTAAGAAGGTGAGGTAAAATATAACTAAAGCTGTGAGGTAAAAATATAACTAAGGAGGTGATGTAAAATATAACTAAAGCTGTGAGGTAAAATATAACTAAGGAGATGAGGTAAAATATAACTGAAGCTGTGAGGTAAAATATAAATAAGGAGATGAGGTAAAATATAACTAAAGCTGTGAGGTAAAATACAACTAAGGAGATGAGGTAAAATATAACTAAATCTGTGAGGTAAAATATAACTAAGGAGATGAGGTAAAATATAGCTAAGGAGGTGAGGTAAAATATAACTAAGGAGATGAGGTAATATATAACTAAAGCTGTGAGGTAAAATATAAATAAGGAGATGAGGTAAAGTATAACTAAAACTGTGAGGTAAAATATAACTAAAACTGTGAGGTAAAATATAACTAAAACTGTGAGGTAAAATATAACTAAAACTGTGAGGTAAAATATAACTAAAGCTGTGAGGTAAAATATAACTAAAACTGTGAGGTAAAATATAACTAAAACTGTGAGGTAAAATATAACTAAAGCTGTGAGGTAAAATATAACTAAAGCTGTGAGGTAAAATATAACTAAAGCTGTGAGGTAAAATATAACTAAAGCTGTGAGGTAAAATATAACTAAAACTGTGAGGTAAAATATAACTAAAGCTGTGAGATAAAATATAACTAAAGCTGTAAGATAAAATATAACTACAACTGTAAAATAACTCTACTACCCGCAGTAGACGAAGAAGACTAAACAAGAAATATTGTACTTTTTTTCCCACACTAGTAGAGAAAAGATGATTAAACATTGATTCAATGGAAGAAAATGTATAACAAATATTGTATTTTGTTCCCCTGACAGATTCAAAATACAGAAACATTATTCCAGTGGTTATTGACAGGGATGTGGAAATTCCGAATGTCCTGAAGGGATTGTCTATTATCAAGTACAATTATGACTTTCGATGCGGATGGTTGAAGAGAAAACTCGTCAATGCCATTGCTGCTTGAGGTCATAGAGGTAATTTACTTCAACTGATACATACAGACCAAGATGTAATGAGGTCTTTACTTCAACTGACACACAAACTTGTGGTGAGGTCTTTACTTCAACTGAGACACAAACTTGTGGTGAGGTCTTCACTTCAACTGAGACACAAACATGTGGTGAGGTCTTTACTTCAGCTGACACACAAATCTGTGGTGAGGTCTTTACTTCAGCTGACACACACACACACACACACAACCTGTGGTGAGGTCTTTACTTCAGCTGACACACAACCTGTGGTGAGGTCTTTACTTCAACTGACACACACACACACAACCTGTGGTGAGGTCTTTACTTCAACTGACACACACACACACACACAACCTGTGGTGAGGTCTTTACTTCAACTGACACACACACAACCTGTGGTGAGGTCTTGTAAAGAGACTGTTTATGCACTGTAACGCACGCTGTGTATATCATGCTAACCCATGTGTCTACTGACCAGTCTGCACTTGGTGGCTGGTTGGTCAATATCACCCCAGTCACTTCTACTTCCCAATCAATTTCCTGGTACCTACTTTAAGCTGAGTTGACCTGGTAGCTCAGGTCAATTTCGAAACTCTGCCTGGAAGGAGAACCAAACACATGATACATGATCAACGGGCCGCGAAATCTCAGCATGCTGCATGCTACTTGACCCAGTACAATTATTGGGCTAAATGTGAATCCATTTTGACTTCCTCATAAGCTAACATACAGTTAATCCAGTGGCATATACTTCCATTGGAGTGTGAAGTGGTATGCCTTTCCATATTCTACAAGGTGTGTTTTTAATGACTGTGGGGTGTTTGAAAATATTGCTGTTCCAAATAAATACAAAACTTGGAACAGCAATATTTTCAAAAACCACACAGTCATTAAAAATACACCCTGTAGGTCAGTGTATAATGAGGTGGAGTGTTCAGTTCCCTTTCCCCCCACCATCATTTCAATTCCTAGAAAGTGCTGAAAACTATTCAGTACCCATTTTACGAAATTGGGTCAACCCCTGGCCATCTTAGTCGGAAAAAAAAATATTGCCACTACTGAGGTTTGAACCATCAATAGTGTCTTGATAAGACAGTGCACTAAAAATTATGCCACTGCATTTTACAGTGTGTTATGTCATATTATATCATATGGTTATTCAGTCTTAAGCCTTGTATGAAATGTTTTGAACATATAACTCCAACATCAGTCTGTTTTTAACAGATAGCTTTAACATAAGTCTGTCTTTGAACATATAACTTTAACATAAATCTGTCATTGAACATATAACTTAAACATAAATCTATCTTTGAACATATAACAATACCTTTAACATAAATCTGTCTTTAACATATACTTTAACATAAATCTGTCTTTGAACATATAAATCCAACATGAATCTATCTTTCTAAATATATCTTCAAAATACATCTTTCTTTGAACATATAACTCCAATATAAATCTATCTTTTAACCTTTAACTCCAATATAAATCTATCATTGTAAATATAACTTCAAAATGAATCAATCTTTGAACATATAGCTTCAAAATGAATGTATTTATGTAAATATAACTCTAAAAAGAACCTGTCTTTGAACATATAACTCCAGCATAAATATATCTTTGAACATATAACTTTAACATAAATATGTCTTTATAACTGAACTGACCATATTTCATTTTATCACTAAATGTTAATGCTTCTGTGATTATTGGTAGTGATTGGTTGACTGATTGGATGATTAAGTTATTGATTGGCTGATGAATGATCTATTGAATGACTGACTCAAAAATGTATTGATTGATTGAATGATCTATTAATTTGTTTTGAATAATTGAGTGATTTATTGAATTGCTGTTAAATGATCTCTTGATTTATGACTGAATGTTGAACAATGACTAAAAGTTTAACAATCTATAGACTGATTGATTGACTGATGAACTATCTATTGATTTATTTACTTAATGCTATTCATTGCTTAAATGGTTAATTTTAGCAAGCCATTATTATCTATTAATTCATTAATTGATCCACTTATTTATTTACTGATATTCATTGATTAATGAATTTAATGATTGATGTTTATTGATATATTGATTGATATTCAATGAATGATGTATTGATTTAGTAATCAGCGTATTGACTTTTGATGATTGGTTGAATAATCTATTCACTGACTGGATTCAATAGGCACCTTTACCATTTGAAACAATCAGTTAATATTTAAATCTGAGCATTAGAATTACTGCCATATTGAGCCTCGCAATTACTGCCACAATGAGCATCAAAATTATTGCCACATTGAGCATTACAATTACTATCATACTGACATCACAATTACTGTCACACTGAGCATCATCACCATTACTCTCATGAACTAGATTTTTCCTTATATATAAGATGCAAATTGTAAACCAAATGTATTATTGTTACCTGTATTTCAAGCACTTCTCTGGCAACTGATGGCCTACGAGGCTGGCAGTTTTCTGTGTATTTATGAATATTTCATGTGATGCTGTTTATTTCTCCTACATTAATTCACCAGGGTGGGTCGCCACAGCCAAGTGGTTGAGCCATCTGCTGCCTGCTGAGGAGGTCACGGGTTTGGTTCTGGACCATGTCATGTGGTTCACAAGTACAATTTTGACGGAAACCCCCGTGGGGTCATCACTGCAGCTATGGAATTTGTGCTCTGTTCAGCACTTTCGGTTCGGTAGGCTGTTAGCTGCTCTGCAGAGACAGGCCGAACTATATGGGATCAAACCTGTAGCAATGAAGTCATTCATCTTGCCACTTAACTCTTTTATTAACTCACAACATGCACAACTGAAAGTCGCTGTTTTGAAAAACAGAAGTCAGAATTAGTGAAGCTAACTTTCATCTATGTACTGGGACACTCAGGCATGAAAGACAACAAGCAAGCCGATCAGTTGGCAAACATGGCGATGATTGAGATGGGAGAGCAATGAATGGGCCAAACGTCATCAATGCCATAAGAGACGCTGAGCAAACAGATGACTTTAGGGAGACCTGGGAATCTGCTTCCTTGTCCAGAGTGAGGGTGATGGGAGTGAAGCGGGGAGCCGTCTGACATGGACTTTTTGTGAAAACAATAAGACATTTTATTAACCAACACAGAACTGGTACAATCATCAATATACACTGGCTGAGATGTTGAGGGGGAGATCAGAGCATCTGTGGATCTGCCAGGAGTGATGATGATGATCCTCACAAACCACTCTTAACTCACCAACATTGATGTATAACAGTTTGGTTGATGGTTGAACTGGGAGTATTGTTATTACTTCACGTGGCTCCAACTTGAAAATGCCTTGACATGATGTCTGTCTGACCATGTGGAGCCCCATCACTTCATGCAGAACTAAGAGTATTGTTGTTATCTCATGGGGCACCATCTTGAGAATAGAAGTAAACAAATGTGTGTAATGGAATGGCGCCACAAGTGAAATATCTCAAGATGTTGTTTATCTACAGACTATGATAGAAGATAACAGTTGTGTTTCTGTATAGTCTATGATAGAAGATAACAGTTGTGTTTATCTACAGACTATGATAGAAGTTAAAAATTGTGTTTCTCTACAGTCTATGATAGAAGATAAATATTGCGTTTATCTACAGACTATGATAGAAGATAACAAATGTGTTTCTGTACAGTCTATGATAGAAGATAACAGTTGTGTTTCTGTACAGTCTATGATAGGAGATAAAAATTGCGTTTCTGTACAGTCTATGATAGAAGATAAAAGTTGTGTTTCTGTACAGTCTATGATAGAAGATAACAGATGTGTTTCTGTACAGTCTATGATAGAAGATAACAATTGTGTTTATCTACAGACTATGATAGAAGATAACAAATGTGTTTCTGCACAGTCTATGATAGAAGATAACAGTTGTGTTTATCTACATACTATGATAGAAGATAACAAATGTGTTTCTGTACAGTCTATGTTAGAAGATAACAATTGTGTTTCTGTACAGTCTATGTTAGAAGATAACAATTGTGTTTATCTACAGTTTGTGACAGAAGATAACAGTTGTGTTTCTCTATAGTCTATTATAGATGATAACAATTGTGTTTCTATACAGTCTATGATAGAAGATTTAAAAAATTTGTTTCTCTTCAATCTGTGACAGAAGATAACAACTGTGTTTCTCTACCGCCTATGATAAAATCAATACAGCTTACATCTGTAGCTTATAATATCATATTGCCATCAACAACATCTCAAACAAGTGCCACTAGTCCCACTACTCTTGTTCTTGCATGGAATGTGTGACCCAGATTCTTTCAACATTTGTCAACAAATTTAATGCAGATGAAATTAACTTGTCAAAATACAAATTTTATGGAAAAATATTTGGTTTCATAACCTTTTATTTATTTTGTCGCCTATAGGTGTACTTGTTCTATGAAAATGTGAATTGGTTTACTTTTTTTCTTGTGCCGAATAATTTAGTGTTTACATGAGTTTGTTTTTATTCTCTGTTGCATTGTCTGATCTGTATTCTGTCTGTCTATTAGCCACCTCGGTGTAAATACATCTCAACCTCTTATGTGTAAAATTGCACACCCAAACCTCATCTATTCTGTATAAGAGCACCCACCCTTAAACTTCTGGTGCGTTTATGGCGCCAGAATGTAGTTGCACTTGAACATTGATTTCTTGTTCAGAAAGCACCCAAAAACTAATCAACAAAACATGCTTACAAAATCAACCAGGGGTTGAATACAATGTCCTGCAAAGGACATGCACATTTGAAGTTGTCCGTTCAACTTCAGTTACTGAGAGAAAGTGAGTATTTACATATGTAATGCAATATACAAGTAAATGGGAATATTCTTGATCAAATGAATTGATATAATTATCTCAGAACAGTCATAACATCTGATGGGAGATGCCTTGAAGAGATTAGAACAAGAATTGCCATGGCGAAGGCAGCCTTTTGCAAGATGAAAAACATGCTGATCAATAATAAGATGTCATTTGCAACGAGAAAAAGAGTTTGAGGTGCCACATAGAAACTGTGCTTTTGTATGGATGTGAAGCATGGACAATGAGCAGACAAGCTGAAAAACATCTGATGGCTATGGAATTGTGGTTTCTGAGGAAAATGTAAAGAATACAATGGACAGACAGAAAAAAAACAATGACCAAGTCCCACAAGAAACAACAAAAGAAAACCGTAAGCAGATTTTAAAAGATTAGACGTAGGTAGTCACAATTTTTTTTTCACGTTATGAGAAGAAATAAATTGGAGAAGTTGGTGACAACTGGTAAGATAGAGGGGAAGAGAACAAGGGGTGGGCACAGGGGCGTCACGCAGGGGGTGCGGGCCGCACCGGGTGACACCATCAAGGGATGACACCAAAATAAAAAAATTGCAAATTTGACAAAGCAGACATAGCAAAATAACAAAAATTTAACTTTGTCCGAGTTTGTCGAAGTTCTTTATTTATGTTTTACCTGAAGTATTGAAGTTATATTGTTCAATTTGTTTTCTTTCTTATGTTCTTATTAACTTTTTGACTTATTTTACAAATATTACTATATGCGATTATATATGGTACAGGAACACTCGGAAGAAGACCATGGTGAAAGTCTAGAGGGGTGACACCAAGAGTTTACCGCACTGGGTGACACCAACCCCAGTGACGCCACTGGGTGGACAGAGAAGTAAATACCTGGATGGCTTGACCTCGTTGTATGGTCGAGACAAGAACACAGAGTCGATCCATGACTCTGGTGATCAAGTGAGATGGAAAACATGGCCGCCCACGTTTACCGGCATGGCACATGATGATGACGTTTGCGAAAGTATCTTGTCGTAGGCGTTCATGTCTCTTCACAGATCTGGGTCTTTGGTGTTGTGGATGAATACCGTAGTTAGTAACTAGATTCTCCTATCTTGGACATGTAATGAGAGATGATGGCAGAAGTGAAATAGAAATCAAACAGAGAATAGGAATGGCTAAAAATGCTTTCAACGGCATGAAATCCGTATTAACATCTAAAGAGATTAACAACGCATTAAAAATGAGAACTGTCAAATGTTACGTATATTCAACACTATTATATGGCGCGGAAGTCTGGACATTGAACAAGCAACTAGAAAGTCGAATAGAGGCCCTGGAGATGTGGATAATCTGAAGAATATGTCGTATTTCATGGAAACAGAAACAATCAAATACAGAGGTTCTAGAAAAACTGGGAATGAAAAGAGGGTTTGATGAAAGAAATAATAAAAGAGGCAAGCACAATATTTCGGCCACGTCAAAACATGACATCTTTACAAAAAGCATACTAGAGAGCAATCGAGCAAGAGGTAGACAACGATACAAGTGGGAAGATAACATCAAGAGATGGACGAATATCAGCCTGACAGATTATGCAGGCAGGGCGAGAGACAGACAGGGCTGGAGATCCATTGCAGCCAATCTTCATTGTGGAGACGGCACCTGATTGATTGATTGATGAATACCGTAACACATGGTCATCTACCCCCTTTTGCTGCAAACCATGCTACACAAGTAACTTGTGTCCTCAAGCAGATTCTTCCTGTGGGTTTGTGGTATGATAGCGCCATGTGGCGAAGTGGTCAAGCCGTTTGACTCCGGCTCTGAAGGTTGTGGGTTCGATTCCGGGCTGCGTCCTTCGATTCACGAGTTAATATTTTCGGAGACTCCTGTGGGTCGTCGCTTGAACTACGGAGTTCGGGCTTTGTGCGACGCTTTCCGCGCTGCGGAAAGAGACCGAGCCATATGGGATAAAACCCGGTGCAATGAAGTAGACCCTGTCGAATTTTAAGCGACACTTTTTTTTTTAAAGCGCCATCGTAGTTTGTATGGCTGAAAACACGGGCAAAGAGGTGGCCAGTCACTTACCATCTTCGAGCTTAGATTTCGAGCCTTCTTGCGACCCTGCTCATGACAGCTCCCTTCCAATCTCTACCTCCCAAACACATCTATGTCAATCTCTTCACAGTATGCGCAGTTTCCTATTAACTTCGCTAACTTCCCCTATGCAAAACACAACGATACATGCAAAATTAGAAGTACAAATAACCCATTATATAATAATATACTTGCATAGAAGGGGATTCCTCAGACTTTCATTTTCAGTTTTCATAATATAACATATTCTGAATTGCCATTAACTGAAATCAGTGGGTTGTGAAACCACTAAAGGACATTCTCACGTATCTCTCGTTTCCGCGAATCACTGGTCCCTGTTGACGTAAGCAGTCATACACATACCTTAATCCGATTGCCTTGTGAACGAGTCACGATCAGTTAGAGAACACTGGGAATAGCCAGCTGAGGCATGAAGCATCTGGTGTGCTGTTTTTTATCAAAGGTCTGTGGGTGTGCGTGGTGTGTGTGTGTGCGTGTGTGTGTGTGTGGGGGGGGGGGGGGGTGGTTGTGGTGTGTGTATGTGTTTATAGACACCCGTGGACTTGCCGTATTATATATGCATTGCAGTACCACAAAGTACTGCAGCTCAAAATAGAATAAGAAAAGAAAGAAGAAGGTAATACATTTACTCGTCTGATGTCCGCTGCCAGAAAGATATTAGAACAGTGGAAGTCGATGTGGCCGAATGGTTAAACACGATCGCGCTTAAACTTTCTCTGGTGAGCGCTGTAGAGAGGTTCGTTCCGCACGCCGGAGAGTTGGACTTGCATGTTGAATTATGCCCGTGACTTAGGGACGTTAATTACAAGTAACTCAGAAGTCGGAGTGGGTTCGGCTGATGGCGAAGGACACTAGTAATATGGAAAGTTAACCCAAGAGCAAAAATCAGTCCTTAGTAATAGCATGTGTGTGGACTACATACGGGTTCAAAGGGAAATTAGGAAAAGAAGATAAAATCTGATGACACAGAGAGGGTGTCTATAGAGACACATAGACAAGGAGAGAGGGTGTCTATAGAGACACATAGACAGGGAGAGAGGGTGTCTATAGAGACACATAGACAGGGAGAGAGGGTGTCTATAGAGACACATAGACAGGGAGAGAGGGTGTCTATAGAGACACATAGACAGGGAGAGAGGGTGTCTATAGAGACACATAGACAGGGAGAGAGGGTGTCTATAGAGACACATAGACAGGGAGAGAGGGTGTCTATAGAGACACATAGACAGGGAGAGAGGGTGTCTATAGAGACACATAGACAGGGAGAGAGGGTGTCTATAGAGACACATAGACAGGGAGAGAGGGTGTCTATAGAGACACATAGACAGGGAGATAGGGTGTCTATAGAGACACATAGACAGGGAGAGAGGGTGTCTATAGAGACACATAGACAGGGAGAGATGGTGTCTATAGAGACACAGACAGGGAGAGAGGGTGTCTATAGAGACACATAGACAGGGAGAGAGGGTGTCTATAGAGACACATAGACAGGGAGAGAGGGTGTCTATAGAGACACATAGACAGGGAGAGAGGGTGTCTATAGAGACACATAGACAAGGAGAGAGGGTGTCTATAGAGACACATAGACAGGGAGAGAGGGTGTCTATAGAGACACATAGACAGGGAGAGAGGGTGTCTATAGAGACACATAGACAGGGAGAGGGTGTCTATAGAGACACAGACAGGGAGAGAGGGTGTCTATAGAGACGCACAGACAGGCAGAGAGGGTGTCTATAGAGACACATAGACAGGGAGAGGGTGTCTATAGAGACACATAGACAGGGAGAGAGGGTGTCTATAGAGACACGAGACACATAGACAGGGAGAGGGTGTCTATAGAGACACAGACAGGGAGAGAGGGTGTCTATAGAGACGCACAGACAGGCAGAGAGGGTGTCTATAGAGACACATAGACAGGGAGAGGGTGTCTATAGAGACACATAGACAGGGAGAGAGGGTGTCTATAGAGACACATAGACAGGGAGAGAGGGTGTCTATAGAGACACATAGACAGGGAGAGGGTGTCTATAGAGACACATAGACAGGGAGAGAGGGTGTCTATAGAGACACATAGACAGGGAGAGAGGGTGTCTATAGAGACACATAGACAGGGAGAGAGGGTGTCTATAGAGATACACAGAGAGGGCGATGGCGTCTATAGAGACACACACAGAGAGGGAGATGGCGTCTATAGAGACACACAGAGAGGGAGAGGGGGTCTAGAGAGACACACAGAGAGGGAGAGGGGGTCTAGAGAGACACACAGAGAGGGAGATGGCGTCTATAGAGACACACACAGAGAGGGAGATGGCGTCTATAGAGACACACAGAGAGGGAGAGGGGGTTGGGGGAGGAGGCTAGGAGAACGACATTTTAGATACAGTCATCTTTAAAAAAAAGAGAAGAACAGGCTGGATTGAATAGCTGACAAACGAATCTTCACCATCATCATCAGGTGCTTTGCCAACTGCTGTGGGTGATCATGCTTTTCCACATGTTGTAATGTCCAACAGCACGGACCGTGTTCTGACTCCCTTCCGTGCCACGTCATAAGACTGTCAATAATTTTCTCTCGCCGTCTTCCTCTATCGTTCTTTCCACAAATCTTTCCAGTTATAAAAACACAATCCAGTTTCTGTCTTCTCATATTGATGGCTGCTTCTTTCTGATTGTTGTGATAAGTTGTTTTGTGCCTTTATCAACACGTGTAGATTACTCATTTTGGCTGCCCAAATGAATACGTTCTGGGGAATATATCTGTTGCAGATGAGGACGGAGCACGTATGGAAATATCCTGACTGCTATGATGTCAGTTTTGACTCAACTCAATTCATAAGGAGGAATAGAGAAATTAATCTAGTGCTTAAAATACTAAGAGAGAGAGAGAGAGAGAGAGAGAGAGAGAGAGAGAGAGAGAGAGAGAGAGAGAGAGAGAGAGAGATGTGGATAGCGAATAGTGATATACACAAAACAAACTGGATGAAACTATCAATCAAGGAGACTGTAACAGAGCGAATTAAACTTTCACAAGTTAATAAAAAGCGTCGACTCTCATGGCTTGGTCACACCCAAAGGAAAGAAGAAACACAAAAGAGAATAATAGAGGGCACAGCACTAGGGGACAGAGGAAGGGGCATACCAGGGGCAAAAAAACAACGAACAAACGTTATTTACAAAGGGCCAGAAATTGGGCACGCACGCTCGTTTTACATTCGGCCCTTCCAATCACTCATCTTTCTTACACCAGTTATCCATTGTGCATGTTATCAGTTATCAGTTGGGGTATCTTCATTGCACTCCGGACAGGTCCATAGGTGCTCAGAACCTCCCCCAGCATATGCATCAGCGTTCGGTGGCTAATAGTGCCAGTTCTGTGTTGGTTGACGAGGCGCTTTGTTTTCCCGATGTACCTCTCGCGTCTGGCCGTGCCGATTCTTACTCCCAGGTCTTTCATCCTGGACAGCGATGTGGATTCACTGAAGTCAAAGCCCTCTGTTCTCGCCATATCTTTAAGGACGTTAATAACATCGGCACGATTCATGGGCTGGTCATCTACAGGGGGTGCAGAGCCAGCCAATTTATCAGCTCGTTCATTTCCCTCGACTCCCGCATGTCCCGGGACGAAGATGAAGGTGACTTTACGGACAACAGACTTCCGCAGCGACTCAGTCCACTATCTATGTACAGATCCAGCTTCGACCTTCAGAATCATGCTCATTGAATCACTTAGTACACACACGTTGGTATAAAGCAGTTATTCCAGCCATATGAAAGCCTGTGTTACTGCCATCACCTCCATCGTCATGCTGCTCGTGGTCATAGAGTAGGCACCACTGGATTCTTGAACGGTTCGGCCCGCTGAACGGGCTGTAAATGCCCACGCACTTCTCTGCTGCTTTACAACAGATCCATCTGTATAGATGAGCACTTCGGGGCTATCTGAGTGTTCATAGATGAGCGCGTTGACTTGTGCATTGACAGCGGCAGGGTTCTGCTCTCTGCACCGTCTGCCGAGTGTGATAATGCAGGAGAAAGTGCACTTAAAAGCTGGAGGCACTAGCACCCATTCCTTGCCGGGGTTGATACTAGTAAGACTGCAGACCTGTGCATGTTATTACATTCACATTTAAAAAAAAAAACATTTTGAAATGAATGATGTGAACATAATCAATGTCCATGCTCATCTTCACCAACCATCGAAGAGTCTCAATACTAATGAGACGTAGAGCAGACGGCAAAATTCAAAGATCGGTGTACCGCAAAGAAACATGGACTGGCCAATACTTAAATTTTCAGAGCTTCGCACCTGTCCAGTACAAACGGGGCTTAGTACTGACCCTGTTTGACCGTGCTGGGAAGATATGCACCCAAGACACACTGACAGAGGAATTTAAAACTCTGAAGAATGCCTTAAACCTGAATGGGTACTCCACAGGATTTATAAAGCGCCACTGCCAACAGCCCAAACCGAAATCAGAAGTAACTACAGTCCCTAAACTCAAAGTATTCATCCAGTTAACATTCCGAGGAGATGACGTAATGCAACGTCTGCGGGACCGGCTCACCACAGCAGTCGAGCGAACATTCTGTGCTGCAATTCCAGTCATCAGGTACCGAAACACATCGATCCCAGTCCCAGCAGTAAAAGAACCTGTAGCTTTGTACGCCAAATCAAATTGTATTTACCAATTTACATGCAGATGCGAGGCCATCTACATAGGCAGAACTGAGCGACAGTTACATTGCAGGGTTTCGGAACATATTCCGAATTGGTTGGACAAAATACTACACACAGAAGATGGTAGCCTAGGCAGGCCGACACACCGGAAAAAATCTGGCTTCATCGGTCGGGAGACATGTGCTCGAGACTGCTCACGTGGTTGAAAGAGACAGTGCCTTCTGTGTGTTGTTCAACACACAAAGTAGTCGATTGTTAAAGTTCGCTGAAGCTATACTAATCAACCTTCGTAAGCCGTCCTTGTGTAAGCAGAAAGACATGCTAGTCAGTTTAAAATACCTTGGTAGACAATCGACATTACTGTGCGAACATGTGTATATTTCAGTTTGAAGAATTTATCTAATTAATTCACGTAAGTTGTGTGATTTCTGCAGTATGTACCTGACGAGATGCAGCGAAATATGCCAGGCAATAAATCGTGCAATCTATTGTTTGTGTCTTCGTTATTCAAATACTAATAGTACCAGCTGCTATCTGATAATGTGTCTGTCTGGCCTTTCCTTATAGCACACCACCACCTCATCCAGCTGTACAGACTCACCCAATCTGTCTGTCTGGCCTTTCCTTTCATCTGCCTTATCGCACACCAACACCTCATCCAGCTGTACAGACTCACCCAATCTGTCCGCCTGCTCGTTTCCCAATACACTAACAAACCCTGGGGAAAAGAACCAACAGTTGCTCCCTATCTTTAATTTTTTTTTAAATCGAAGCCAGCCACCCCATTCTGAGGATGCCCCGTGAGTCCGTTACAAACGCGTGTGAGAGCCATTTATCGTCCAATCAGCGGAACGCCTCCATTCTCAGACTATAGATGTGGTATTATATGCCAGGTTCTCCTCCACTATAAATGGTCCTTTAACCTTCGCAATGAACCATCGGACACTTCTTTTGCCTCTTAGCAAAATGCCGTTCGTGTAGGTAATAGCATCACTTGGACGCGAATCGTTGTTCTGTTTGTTTGGTGAACAACATTTTGGTGGACATATCATTTGTGCATGTGCTTGAGTTTGGTTGAGTCAGGAGCCGACATCACAGCACTCGGAACGCTCCTATACGCGCTCCGTCTCATATTCAACAATTAGAGAAATCTTCCATGACTCAGAGTGCTTGAGTTTCGGGAGATGTTGGCCTAGGTGGTAGGGGATTAGAAACCGGACATTTGCACACTACATGTCGAATATCAAAGTGAATGGTCATAGACTAAGTGTCGTGGACAAATTCACCTATCTTGGCAGCACTGTGTCACAAGCTGCCACTATTGATGACGAAGTGAATGCAAGAATCTCCAAGGCCAACGCGGCCTTTGGCGGACTGTACACGAATGTGTGGGACAGAAATGGAATAAGCCTGCATACCGAGCTGAAAGTCTACAAATCAGTTTTGTAATCCACACTGCTATATGCTTGTGAAATCTGGACTGTTTATCAGCGACAAGCTAGGAAATTAAAACTCTTCCACACAGTCTGCCTTAGGAAGCTATTGAAGATTAAATGGCAAGACAAGATCCCAGACACTGAAGTCCTAGAAAGAGCGTCCATGTCCAGTATTAACACTCTACTAATGAAGAATAAGATTCGCTGGGCTAGTCACCTGACTCGCATGCCAGATCACAGGCTCCCTAAATGAATGTTTTCTTGTTTTTTTTTACGTCGAACTGTGCTGTGGTAAACGCTAACAAGGCGACCAGAGGAAACGCTTTAAAGACACTCTGAAAATCTCATTGAAAGCTTTTGGAATTCATCATGACACCTGGGAGACTGCTGCCAAAGACTGAAATTCGTGGCGGACATCATTACGCAAGGGTGTGAGGTAACCAGGACTGCAAGAGCTGTGAAGAAAAGGCCGGACAGATAAACCACTGCAGGAGATCCTCCTCCTGGAACGTCAAGCATTCTTTGTCCACAGTATAAAAAAAACATTTCGAGCCAAAATATACCTTATCAGCTATCTTATTAAAAGTGTGTTTATTTTTGTCTGCCCCAATATAAAATTCCATATCTCTGTAACCAACTGAAGGAAAATGATGAGATTTAGCATTAGAACCTTATCATTATGTCCACGCAACAAAACAATTTTTGTTCTGGAGATTTTACAGCAGATTTCAAAGTGTGTTTATAAGCGGTATATGATTTACGGGTGAGAGATGAAATTAATTATTTTAAATGTATTACAGCATGGCCAGACAATCAGCGTTCACTGTTGAATATTTTACGTTTTTCACGGGATTGGCCTTATACCAAGAACCCCGTGCAGTTTAAATTGGGACTGTTCAGAGGTGTCGTCAAACTGTGGATTATTTCATGAAACCTGATTATTATTATTATTATTTTTTAAAATCTTACCACTTATCGCTAACATTGAAATGTGTAAATATTTTTCAATGGGATTGAATGCGAAATTGTGTATACACTTCAAAGCATCGCTATGAAGTTGTACACATATGTTTGTATAGAAGCTGATCGCAGGAAACTGTTTTATACTAATACAATTTCCGAAAAATAAACAGTGCATGCATTGGGTTTGAGTAAACGGTCATTTCGTCGATGGGTGCAGGAATCTGGAATTAAACCACCACGCAATAACCAAACGGTAGGTAGAAAGGTTATTGGAGACAAATTTGACAAAGATATCATAAGGCGAGCTATTATAAAAATGCTTTAAAAAGTCGCTTAAAGTCGACAGGATCCCCTATGGCTCGGTCTCTTTCCGCAGCGCGGAAAGCATCGCACAAAGCACGAACTTCGCAGCTCTAGCGACTACCCACAGAAATCTACGAAAAATTTAACTCGTGAACCGAAGGATACGGCCCGGAATCGAACCCACAACCTTTGGAACTTGAGTCAAAAGGCTTGACCGCTTCGCCACGGAGACTCCTAAAATTATAAAAATTTTGGATTTTATATCCAGGATTTTCCAGCAATATAAAAATGCTGGATGTCAAAGAAACAGTGACTGTAAGAAAACTTAGGGTTTGGTTGAGAAAGAACAATAACATAGAGCTTTCCAAAACAACTTTGTGGCAAATTATAAGGACATTATCTTGACTTTTAGAAAGTACAAGGGAGGTAGAAATATTCTTTGCGAGCAACCGCATTTAGGAGCCATGAGAAGCATATACCTATGTGAAAAAACAATTATGGCATAGTGTATTTGGATGAAATGTGGATCAATGCGCACCACACAAGCGATAAGGAATGGCAATCAGTGGATTGACAGATAAAGCGATCTGTGCCCAGTAGTATAGGACAGCTTTTGATCATGGCCCATGCTGGTAATACGCAAAATGACTTACAACAGAATGCTGGGCTCGTGTTCGTATCAAAGCATACAGACAATAGAGATTATCATAATAAGATGAATGGTAATGTATTTAGAGATTGGTTCGAGAATACTGCGCTTCCATCCCTAGATAGACCGTCGTGTCCAATTATGGACAATGCATGATATCAACGTAGTTGCCTAAGAAGACAAAATACCTACAGCATCGAGCACAAAGGGAGCAATAAAGATATGGCTCCGAATGAAAAACATACCATTTCCAGAAACGTATTTCTATAATTGTTGTCCCTTGTAAAACAGACGCCAAAAAAGCAAGAAATATCAAATCGACAAGTTGATAGAAGAGCATCGTCATGGTTGCTTGAGACTTCCACCGTACCACTCTCATTTTAACCCTATAGAACTTTTGTGGGCTAAAATTAAAGGACAGGTGGTAGCTGACAATACTATATTTAAATTGTCTGACGTCAAGATACTAATCCAGTCCGCACGATTAAATATTGATAAAAGTTACTGAAAAAATGTGAGAAACGTGTGTTGAAAGAGGAAGGGGACTATTGGAGAAAGGATGGATTGAATTTTATGCAACCGAGAGCAGTCATCAACCTACTGGAATCGTCCGACACAGATTAAGGTCCGAGCAGATCGCAGACCTTAATCCGCGTGCACGCTTACTGGATATTTTGCTCCAACCATTCAGAAGAATTGCAGGCCCTAAACATTACAGCATCAGCACAATGTCAATGGCAACAATTTGTATTCCACGGTGATGAATTTTCTATTCCGCAAGCCCTCAGCGGTGACAAACTGGTATTGAAAAAAGAAACACACACACACACACACTAAATGCATTGAATACCAACAGAAGAGTAACATTGCGGTGGAAACTGACATATTGTGGCATAACAAGAAACGTGAGAGCAAACACGTTGTCAAATTAGGGGACAACACACGTGCATACGAATCAATCTATAAACTATAATGAAAAGAGGACCAACATCTTGGTCGTTAAGAAGAAAGCCCACTACAGAGACACTGACAACTATTTTCATAGTGCAAATCAGTTAATCATGTTCCATCCCTGAACAGTGAACAGCAGAGTAGACAATCTTTCACGAAGACTCAAAGCGGGTCTTTCACCCATGTGTACGTGTGAACAAACTACACAGACAGCTGAACAGATCCTTAAAAATGGACACATGATGACTAAATTGCGGTATCATTTCTGGTCACTCCATACGCATATTCATTGGCACCTTGCCGTCTTAACAGACGATAGTTTGTGCTTTAAAAAGGCATAATAATAACTTTTACCTATGGCGGTAGCGAATGTGACTGATAAGGCCAATTCGCGCTGTAAATGTCCGTTCACAGTGGGTACATGTGAACACGTGGTCATTTCCACTATCATGTACCATTGTCACGAGATCGCCATGAGTTAACCAGATAATGATAATACAGAAAGTTTGCTTAGCGCATATTTTCTAGGCCACAACAGTTGTACAAAATACAAATAGAACCCGTCAGATCCTGGTTACAATCAGATATCAGACAATCCCAGGTCGGGCAAAAATAACAGCTGCAAATGTGTAGGGGAAGTGAGTGAGATGAATCTATACACCACTTTGACAGTTCATAAACAGGTCGGATTCAAGCGGAAGTGGCCAGCTCGGGAGAAAACAGTCCGTCTGTCATTTAGAGTTCCGGACATCAAGCGAAATGGTGGCTGGGGTTGTCACCACTCGACAGAAGATTGGCGGTTTGTTGTAGAAACCCGTTGTTGGGAGCATACAGGAACTCGATAGCTTGTTGTGGCAGTCAAAACAAGTGATGACAACTCTGACATTGATTGAGCCAGGGAAGATAGATTCCTGACAAGGGATGATCTGCCCAAAATAACACCTGTGTGGACATAAAGAATAACGTCACGTGACCAATTTTAGGCGTTTGCCAAAAACCTGATTTGAGGACAATTAGTGTTGACCAAAAACCATAGATTAGGATTGACGTGTTTGTTGGAGAGCTCTACAGTTGTCAAAGACTGAAGAGGAAGCTCTGAGCTCTGAGAGAGCTAAAATAGAGCTTAGCTAGAGGGCAAGTGACGTAGTAGGACAGGAGACCAGACAGAAGAGACACCAACGCTATAAATAGCTATAACAGGACACACTTGTGTCAACAAGGAGGGCAACCAGTGCAGAAGAGCTGGTGTTACCCAAGAACCGAGGAAACCCAGTTCACGAGGTAAGGACCAAGTAACTGTGGTCAACACAGCCCAGTGCCCAGCACGTAAACCAACTAATGCACGCTGAGCTAAATTGCTCGTGGCTGAACACGCCACGCTCAGCGAGCTCAGACAGAGACCGGGACGGCGTAGGAATCAGACGTGTATCCGCTAGGGATACTTTGTAGTTGTGAAGGACAGTACAATAGTTATAATAGTCTAGCTTAGCTTCAGTGGTTATAATATTTATATCATCCTCTCATTCCATCTTATCATCATCACATTCTAAGATGTTTAATACTGTTGTGGTATTCCGCTCGTGGAGCTATTGTATGATCTGCTCCGAATAAAAATGTATCCTTTTGCAAACGAGACGAGTTGTCACTTTCGTTTAGTGCAAAAGAAGGGAATCCGTGTATGCCTGTCGCAAGTGGGTTGCTGACAACAGTGTTAGATTAATTTTAAATTAACTAGCATGTGTCGTTATGGCAAAGTGTAGCAGCCATCCAGGAATGAGGCGGTTTTGCCTAAGGTAGTTAATATAGTCTATTTAGATCTAATTAATATAGGCAGTAGTCTTGTTAAAACTAGAGTGTGATGATTAGCACTGTTAGTTGAAAACTAGTTAGAGTAGTGAAGTGATAATTGGCTCTGCTAGGATGAATAGGATAGCGTGGTGATAATTGGAGAGATTTAAGATGGGTTGGGAGATGGGGAAAGTATCCAATGGGGGGGGGGAATCTTTCAGTAGTTTGCCCACTGAAGTTTTGCACTCTGTTTATGGGTCTTTCCTTGTCATCGCCTGATTCGGACGTAGGTGAGGAGCTAATATGCTCTATGACAGAGTTTAGTTAGCTGTAAAATAACTGAGCAAGGCAATAGGCTTACACTCAGCCGGTAGGATCAGTGACTAGTACTATCACAAGATGTGTTGTTTCTCTCACAGGTTCCCTACCAGTTACGAGGAAGTTCAACACTGGGTTTGATGAAGTGCAACTTCAATTAGACATAACACCAGTTGGACACTCAAATGTTTCTTACTAAAAAGGAATAACGTCCGAGAAGAAAGATGGTATTATGTTTACGCTGGACTCATAATCAGGAGGGTTCACCATAACATGACTCAGAAGAGCCAACCAATATAACGATTCCTGCGTGTTAAGGTTCACCTAGGATGGGTGATGATTGTTGATATGTCACACATCATACAAACATTGTTAAAGGAACGAGAACATTAAAATATAATAGTCTCATGGTGTGATATATTCTAGTGAAATAGTACAAAAGACATGATACGTTAAACTAGATAGACACTAGTTAGGATCAAGTATATTAACAATAACAGTGATACCTAAGTACACATAACAAAGGATTCGTACAATTTTTAGGACCTATAGGAACTTATGCGTAGTGTGCAACCGGTCCATGATCAGCTGTAATTTACAAACAGTATCTATTTCGGATGATGAGGAAGATGGATTACCAGGTAGCTACATATGACAGTCGGTGTCCGGCAGGAGAGATACAGTACCGGGTGAGATGGACTTGTTCTGACTTAACGTGCTGTGGTGTGTCCTTGCAAGGATAAACTGACTATGTTATTATCTGAAGGTCCGATCCTACACACATTATAGAACACATCACACATTTTCTTCGCATACACGTCCCACGTACATTACACTTTTCTTTTAATAAATTAATCTTTAGTAATTTTTAGAAGCAAGAGTTGTTGAATATGTTGCGTTGGGGAAGTATGAGAGGGGCATAGTACGACAGTGAGAGAGAGATAGGAAAAGGTGTCCACGGGCTGATGGAGTGTGTTGGACGGAAGCTGGTGGATTCTCCAGGATATTGATAAAGTTAAACAAAATTATAATGTGGGTGTTGACTCCCCTCACTCCCGGGACGACACTTTAAAGGAAGACACGACAACCATCTTACGTCTCACACGCTCGGTGTGTGACTTATCTGCAATCACTTTCTCTTTTGTCTTTATTCCATTTCTGATGATTGCCCTCCATGCAACACGTTCAGCGGCGACTTGCTCCCAATGTGCATTATCAATGCCTGTATCAATCATGTCCCACTTACACACATTTTTGTATCGTAGTAGAGGCCGACTCTGAGATCTCTTACCCATCTGTAATTCACCAAAAAAGATGTCCTTTGGTATTCTACCATCATCCATCCTCCTAAGATGTCCTATCCATCTAAGTCTACGAAGACTGAGCATGGAATAAACCGTCACATAACCTGATCTTTCCAATACTTCAGTATTTGTGATTTTATCTTGCCACTTAATACCAAGAATTCTTCTCAGACACCGCATATGAAAGCTGTTGAAACGTTTCTCTTGGTATGAGTAAGTTGTCCAGGTTTCACTGCCATAAAGAAGAGTACTAAGGACACAGGCTTGATAGACAAGGACTTTTGTTTTGGCAGTAAGCTTCCTGTTCTCCCAGACTCTTTTTCTTAACCTGTTCATTGTTGTTGCTGCCTTACCAATCCGGATGTTGATTTCCTTATCTAGGGATAATTTGCTATTTACCACTGATCCTAGATATGTAAAATGTTCTACCATCTCTAGTTCGGCGTCATCAATAAAGATTGATTGTACCCCATGTGCATCTTGTGACATAATCTGTGTTTTCTTTTTGCTAATTGTTAAACCAAATTCAGAACAAGCATTGGAGAATGCAGATAGTAGACATTGAAATTCTTCCTCAGAGTGGGTCGTAACTGCAGCATCATCTGCAAAAAAGCAACTCTCTGATCAGTACCCTCCTAATTTTGGTCTTGGCCTTCAATCTCTGAGCATTGTAGAGGCCGCCATCTGAGCGTGAGTGAATGTATATACCACCATCCTGATCACGAAAGGCATATTTCAGTAGAAGTGAAAAGTATATTCCAAAGAGGGTGGCAGCTAGTACACAACCTTGCTTAATTCCACTCTTGATTTCAAACTCTTCAGAAGTTGCACCATCAAACTTGATTATATCCTTCATGCCTGTGTGGAACGATTCCACAATTGACAGAAGAGTTGGTGGGCAGCCAATCGTCTTTAGTGCCTTGACCAGACCCTCACGACTGACCAAATCAAATGCCTTTGTGAGGTCGATGAAGGGAATAAACAGTGGGTGATTCTGTTCACGGCATTTTTCTTGCATTTGTCGCAATGAGAATATCATATCAATGGTAAACCGGTTCTGTCGAAAGCCACACTGTGATTCAGGGTAGACTTGATCTTCTAGGACTTGAAGTCTGCGCAGAACAATTCTGGCAAATACTTTCCCAACAATACACAGAAGTGAGACACCCCTATAGTTGTTGCAGTCACTCAGATCGCCCTTGTTCTTGTGCAGTGTTATGATGCTTGAATCTTTGAAATTCTGTGGGACTTGTCCTTCTCGCCAGCATAGCTCTATTAGCTGGTGGATCTGTAGAGTGAGTGTATCTTGCCCACTCCTGATAACCTCTATTGGAATTCCATCCTTACCTGGAGCCTTGCCAGATGCAATTTCATTTATAGCACACTTAACGTCTGTTATGGTGGGAAGTGTGTCCAGGTGGTCAAGAGTTGGTAGAGCCTCTATGGCGTTGAGGGCATCATCCGCTAGTTTGGTCTCACTTGAGTAAAGTTGCAAATAGTGCTCTACCCATCTGTCCATCTGCTGTTTTTTTTTTTTTTATCAGTGATGATTTCTCCAGTTAAGGTTTTCAATGGTGCACTTCTTTTGATCACTGGACCACAGGCTTTCTTTGTTCCTTCATACATGCTTCTTATGTTTCCCTTATATCTTGCGATTTGAATGGACTCACATAACTTGATCCAATAATCATTTGCACACTGCCTGGCAGCCTTTTGCACATCCTTTCTTGCTTGCCTTAGCTCACTCAGAGTATTACGCGGTGGTCTTTCCTTGTTTCTTAAGAGAGCTATCTTCTTCTTATCAATCAAGGGCTGCAGAGTCTCGCTGTTTGCCACAAACCAGTCCTGCCTCTTATGATCCACAGTGCCGTAAACCCCTACGGCAGTTTTATAAAGAGTTTCCTTAAGTTGACCCCACTTTTCATTTACTGTACAATTTTCTGGTGTATCAGTGAAAGCGTCTTCAAGTTGCTGTTGAAACTGAAAGTTTCCAGGATCGTGAGTGTTAATAATATTAATCCTGGGGCTAGATTTGTGTTTAGCTGTGTAGATTCTCTTTGGTCTCAGTCTAACCCTTGCAAAAACCAAAGAATGATCCGTATAACAGTTAGCACTGTGATAACTTCGAGTCAATGATATATGGTTCAGATGCTGTCTCCGTGTGATGATGAAGTCCAGCTGGTGCCAATGGCTGGATCTTGGATGTTTCCATGTGACCTTATGCATCTCTTTTATTTAAAAAAAAGGAGTTTGTAATACATAGGTCATTCCTAGTGCAATGCTCCAGCAGCCTTTGCTCATTATCATTCATGCGACCGATGTTGTATTTTCCAAGGCACATTGGCCATGAACTCGAGTCCTTGCCCACACGAGCATTGAAATCACCGAGCATATAAATGTAGTCGGATTTTGGAACTGCCTTGATCGCAGAGTCTAGCTGCTCGTAGAACGTATCCTTTACATCATCAGAGGAAGCGAGTGTCGGTTCATATGCAGTGAGAATGATGGCAAATCCACAAGAGGTTGCCAAGCCCAGTGATAATAGTCTTTCATTACCTCCAGCTGGGATATCAATCATTCCCAGTAGCGAATTCTTCACTGCAAAGCCCACATCGTGTTGCCTTTTTTCTGCCCGACCTCTACCCTTCCAAAAAAAGGTGTAATTGTTTTCCCTGAGTGACCCTTCCTTAATGAGGCGAGTCTCCTGCAGGCCAGCAATATCAATTTTAAGACGATTGAGAATACACTTTTTCTAATCTTCATCAATGATCTTGTTGCTAATCTACCCGATGGAATTAAAGCGGCAATGTACGCTGATGACCTGGTTTTGTGGAGCGAAAATAAACATGCATCAGTGGCCACCATATTGCTACAGAGATCTGTAGATACATTTGTTGCATAGGCGGATAGATGGTGTATCAGCATAAACACTGACAAGTGCTGCACTACTCTATTTACCCTTTCTCCGAAACAAACGGCAGGGAGCATTCAGATAAATGGAACACCCCTAAGAGAAGATAAGGAACCAACATACCTTGGTGTAACATTCGACGACAGCCTGACATGGAGAAAACACATCAAAAAAGCAGTAGCAAAAGCCAGAAGGAAAATTGCCATCCTGAGAAAGCTAACTGGAACCACGTGGAGAGCCAGTGGGAAAATACTTTGCAAAGTTTATCAACAGAGCATACGACCACACTTGGAATACGGGTCAACTGCATGGTGTTCAGCATCAAAAACTACATTGCAGGAGCTGGACAAGGTGCAAAATCAAGCTCTTAGAGTCATCACAGGAGGGATGAGATCAACACCTATAGTAGCAATGGAGAAAATGGGGAGGACACAAGCTTTAAGAAAACGCAGAGATACAAAAACACTAATACAAGCAGAAAAGTTTCTCAGCTTGCCAGGCCACCCTATGAAGAATCGATTTGAAAACTTAGCTATGGGGCGGTTGAAAAGAAGTAGTTTCATCCACCAGGCCAAACAACTCTGCAGAGAATCCATCGATCTTCCCACAGTTGGTATCCCCCTGACAACTATTCCAGAACAAACCCCGTGGAAAGATGAACATAGAATATCGCTATAAATCCAGTCAAAAGTGAGAGGAATATTGGACAAGGAAGAACAGAACAGTGTACAGCGCAGAACAGCCACTCTCAGCTTCCTTGATGATGAATACCCACAGGACCTCTGGATCCGAGTCTACACAGATGGGTCAGCACAAAATGCTGTTCGAAATGGAGGAGCGGGAGTGTACATAGAATACCCAAATAATACTAGAGACACGGCCAGAATTCCAACAGGAAAGTACTGCCATAACTATGATGCTGAAATTGAGGCAATCAAGATAGTCACAGAGAAATTACAAAATACTAGCCATGGTACACAACCTGCAGTGATATTGACAGATGCAAAATCCGTAATAGAGGCGCTCCTGTCTGGGAAATTGCCAGTTCTGAGGTCACTACTTTCTGAACTTAGCAGTCAGCGTAAGATCACCATACAGTGGATACCATCCCACCGTGGAGTCCCCGGAAACGACAGAGCTGATCGATTGGCTAAGGAAGGAGCAAACGAAGAACAACCTGATGTGCCTATTACATACCACCAAAAGAAAAGAATGATCAAATCAATCAGAATGCCACCAAACCTTACTCAAGACGACTACCACGTTATGGACAGACCAGAACAGGTCATTCTTCTGCGCCTCAGAACAGGACACAATAGATTACGCAACCACTTGTATACAAAATTCAAGATTGGTGACTCAGCCATGTGCACATGTGGTTTGGCGTCGCAGACAGCAGAGCACATACTCCAGGATTGCCCAAACTACAACATATCCAGGCGAACCTTCTGGCCTAGAGAGACAACAGTGGAAGATAAACTCTATGGACCGCTGAATGAACTAAAAAAGACTGTTAGATTCATACAAGAGACGACATTGCAGTTGTAGACATGTTTCA
This sequence comes from Cepaea hortensis, assembly GCA_963921405.1. Taxonomy (NCBI): domain Eukaryota; kingdom Metazoa; phylum Mollusca; class Gastropoda; order Stylommatophora; family Helicidae; genus Cepaea; species Cepaea hortensis. Next base: position 121,024,554 of record OY992883.1, read on the forward strand.
GGCGAACGAAAGAAGAAGAAGAAGAAGAAGAAGACGATTGAGTTCGGCACCAATCACAGCCGTTTTTCTCACAACGTTAATACTGGTCAAGTCAGTGGAAAATCCTGGACACATGGTTCTCACGTTCCAGGTTGCAAGCCGTAGCTTGAGGTTTCTATTATTCTTTTTATTTGTACCTGGTGCATTGATTTTACAGCCTGCGATTAAGATATTGTCCTAGCCCCAAGCACCCATTGAAGCAGGCAGGCTGTGGCGGATCAGCGCCCATTTGGCCGGGGGCTGCCCAGCTTGAGGCGGGCGGTAGCTGATAAGTGACACCTGTAGGTGTCTCCCACCGTCAGAGGCAACGCGTGGCGCCCCATGTCTACGCAAATTGACAGGGACTTATAACCCATAACAGTTGCCTCTCGCTTTGATTCCGAGACCAGTTAAGACCAGGTATGGAGTTATTGCCTCTCCATAGCACAAAGCCTGGGCTAAAATATATAGATCATGTGTTGCCCATGCAGCATGCACCATACGCACATTAACGCACAGCTATTTGGAAGCTTTCCCGTACTCAATATAAAAAGCTAAATGTATCCTAGTAACATGAATACTTGTGTAAAATTATTAACCAGCAGCTGAAGAAACAAGAAGGAAATGAAAAATAAGGTAAGAAATATATTCCTTCTACTTTCCTGTCAATTTACACATTATTTACCCCATGCCACTGTAAATTCTCTGTCTTTACTAATATTACACAATGCACCTCTGTCGTGAGGCTCCGTGGTGAAGTGGTCAAGCCGTCTGACTCGGGCTCCGAAGGTTGTTTGTTCGATTCCTTCATTTCACGAGTGCATTTTTTCGGAGACTTCCGAGGGTCGTCGCTGGAGCTACGGAGTTCGTGTTTTGTGCGACGCTTTCCGTCCTGCGGAAAGAGACTGAGCCATATGGGATAAAAACCCGGTGCAATGCAGTCGACCATGTCGACTTTTAAGCTACTTTTTTTATTGCACCCACTCCCATACGAATCTGGCTACGCCTTGTACTTGTGTCCTTACCAGAAATAACGCGGTTTACTGTAAGACTAGTTTGTTAGCGTGAATTCACTACATTTCCCCCAAAACATCAAAGAAATGTCGACGCTTTCGATGATTTAAGTTGCTTTTGGACCTATCAAAGACATATCCCTTGGGTGGAGATAAATATAAGACGGTAGGAAAAATTTCATAACGATGCAACAGACCGTTTTAAAAATAATTGGTCATGAATGACGGCATTCATTTCTGGACATACTATAGTGAGAAGTGTTCCCAAGTATTTACAAAATAAGCGACACACAGGGCTCGCGTCGCGAGGAGCACACACGTTCTAACATTTCCACAGCAGGGACTGGTCTGGGACACTCCCGTCAAACTGCTATAGGTTTGAGATTTTATGCCTTGCAGCAGAAACCAACTATTGTCTGTCAAGACGATCGGGTGTCATTATAATTTTGTTTTGTTTTTTACGTTTATTTCATACAATGCGTTTTGCGTATCCTTTTACAGGACTTAGCTGTCAACAGCAGCATCTTTCAGCTGACTGTTGATCTCTTGGCAAGATTACGCTCAGTAGTTTGCCATTGCTTTCTGAGCGGCCGGCTCAGTATCCGCATGTCACGAGCGGGGGTCGAACCACCTCAGTTCTCGCTCCGCTGCGAGACTCTGCGTGATAAACGGGATTACAGAGAGAAAGTGTTGTAACCCCACAGCCAGAGAGACCGGCTATTTCATACAAAGGAATGTATATTTACAAGGTGTAATTTGTTTCTTTTATTTGTGTATATTACAGAGCGTTGCCGTTTGTTAGTGTTAGGTGTCACATGTGCGAATAAAACAAATAATACTTATATACAGTTATGATAATATGACATTTATGGAGAAACTAGCAGACCCGGCCCGGCTTCGCCCAGTCCCTGGTGGGGATCTACCTACCTACCTACCTACCTACCTACCTACCTACCTACCTACCTACCTACCTATCTATCTATCTATCTATCTATCTATCTATCTATCTATCTATCTATCTATCTATCTATCTACCTACCTACCTACCTACCTACCTACCTAAATACCAAACTACCTGTCTGTCTGTCTGTCTATCTGTCTGTCTGTCTATCTGTCTGTCTGTCTATCTGCAATCTATCTATCTATCTATCTATCTATCATCTATCTATCTATCTATCTATCTATCTATCTATCTATCTATCTATCTATCTATCTATCTATCTATCTATCTATCTATCTATCTTTCTATCTATATATCTATCTACCTACCTACCTAAATACCAACCTACCTGTCTGTTTGTCTGTCTATCTATCTGTCTGTCTGTCTGTCTGTCTGTCTGTCTGTCTCTCTGTCTGATAGATAGATAGATAGATAGATAGATAGATAGATAGATAGATAGATAGATAGATAGATAGATTGATAGAACCTTAGATAAACAAAGACCAACAGCAGCAGAAGAAAAAGGAGGAGGAGGAGCAGCAGGAGCAGCAGGAGGAGGAGGATGAGTTGGAGGAGGAGGAGGGGGTGGAGGAGGAGGAGAGGGAGGAGAAGGAGGATGGGCGAGAAAGAGGAGGAGGAGGGGGAGGAGGAGGAGGAGGGGAGGAGGAGAGGATTATGTGGAGGGGGATTAGGTGGATGGGAGGGAGAGGAGGAGGAGTGGTAGAGGAGGAGGGGGAGGAGGGGGAGGAGTGGGAGGAGGAGGAGGAGAGGAGGAGGTAGAACAGGAGGGGGAGGAGGAAGAGGGGAAGGAGGAGGAAGATTATAACGCATATGCCTGTAGATAACTGTAGCGAAAAGGTCCACCTATTTGAGAAATATGCAACAATTTTACATATACAGCAATGCTATTAAAAGTTATGTCCCTTCGCTATATAAATTATAATGTAAATTAAAATATTAAATAATATTAAGTAAATAACTGTTTGTACACTAACAAACTATGACATTTGGCAGGAACAGAATGAGAAGAAGACGTGTAGAAAATTTCATCTCAGTCAGATGGACCGTTATGCAAAACTACTTCCAGGTCATTGGAAATTCTAAAAAGAGAAAGAGGTAGCAAAAGAACAATCACACAACCAACAAATGAAGAACAGTTACGGATCAGACCAGTGTCAACCTATACAGAAAGAATTGTCCACGAACACACCAAACAAAACAAATAATACACAAGATGCAGGCAACTCAGAAAAGCTGTAATAAATAATATAATAATCATGTCACATTCTGATCAACATGTGCGATCATGTTTTGCTATCGTACACGGACACCAGAGTCATGGATCAGCTCTGTGTTTTTGTCTCGGCCATACCATGTGGTCAAGCCATCCAGGTATTTACTTCTCTGCCTTCCCCTTGTTCTTATTTATTCAGTCTTGCCGGTTGTTACTAAGTTCTCTAGTTTATTTTTTCTCATAACGCCCAAACAATTTTGACTGTCTGCATTTAATTTGTCCCATCAGTTTTCGGTTTTAATTTGCTTCTTGTTCATTGGTTTTTATGTCTATCCATGATATTATTTGTTATTTTCCTCAGCAACCCCACTTCCACTCTCATTAGATGTTTTTTCAGCTTGTCTGCTCATTTTCCGCATTTTACATCTATTCAAATATCACAATGTATACTATCGCAATGTGGTATTTACGATTTAACAAAAAAATAAACTGATCTTGCAAAATTATTTAAATTCCAATTCCAATTCTCCACACACACAAATTTCAAATTCTGTCTCGTCTAACCTGCTTCCTCAGCGGTGGTTATTGTTGAGATCCGTGGTTATGTGGACTGTTAGTCCTAATTCCTACTGGTTATCTTGGTTCCGTTCTGTTCGTCGGATAAATTTATTTTGTGCTATCTGGTTGTTTTCTTTGTCTTGTGTTGGTCCTGATAAAGACAGGTCCTTGGTTGGACCTACTGGAGCCCGCATTCTCTCGTTTGTTGGCTTCTTTTCTCTGTTAGCACTGCTACGTGCTTGTCGCTTCTTGAGTTATTCTCGTCGGCGTTGGTCTCGTTCATGTCCAGTCCTCATAATATTATAGGGAGGTTATACGGTCTTCCCTGTTCTGCATTGGAACTGTCTGACCAGTCGCTGTGTTTCTGGGTTGCTGTTTATATGCAGGCACTCCGTCATTGTCATTGGTTTCCCAGTTTTGACGAAGTGATCTCTCAGGTCCCTTCGCTCTCTATTGTACTTGTCGCATACTAGTAAGTAGTGTTCGATGATGTTGTTTTCTCGGCGCTCTCTGTAGAATGGGTTTTCTCTTGTGTCTTTCCAATTGCCTAGTCTGATTCTCCACAGCTGTCTGTTTGCCGGTGCTTTCATGTTGGTCTTGACTTGTGGCTTGACTTGTGGCTTGACTTGTGCGCTGTCTCGCCACTGTTTCCTCCATTCCTGGATAATGTAGTTTTTGACTATATTCTTCCCTTCTACTATAACTAGGCCTGTGCAGATTTTATTATTGCTGGTTATTCCTCGTTTCGCCGCTCTGTCTGCCTGTTCGTTTCCCGGGATATCCATGTGAGCTGGTATCCATCCGATGGTGACTTGGCATCCCATGTACCTGAGGTTTGTGGCTGTCGCTAGTATCTCCTCTTTTATATCGGGTCTGTTGCCTCTATTGAAGTTCCCGAGCGTTTGTACTGAAGACAGGGAGTCTGTTCATATGCACAGTCTCAGTGGTGGTTTTTCGGCTGCGATCTCTAGACCTTTCATTATGGCAACCAGGACGGCCGTGCATACTGCTGTCTTGTCTGTTAGTTTGAACTGTCTCTTCATCTTCCAGTCTGGGACCACTACTCCTGCTGCTACCTCTCCCTGTTCGTTCTTGGACCCGTCTGTGTATATTATGAGGTTGTCCTTACTGATTTCTTGTATGTATTCCTCTGCCGCGTCTCTTGCATCTGTGTCCTCCGTGTCCTTGGTGATGAACTTTGCTAGATTACAGTCAGTGAATGGGACTGTTAGTTCCCATGGTGGGATTGTTGGCTTGAACCGTCTTGTCTGTTTCAGGGTTTCTACTAGCTCGATTTCTTCTTCATCTTCTCTGCTGCTTCCCATCCTGCCGGTCTTTGCAGTTTTACTATTGGGATGCCACCCCCCCCCCCCATTTTGCTGTTGTTGTCGCTGAACGTTTGGTATCCAGGGTGGTTTTTGTCTTGGGCTACCTTAAGCCAGTAGTTATACGTCAGCTGTTTACGCCTCAGACTCAGTGGGAGTACACCCAGTGCTACCTCCATGGCTTCTCTGGATGTCCTTTTTCCAGCTCCCAAGATGGTGTTTAGTGTTTGGGTCTGTATGGTATGGTGTCTAGCTTCCTCTTGTTGGCTTCTGATGCTGAGTCGTACACAATGCTGCCATATTCTAGCTTGCCTCTGATAAATGCTTTATAGAACATTAGCATTGTTTGGGTGATAATTCCTGAACCTTCAGAATATATATATATATATATATATATATATATATATATATATATATATATATATATATATATATATATATATATATATATATATATATATATATATATATATATATATATATATAAAACAAAAAATGCTGAAAAGGTTTGTTCGGTCTGAGAGTTTGATGAGTAAAACTTCTTCAGTAGCTTGGAGCTTGGCCAGATGAGTTCTGTTTGATGTGTCTACAATAACTCTCAGCTTGATGTTTGTGCTATAATCATTCCAGAGCTTATCGTAGGTTTCTTTGTCTATTTCCTTGATCATATCCAAAGCCTTGCGTACCAGCTTCTTTTTAATGACCTTCAGTAGCTTACGCTGTTGCAAAGTCTCACGAGACACATTCAGAGGGAGGTCATCAGAGTCGACAACACCATGAATGAAGTTCAAGTACTTTGGCATCAGGACTTCAAAGTCATCAGTAATGAACACTCGACGCACATACATCTTGATGTGTCAGAACTTTCTTTTGAAATAGACTTGTAAAAGGCATGGTATTCATCATCCGAAACATCTGATGACTTGCGTGTCCAAATAGGTTTGACACTGTTCATCAATTCCCAGTACATGTCATGGGTGGGGGTGTATGGATTCTTGTGATGTGTAGGTTTGTCACCTCTCAGGTTGTTGATTGGTTGGTTAATTCTAAAATGGACGCATGATGTTAATAATCATATCCTCCTATGCTCTGCTGATGCCATCAGTTGTAATTACATTCTTAACTTTTTTTTTTGTTTTGTGTTTTTGTTTGTTTTACTAACACTGATTTAATCATTCTGTTTAACCAGCTCATTCTAATCTGTTTGTAAATACAGATTTCGTCATTTCAATTAACCAGGACAGTTACAGAAGCTTATTATAAACTGTTTGAAAACAGGCAGCCACATATATTCTGTACTACTAAATACACCATATATGACAACCAGAAACTCGTAATTTCCGACATCAATGAGAGTCGCCCTCCATTTGTTCCAGATATTCATCGTAAGTAATACTGGGTCCATGAACTTCTTCATTGTAGTACTTCTTCTGGATAAACTTTCTGCCAGAGTAACCGCACACAGCAACCTCAGGCTTGTCTAAATTGATGTATACTTTGGGATGGCCTAGAGCTCCACAACTGTTGGACCAGACATGATGTCCCTTGAAAACCACAACTGGATCTTCAGCGCTCAGATCAATGGCCCAGTTAAGGGTTAATCAGCTTATCCTTGTCCACAAAGCGAATATTTCTGTAGTCATCACTGTCCCAAACCTGACCAGTATTGATTGATTGATTGATTTAGGAACCGACATCACAGCATTCTGGACATTCCCATAAGCGCTCCGCCCCCATCCTCAGCAGCCAGCGAAGAGTTCCAACACTAATAGTTCCAGTAGCAATCTGATTATATGTCCGTCTCGCCTTTCCTCTGAGCATCACACCTCGCTGTCTCATTCTTACCAGACTATGGTGATCCATTTGCTCCTCCTGACCAGTATGTGTGGTTTCATCATAATTTGTACCTTGTTTATTGGACGGCTAAATGATTTAGAAAATGCTCTGGCGAAAGCAGATTATACAAAGGCTCCCCGAGCGAAATACCACAACGGTATTATACATCTTAGAATGTGATGATGATAAGATGGTATGAGAGGATGATATAACTATTATAATCACTGAAGCTAAGCTAGACTATTATAACTATTGTACTGTCCTTTATAACTACACAGTCTTCCTAGCGGAATACACGTCTGATTCCGACGCCGTCTTGGTTCTGTCTGAGCTCGCTGAGCGTGGCGTGTTCAGCCACTAGCAATTCGGCTCAGCGTGCGAGGCTCGGTTTCCGTGCTGGGCCTTGGGCTGTGCTGACCACAGCTCCGTGGCTCACCTCGTGAGCTAGGTTTCCCCGGCTCTTGGGTAACACCAGCTCAATTGCACTGGTTGCCCTTCTCGTTGACACAAGTGTGTCCCATTATCGCTATTTATAGCATTGGTGTCTCTCCTGTCTGGTCTCCTGTCCTATTACGTTACCTGTCCCCTGATAAGCTCTATTTTGGCTCTCTTAGAGCTGAGAGCTACCTATCAATTCTTTGACAGGGAACATTCAGCTTTGATTTGGACAAGAACTTCTAAGTGAGAGCCGCCATAATAATAGAAGCCTCCATAGCTGTGGGGATATATATATTTTTTTTTTTTTTTTTTTTTTTTCTTTTTTTTTCTCATTAAGTATTTCTTTAATGTTTGTACAGCAGTTTGATTTATGAATTATTTCCTACAGAACACAAATGCACAATGTCTGTCAGTAGTGATGTTAAAATCTGTATACAATCTGACCAGCCACAGTGTTTGGTGACCCACAAAGAAGCCATGTTACTTGGTGTGAATCCAAGCCGCTGGCACCCACTGAGGCTCTACGTCAATTCTGTTTATTTCCATCAACAGCTCTGTATATGCCTGGTCCAGATCACTGTTTACAAGAATGAAGTCAAACAGATGTCCGTACTGCTCCTCAATCTCACGTGAATGATCAATTATGCTTCTCAACTGTTCATCAACAGACAGAGTCTCTTTGCCTTTCTTGACACCATTTACAACTGGTGTTTTCAGCTGATCTTGCAACCGCGACAGTTTCTCGAAGTTTGGTGGACGCACAAACCCTACATATGGCATCAAATCTGAGGCGTGGATCACTTTCAGAGTCTCTGGCTGCATCTTCAGCAAGCAAACTTTGCCTTGTGCTATAATATCCCTGACAGCATCAAAAGATGTGCCATACATGTACTTCTGGTGGTAACCAAATTCCACAAACTGGTTCTGCTGAATCATCATATTAAATTCCTCACGAGAGATATGATTGTAGGTGCCGTCCTGCAACTCATTGCTTCGTGGTGGACATGTTGTGTGAGGCACAGGCGCACCAAATCTGTCAGCATCTGAGTCCAGAAGCCTCTGCTGAAGCTCATTACGTCCAACATTGGATGGCCCAATTAGAACAATTGGTCGCTTTCTGTTAGGCTGAGGATAGTATCTGACTATTTCCTCATAAGACAGGATCTCCTCATATTCTTCAGAAGTGCCACCATTTGCATACTTCTTCTTTTTCTTATTCTTGTGATCCTTTCTTCCACATGCACAAACTCTGTGTTTCCTCTTGTTTTCTTTGTTTTCTAAAGACATTTTCAAAGCCTCTCGTTGTTCAGCAAATGACTTGCTAGGTATTAGTCCAGCTAAAGAATGTTCCTCCTCCTCCTCTTCTCTAAAGGCCTGCCACCAGTTGGGATCATCAAGGGCAATAGCATGCAAAATATCCCCTTTTATGAAACTGATTCCTAACTCTCGACATGGGATGTAGGGATCGTCTTCGGGCTCATAAGAAAAAAGTGCTCGTAAATGCATCACTTTGTTTGATTTCTGCCTGTTATTTGGTGATGGGTTGTGGCAAGGTATGATCATAAATGTAATTGTGCCAGTCATGTTTGCCAGCATCTCTGAAACATCATTGATGTTTCTGCCTCTCATGTCAATACCATTCACCTCAAGAACTTCATCTCCCTCATGCAGGAGTCCACTCTTGTCTGCAACACCACCTTTCACAATTCGACCAATTATTACAGATTCTCCTTCATTCTTTACAGTGGCGCCCAAGTGTTCCCCTGTCTTCTCAAGATGAATGATCTTCACGGTATCATCCCCGTACTGCACAAGAGGATAATCTATTGGCTCTCCCTGGCCATCCAAGTCTTCTACAGGTTGCAGTGCCTGCTGGGATACTGTATCGTGTGCAATGAGCAGATTCTGACTGCGAAGACTGACTGCCTGTTGGAAGTATTCATTCTGGAAAAGTAATCGCAAAAAAGAAATGTACTTCTGGTCCTCGGGTGTCGTTAGACTGTTGCGAATGTAATGAAGGCATGAGAACAGGTCATCTACACCTATATTTTTTCTCAGATATGGCTCCCGTGGCATCACATCTGATACTGTCCTAGAGTGTGATTTTGATTCAACAGCATCCATCCCATCCTCCTCACCATCATATCCAGTGTTCACAAGTCCTAGAGGTGTTGATTCCACAGTTCTACTATTTTCCAGGGCTCGCAGCTTCTTTGATTCTCTTAAAGAAGCTCTCAAAAATTCTTCTTCTGCTTGCAACCTTTTTTCTTCTTCTCTACGTTTCTTCAGTGCCTCCTGGTGGCGTTGTAATCTTTCTAGCTCAAGGACAGTTGGCTGATGCTGCTCCAGATTACCCTGCTGCTGCTTAGGTCCTCTGTTGGACACACCTGAACTTTGTTGAGAATCAGTCATTTTTCCTTTCCTGTCTCTGTTATTTGTCTCTGAATGTGATTTAACTGCATGGGATGTGCCCCCTGCTGGCCAAGGCGGAGGATACCGGGGAGCAGACTTGACACTGGCAATAAAATTTTCAGGGACATCAACAGCCATTTCTCGATGAGGGCCAGAATCATCAATGTCATAATCGTACATGCTGTCCCGACTTAAATTATGGTCACCACTGCTGTAGCTATCATATCCATTGCCATAATTATTATCATGACTGTTCATGGTAAATGACTTGTTAACATGAAAGTCAACAATTGATGGCAATTCTGGACTATCAGCTGGTTTGTGTTTAGTTTTCCCTTTTTTGCCTCCATCCTTGTCATCCATAGCATTCATCTCTAGCCACTCCCTGCTCCCTCCATTAGTGCTGGCAATTCCCAAGGGGGCTGACTGGTCAGGACTGGTTTTCTTTTTCTTTTTCTTTTCTTCAGGCATGGTATCTGTTCATCTTGTATTTTTCCGTCCTCTTAATCCTAGTTTTCTTTATACACTGCAAACAAAACCCGTGGTCCGTTTAATTTACAATATTGTCATCGCGGAAGCAATACGCCTCATCCAGTTCAGCTATTTCAATAATTCGTGTGGGGATATAACAGAATCAATTTATACGTTGTGAAGAGAAACCAGAGTAATTATGTCAGGGCGTCCATTTGGGGACAGTCGTAAACATCGTGCACGGAGCTTGCAGTTTTTAAACATTGTATATATTGCATTAACAAGTACATTTTATTCATTTTTATTAGAAAAAGTATTTCAAACGTTAGAAAGTCAAATTATTGTGTCAACTGTGAATAGATGGTGTCATTATATTGAACATTTAACAATTAATGTAACTAATTGCTTCTTTAGAAAAATGTTGACGAGTTATGTCCCTTTCAAATAATAAAATGAATATTATGTTCCCGTGAAAAAGAGGTATTTGTTACCCCTTAAATTTCGCTTACCAAGTGCACAGGCCGTCGAGAGCGCGATAGCGAATGGTTAGCCCGTAGATAATGTAATTGAGTCCCCACTATTGCTCCCGGGTTGACTCAGCCGAAACTAAGCACCATAAAATGTTCTGGAAAGTAAAGGCGAAGTTTTCTCTATTGACCGCATCAGCCATTGAGTACCAATTGTTTTAAAAAAATGTGGCGTTTTCTTTCACCATATACTCGGTGCCTAAAGAAATAGAAAAGCAGGGTACTTAACTTTTTACCTTCACAACTGCTACTACTACGGTTACCACTATGGCTACTACAGCAACTACTGTCTACTACTGTCTGCAAATATTTAAAATTGTGTGTTTGTGTATGTCTATATATGTAAATTGTGGTATATGCTCAACACAATTTTGAAAAAATCAAAATCACTTTGACAAAAGAAAGCCTTGAAAAGCCATGTAACGATTGTCAGATGCCAAGCTCTGTGCTTGTTCTAACACAGTTTACTTGACAAGCCATGTAACGATTGTCAGATGTCAAGCTCTGTGCTTGTTCTAACACAGTTTACTTGACAAGCCATGTAACGATTGTCAGATGCCAAGCTCTGTGCTTGTTCTAACACAGTTTACTTGACAAGCCATGTAACGATTGTCAGATGTCAAGCTCTGTGCTTGTTCTAACACAGTTTACTTGACAACCCATGTAACGATTGTCAGATGTCAAGCTCTGTGCTTGTTCTAACACAGTTTACTTGCATGTGTTTGCTGGTGTTGTGCCATAGGCTCTTATTATTGTTGATCCCTGTATGGCTATGGCCAGTTTATGTCTGACTTCTTGTGAACAGTCCCCATGGTTGTTGATTGTGGAGCCAAGATGTTCATAGTTTGTGATGTTTTCAATTTCTCCGTGGGTGGTTGTGATTTTTGGTTGGCGTGTAGTTTTGTGTGTGGGTATTTTTTTTATATTAGTTCAGAATAATATTATCATCTTAATTATGGCTTTTGACAAACAGGATTAAATTTACATAACATATACAATTAAATTAGGAGCAAGTTAATTCCGCATTTGTTATAAATTTGCAATAACTCATAAACCTATATATGTTATTGATGAATTTTTAATAAATTCAGTCATTCTGTATACAAGACAAGAATTAGTAGCATAGCAGCTAAAGTAATTGAACATATTAACAAATTAATTACTTATGTGTATACATACATATGGTATTGATCAGTTAGTAATAAACTTTTTATTTGTGTAAGAAAGATATCAAGTAATAATAATTTCAGTAGCAGTGAATATTATAAATTAATTATTAATCTTTTGTACATGATAACTTGAAAACTTAGTGACAGCTGGCAAACTTGATGTAATCCAAGCCTCTGGTGATTGTGTGAGTTTGCGAACCATCATTGTCTGTCAGCATGGCACATGTTTCAAAACATTACCACCTAACAGCATGGCACACGATGATGTTGGCATGAGAGCTTCAATACATAATGTCATGCTTGAATTATAAAATAATTATTTACAAATACAGGTTGCCCCAGGTTTGACACAGAATTCTACATGGTCGACAGGATAAAAATGATCGCTTTTACCCTTCTAGTGCGCTGATGGCGAGGCATGGCATTCAATCCCTACACTAGCATTTAAGTTGGTCTGAAATGTTGACTTCTCGTTCAGAAACAGTGGCAAACTACAGAATGTAAAATTGCTTATAAAATCAACTTGGGGTTGAATGCAGCATCCTGCAATGGACATGCAACATTTATTGTTATGGGTTTGAAACTAAAGGAAATATTTACTAACAGACAAAATTACGAATGAAGACAACTGTGACACAGAAACCCCTTTATTAAAGAGTTCCCTTGTAAAATAAGGCTCTGCGATGAAGGGTTTACAGACACAATGTGTAATCCTTCATATTGGGTTTGAAAAATTTGGCAGCAGATCGTCTCACATCGATATTTTCATGCACTGGTATGAGTGCTGGTCATTCAGAAAGCAATGGCAAACTACTGAATGTAAACTTGCCAAGAAATCATAAACAGCCAAAAACTGCTGGGGTTGGCTGCGACATCCTGTAAAGGATATGCAATTAACATTTTTTGTAAATTAAAAGTGAAAACATGTCCTGAAGCAGGACCCAGCTGTGAGTCTGTGATGTGATAAAGCCATCACAAGTTGACCTGAATGCACGGAGAAGTAGGTGGCCGGTATTTTCCTCTCTTAGCGGGCGATGAGCGCAGGCGGCTAATCCTCATTCAACCATGCTCATAAAATCAGCGTAGTCTCCTATCAGTTACACAAACGCACCTGCTATTTCTAAATTATTTTTGTTCTTGACATTTATTATTGGATGGGAATAAATGCTTGAAATATAATTGTCTGTATAAATAGTGCTTGTGCTACAGGTGAATGTATCGTGAGTTTGAGATCTGAAATACGTAGAACGACTCCTGTTTTGTATTATTGAAAACTACTTACTTTTAATACCAGACAAAACAAAGAACCACCATAATATCACTGATCAGTAAGGGCAAATAAGCATATTGGTATAATGGTTAGGGTGTTGTGCTGACAATGTCATGGACACGGCTGGGTAGGGACTCAGTGTCAGCTCTCAACATTCGCTGTGGGAGGGAAATACTGACCGCCAGGCCTACAAGATGTGACTTTCCTAACACTTTACAGATACGCACCAAGTTACTACAACAGGCATGTTTTGTTTAAAGATATAATACAAGTAAGGGTACAGAAACATAATACAAGTAAGGGTATAGAAACATAATAAGGTAAGGGTACAGAAACATAATACAAGTAAGGGTACATAAACATAATACAAGTAAGGGTACAGAAGCGTAATCCCTAAAAGGTAAAGAAACGTAATACAAGAAATGTTAAAGAAACATAATACAAGTAAGGGTACAGAAACATAATACAAGTAAGGGTACATAAACATAATACAAGTAAGGTTACAGAAACATAATACAAGTAAGGGTACAGAAACATAATACAAGTAAGGGTACAGAAACATAATACAAGTAAGGGTACAGAAACATAATACAAGTAGGGTTACAGAAACATAATACAAGTAAGGGTACAGAAACATAAGACAAGTAAGGGTACAGAAACATAATACAAGTAAGGGTACAGAAACATAATACAAGTAAGGGTACAGAAACATAATACAAGTAAGGTTACAGAAACATAATACAAGTAAGGTTACAGAATCATAATTTAAGTAAGGGTACCGAAAAATAATACAAGTAAGCGCACAGAAACATAATAAGCTAAGGGTCATCATCAAGTGCCGTGCCGGCTGGCGTAAGCGTTCATGGCTCTCCACAGATCACGGTCATTGGTGTTCTGGATCAACTCTGCTGATGATATTCCTCCATGCCTATCCTCTCCATACCTCAATCCGCCCAGCATCATTTTTCTTGGTCTGCCTCTGCTTCTCTTCCCCTCGATCTTTCCAGTTGTCACGATGTTCTCCAATGCCTCTCTTCTCATCACATGACCAAAGAAAGCTGTTTGTCTCTTTCTTATTGTTGTATATAGTGTTCTAGTTTCATTAACCTCTTTCAGGCAATCGTTGTTAGTTACTCTGGCAGTCCAAGGAATTCGCAACATTCGTCTTAAAAACCACATCTCTGTTGCTTCTAAGTTCTTCCTAATTTGTTCATTTACATTCCAAGATTCGCTGCCATGCAGCAAAACTGTTTCTATATAGCAATCTAGCACTCTCTTTCTTACATACATTGATAGCGACTTATTGCATAAGATACTCTTCATTTTCTGAAATGCGGCTTTTGCCTGCCCTATTCTGCTCTTAATGTCTGTTGTACATCTTCCATCCGATGTTATAAGTGCCCCTAGGTATTTAAAATTATCCACTTGGTTGAGAATTTCCCCTTCTATTTCTATATCACATTTTGGTGTCCCCATTTTCTTTGATATCACCATTGATACTGTTTTCTTGATATTCAAGGAGATTCCTTTCTGTGCACTCTCTGATACTACAATGTCCAACAATTGTTGTAGGTCTGTTGCACTATCCGCCACCAATACTGTGCCATCTGCATAGCGTATATTGTTTATATTATATCCTCCGATTAGTATTCCTGGCTTCTCTTTGATCTCTCGCATTATTACTTCGCTATATAGGGAGAAGAGGTCGGGTGACAAGACACACCCCTGTCGTACTCCAAGCTTTATCTGTTCGTAACTACCCTCTTTATTTCCTATTTTAATTGCTGCTGCTTGGTTCCAGTATCTATTCTTTATTATTCTTAAATCTTTTCCATCAATGTTGATATCTTCCAACATTTTAATCACCTCATCATGTTTTACTTTATCAAATGCCTTAGTATAATCTATGAAGCATAAATATATGTCCCTCTGTTTCTCTATTGACCTTTCTATTAGTGTTCATAATATATATATATATATATATATATATATATATATATATATATATATATATATATATATATATATATATATATATATTGCATTGAATTGTTTGTACCCTTTCCTTTCATAAAACCGTACTGTTCTTCACTAATTTCCATTTTTATTTTACTTTATTGTTCTTCTCTAGCCACTTTAGTAACTTTTCCTACATTGCTTTTTAATTATATAACTTGC
The DNA here is from genome assembly GCA_963921405.1 of Cepaea hortensis. Lineage (NCBI taxonomy): Eukaryota > Metazoa > Mollusca > Gastropoda > Stylommatophora > Helicidae > Cepaea > Cepaea hortensis. The sequence goes on from OY992883.1 coordinate 121,039,943, forward strand.
ATAGTTGGATAGCTCTTGAAAAAACAAATCCAACGATACCCTATTCAAGTCTGTGGGTCAATTTTAAAGCGAGATATTAATGTTTGTGTGTAAGTTTATAATTTACAAGGAAGATATAAAGAAAACGGTTTTGACCTTTCCACTTTTTGTGACCCTACCTACACACTCACACAACTGCTGGTCGTCAAGGAGATTAACACGCACAAGGGACTATAACTCTCCCAGTTTATATATAAACACCCAGACACTCAGATATATACATCACGCCATGCCGTGATGACGTCAGGCCGCGCGCAGACGACGCGAGGCGAGACTTGTAAGCCAGCGTAGATTGCCGTAGATATTTGCATTTTGACAAAAGATGTTCCGTTGGAAAGATTAAAAATTATCAATGATCCCATCCATGCAGAGTGCTGAAAATATATACACAAATACTAAATTTGACGTTGAATGCAATCATGCATTCATTGGCATTAAAATCGCTGTGAATATTCCATAACAATATTAAATAGTCATCGCTGACATGGAAACGGCTATTTCCGGCCATTGAAATATCACACCAGAGCATGCAATTTTCATCATTTTCGTTTGGGATCAGCCTCCCGACTTTAATAGTCGAAAATGACAAGATTTACATAAAAATGGATGATACATCTAATAACACATATTAGAACAAACAAATACATCTACATAAAACGTTATTTGTGGGTATACTTACGTCTGAAAAGGTCACTCTGTATCTCTGTGTGAGAAACTAATTTCAGAAACACGAGATGTATACACGTAAACCGAGGAGGGAAAAACTATATAATATAATTGGTCCCTTTTTTAACGCGAACTTGAAATAATCGGGGAATTAACATCACGAGTACTCTATATGTCCTTAATATCGGGGTACAATAACAAGAAAGCGGAAATCGCCGTAAGAATCATCTCCGGCAACGTTCGGTAACAGATAACGTAGTAGCTATTCTTCTGATTATAATTCTGAGTAGAAGCTTAATGGCATGGTTTATGAGGTTAATTGTACGAAAATCTTCACATTCAATTGTTCCTGGTCTCTTTGGTATTGCTATAAATACAGATTTTACCATATCACTCGGTAAATATCATTTAGCATTTTGGTTAATATATCTACCCCAAATTCTCCCAATACTTCTAATTCTTCTACTGTGATTTCATCTGGCCCAGCTGTTTTTCCTTTCTTCATATGTTTCATAGCGTCAGCGACTTCTTCTTTTAGAATAGGTGGGCCTCTAAGTTATTTTCTTCTGTTAATTCTTCCCTTTCTTCATTATATAATTCTCGTATATACTCATTCCACCTCTTCATTATAGCACCTTCCTCCAATAATATCTTTCCTGTTTTTGATTTCAAACACCCTGTATTTATTCTTATTTTCTTCTTGTGAGCTCACTGATTTGTCTGTGCATACTATTTTGATCTTTAATTGAATTTAATTCAATTTGTTTGCATTGCTAGTTTAATCAACTTTCTTTTGCCTTCACACATTTATCTCTTATTTCTGTATTTATCTTAGCATACTCTTGTTTGTCATTTTTATTCTGTTTCATTTTGTCCATCAGCATTAAGATTTCTTCATTCGTCCATTTTTTCTTAGCTTTTTGGCTGCTCTCCAGTAATATTTCTTTGCTAGTTTGATGAATGGAGTCTCTTAACATTTCCTATTGATCATTTATACTCTGTATTTTAGCTATTGCATTGTACCAATTTTTCACAGTCACTCTGTATTGTTCTTGAATTTCTTTATCTACTTTCAGAAATTCTTTATTAAGTCTCAGGTTCTTAACCATTTGATTCCCTCTCTTTAATCTTACTTTTATTTGTCCACATAGTGGTACATGATCACTATTACCGAAGGAGAGGAGGGGAGGAGGAGGGAGAGAAGGGGGAGGAGAAGGGGGAGGATGAGGGGGAGGAGAAGGAGGGGGAGGAAGATTATAACGTATATGCCTATAGATAACTGTAGCGAAAAGGTCCATCTATTTGAGAAATATGCAACAATTTTACATATATAGCAATGCTATTAGAAGTTATGTCCCCTCGCTATATATACATTATAATGTAAACTAAAATATTAAATAATATTAAGTAAATAACTGTTTGTACACTAGCAAACTATGACAGTTGGCAGCACGGGAATGAGAGGAAGACGTGTAGAAAATTTCATCTCAATCGGATGGACCATTCGCGAATGCATAAAGGACATACAGACATATAGACATTACCTTTATTATATAAGAAGATTAGCATTGTTTTGGTGTGGGCACCCCCAATTGTTACCTTTTATCACCCGCAGTAGGTTGCTTGATTTCTTGCATTTTTCTCATGTCTGGCTTATATGTCTTACAAAACAAAACAATTTTTTTTCGGTTGAAACAAACGAATAATTTATTTCTCTCCGTGGGTGTCTTGATTAAAATCAATATTAAAACATACGAATAATTCCTGAACCTTCAGAATATATATATATATATATATATATATATATATATATATATATATATATATATATATATATATATATATATATATATATATATATATATATATATATATATATAACAAAAAATGCTAAAAAGGTTTGTTCGGTCTGAGAGTTTGATTAGTAAAACTTCAGTAGCTTGGCCAGACGAGTTCTGTTTGATGTTTCTTCAATAACTCCCAGCTTGATGTTTGTGCTATACTCTTTCCAGAACTTATCGTAGGTTTCTTTGTCTATTTTCTTGATCATATCCAAAGCCTTGCGTACCAGCTTCTTTTTAATGACCTTCAGTAGCTTATGCTGTTGCAAAGTCTCACGAGACACATTCAGAGGGAGGTCATCAGAGTCGACAACACCATGAATGAAGTTCAAGTACTTTGGCATCAGGACTTCAAAGTCATCAGTAATGAACACTCGACGCACATACATCTTGATGTGTCAGAACTTTCTTTTGAAATAGACTTGTAAAAGGCATTATATTCATCATCCGAAACATCTGATGACTTGCGTGTCCAAATAGGTTTGACACTGTTCATCAATTCCCAGTACTTATCATGGGTGGGGGTGTATGAATTCTTGTGATGTGTAGGTTTGTCACCTCTCATGTTGTTGATTGGTTTGTTAATTCTAAAATGGACGCATGATTTTAATAATCAAATCCTCCTATGCTCTGCTGATGCCATCAGTTGTAATTACATTCTTAACTTTTTTTTTCTTTTTCTTTGTTTTACTAACACTGATTTAATTATTCTATTTAACCAGCTTATTCTAAACTGTTAAAATGTAAGGGCCGAATGTAAGACGGGCCTGCGCGCCCAATTTGTGACCCTAATAAAGTTGATTTGATTTGATTTGATTTGATTTCTGTTTGTAAATACAGATTTCATCATTTCAATTAACCAGGACAGTTACAGAAGCTTATTATAAATTGTTTGAAAACAGTCAGCAACATATATTCTGTACTACTAAATACACCATATATGACAACCAGAAACTCGTAATTTCCTACATCAACGAGAGTCGCCCTCCATTTGTTCCATATATTCATCGTAAGTAATACTGGGTCCATGAACTTCTTCATTGTAGTACTTCTTCTGGATAAACTTTCTGCCAGAGTAACCGCACACAGCAACCGCAGGCTTGTCTAAATTGATGTACACTTTGGGATGGCCTAGAGCTCCACAACTGTTGGACCAGACATGATGTCCCTTGACAACCACAACTCGATCTTCAGCGATCAGATCAATGGACCAGTTATAGTTAATCACCTTATCCTTGTCCACAAAGCGAATATTTCTGTAGTCATCACTGTCCCAAACCTGACCAGTATGTGTGGGTGTATCATAATTTATACCTTCGTTTATTGGACGGCTAAATGATTTAGAAAAAGCTCTGGCGAAAGCGGAAACAATCAGCTTTGATTTGGGCAAGAACTTTAAAGTGAGAGCTGCCATTCTACATAACGGCCTCCGTGTGCGTGAGGATTTTTTTTTTTTAATCATAACATATTTGTCTTATTCTGGTACAATTAAACATGCTGGATCAGTTAATGTTGTGTTTATTCGTGCATAATTACAGAAACATAAATGATGCAGTGAAGTGAGGCCTAAAAATATGTGAATAGGTCACATTTCTTGGAAATAAAAACAAACACATATACAGAAGTCGAAGAGAAGATGGAAATGAAAACAGAGCTGAATAAAGAAATAAAAAAAAGAGATAAATCACACACATTGAATATTTTAGACGTGTTTACAAACACTACACTGGAAAGTAAAGTCAAAAGCAGGCGAACAAGAGGTGGTACCGATGCGGTGGCGGCAAAGGAGAATAGTCAACCACCACAGAACTGTTATCTCCAGTGACTACTTGAAGGAAAATGGAACAATACATGAGGGAAATAATGAGGAGGGGATATGAGCACCTGTAAGCTGAATAAGGATAATGTACAGTGACAATAAGTTGTTGATTGACTAACTACCTAACTAACTAACTAACTAAAGAACAAACAAACTTTATTTTCAAAGGGTCACAAATTTGGTACGCAGGCCCATTTTACATTCAGCACTTCTAATTACTCATCCTTCGTACATCAATGATCTATTGTGCATGTTACATTCACACAGAAAAAAAAAACAATGTCAATTGAATGTTGTGAACATAAACAATACATATTACGTTATGAGACAGGCAGACTGGCAGACTGGCAGGCCTTACTAACTAACTAAACTAACATAACTAACTAACTAACTGACTGACTGATGCTATAAAGATGAGGAATCATCCTCATCATTATTTTCTAATACTAACGTCATTGTCTTGAACTCTTGTATAACTTCATCAGAGGAAGGCTTGACTGTCATTTCTTTGATGGCCACTGGGGTAGACGTGTTTCCATTGAGATACGTCCCCTCGTACACCACCCCAAAGCATCCTCTTCCTAATTCTCTGCCACGTTTCAACAGACTTGGATCAAGGTCCCATCTGCTGTGACCAAAACCAGCAGTTGATGGCTTATTTCCCCTGGGTGGTGGGTCGCGCAACCTTGTGTAAATGCCTCCTGCATTATGCTTAGGGTAATGAACCAGCTCCTGAATACTGTTCTGTGGGTAATTGGCTGAGATGTAATACTGACCGGCACTGTTGCGTTTGATCTGGTAATGCCTGACATCGCCACCATTCTCTGCGGTGAAAATAGTCATTGTATATTCACCGGGGCTACTAACAGAATCTCTCACTAAGAAACTGCCTTCTTTCTCAGCATTCATCAGCAGTGTTTTGGACCGTTCTCTCGGGCAGTCCTTGTAGTACCATTCAAATAATTCAAGCCCGCAGTTTAATTTGATGTAGTTTGATGGTATGTAGCCTTCCTTTCCATCGACATTCCTGGCAAGCCACCAATTGTCTGCTGAGTCATCAAGTATGATATATTTCTCTCCCTGCACCAGTTCTAACCCCCATTCATCGGTGGGATCATAATCATACATGGCGACATATGCCAAGACAAGGCACGCGCCACCAAACATAAAAAGGGTGAACAGGGTTTTCCCCATACGTACACTAGTGTGGACAGAATAAGAGAGGGAATCCCATGGGAACAAGGAGTGTCAGAGGAGAGCAACGGGATACGCTGTGCAGAGACGAGACGAAGAGATTGGTTTTCCAGGAGTTCTGTACGAGGAAGATCGGGACGATGTGGTTGTGAGGCAAGGATTGCGACGGTAACGGAGATTCATTCCAGAAAGGACCTAGACGATATGTGGAACAGGAACGAGTGAACAAGCGGAAGGAAAAGATAGCTGGGAATCAGAGACAGGGAATTCACTTTTGGGAACTAAATAAAAGATGTCTGTAAATGGAGACCCGACCCTGTCTTAAGGGCACACCATGTTCATTTTGAATAGTTTCGCCAAATGAAAGCGCATTATTAAAATGCCACATCTCAATATCAAGAATCGCCGTCAGTTGTTTATTTCTGTTCGTCGCTGTTCAGACGACGTTTGCAGGTAATACCGCTTTGTTATTCGTTTGCCTTTTCGAACTGTTGCTATAACGAGTATGGCAACTTGGGTGCTCGTCCGGGATAATATCGTTTTGTTATTCGTTTGCCTGTTCGAACTGTTGTTATAACGAGTATGGCAACATACTCTTTGTTGTTTGCTGTTTCCCGTGGAAGGGGCACTGGAGGCACAGGTGGTGATGTTGAATACTGTTCTGCACGGATGGCATCTAGCCAAGCTTGTCTCTCTTCATTACTGCTTGCCTGGACATACATCGTGCTAAAGTCATTCTTCTCTGAATAAACAATCTGAAAGACATTGTCCTTGTCCTCAAGGCATTTGTCATCTACCTCTCTTACCACTTTCATTGTCACAAGTGGAATGAGACCTTTCTGTTTTCCTTTATTCTGCAAATCTCCCTCATAGTATGCAAGGCAGAGTTCTGTTAGCTCAAACAACCTGTTTTTGTAGTTCTGTGCATGGAATGTTTTTTTTTTTTTTTTAAACTTTTATTGAGTGTTAAAATCGTTGCAAAGTGTAGTGTTTGTGTTTTTACAGAGCGTTGCATGTGGACTTGTAGGTGACATATGCGCAAAAATACAATATTTTATACATTTTAACATGTTTACATTGAAATTGTTGTAGGGTAAAACCTTACAAATACAACAGCATGATGATAGTTAGTTAGTTAGTTAGTCTTTCCTCTTGAGCCTAAGGCGGCACATAGGGCAGAAGTCTTGTCTCTCCATGCCTGGCGGTTCGCTGCTACATGTTGTAGATCTTGGATATTTACTTGGCCATTGAATGAGCCTTCTCTAATGATGGTTCTACGCAGGGTCTCTATTGGTCTTCCCCGTTTTCTTTTCCCTACCGGTGACCATATGAGGGCTTGGTAGGGGAGTCTTGTCTTGTCCATTCTGAGTACATAGCTGATGTAGTTCCAACGGCGTCTTCTAATGAAATTGATACTGTATCTTGCTTAGTCTCTTGTCTTATTTGTGAATTGGTTCTGAATTCTGTCCAGTGGATGTTTAGAAGTCTTCTAAGACATTTGTTCTCAAAATTGTCTAATTTTTTTTTTATCTAAAGCTACCGTTGATTTCCAACTTTCACATCCATACGTTAACACTGGAATCACACAAGAGTTGATGATAGTGCACCGATATTATTTCCCCTGCCGCCTCACTCTCCTGTCGACTCCAAAACCTCCAATACCAGCACCACCACTCGGTAATGATGAAACGCAGTATAAAATGTTTGAAACAATCGGAGAGGTCGGCGTGTCGTCGTCATTCGCACTGCGAGCGCTAACAAGTCAAGTCGCATTATTCTGCCAAGAAGTCTGATCAGCGGGAAAATGTCACGTGGATAGCCCAACAACAAGAAACATGCTGTTGCCAAGATTTGCAGCGTGAGAGCCGACAACAAGAAGAAGAACGTCGAGAGCCCAACTGCTAGCTGCATCAAAGAGCCTGATACTATAGCTATTACTGAAGCTACAACGAGGGAGAAGATTGACAGCCCAACGCAGTCAAGAACCAAGACAGCAGAGAAGAAGGAGGAGAAAGACACCAGAGTCAGAAACACCTACTCAAAAACAGTCCGATGGGTTGTCAAGTGGATTCCTGTGGAGCTGACGAAGAAATCCTAAAGCAGCTACGTGAAGAGAATCTTCACATCCGATTCTTGAAGGCGGAGCGGCTTCTCACCTACTGTCATAGTGTAGAAAGAAGTAATAAAGTCGAAGGTTGAATAAAAGTTTGTTTATTTGCGTAAGATGACAAGCCGTGTCTGCCTTGCTGGAATATCGGATGTTGACTTCCCTTCACAACAACAATACGTCACGATTGAGCATCTCTCTCCGCTTTCACTCATAATGCTCAATCGTGCTGTATCTCTAATTCCCCACTAGATCCTAATAATACCCCAGTACTCTATTACTGTTACACCTCCCCATGTTTATTAAAGAATTTTCCTTATAAAGGAAAAATCTTTACTCCTAATCCCCTTACTCTATTCCCTCTTTTTCCTCTAATCTTCCATAGTTCTTCTAATCCTCCCCAAACCAACTCCAATTTAATTAAACATTCTATTTCTTTAACTCTTTCCCCAGCTATATAATCAACCCACTTCTTCTTCGTTTTTGGTCCTTTAACCAAACATAACATATTTACATATCTTTAATAACATTTCAATTTCAACTATATACAATAACATCATAACACGTCTTCTTAAATACTCCTTCCTCATAAGCAATCTGCTTAAAATTTCAAACTCAACTCTAACACCAACTCCTTATTTTATCACCAACGCTACAAATTCCCCATTTTCAACTAAGCCGAAATTACTTTCACACGATAGGAAGACAAAGAATCGGTGGCCACCGGTATTAAAAAGAAGCAGTAGAACTCTTCCACACAAAGACCACACTCAGCTAAAAAATCACACACCCCCTTTACCAAACCATACTCCTTTACCCTCCTATGTCATTTGAGACTTTATGTAATAAAGTCTAAAACCACACTCACCTAAATCACACACCTTTACCACTCATTATGGTAAACGTTTACGCTGCTATCTACAGCATCAAAAACATTATTCACATCCAATAATATTCTTCACTTCTAAGTGTCTATATAACAGACACTACCTTACCTCAACCTCACATAGTAATGTAAACTACAAAACACATCCCGAAGACACAATTAAAAAAATCTATTATCCCTTAAGAACACCTCACATAACCTCATCCTCGTATAACTAATCTTCTCCAATACCTCAGGTTCTCTCTTAATGTCCATTTCTTATGGGCATATCTACTAAAATGCTCTACTTATGCCGTCATCAACAGCAACCTAGTAACCTTGAAATCTCCCCTTAAATATTAACCATCAAACACAACATTGTAATCTGACCCACTTATAAACATTTACATCCTGCCCAGGCCATGTAACCCAATGTCTCTCTAAAATCTTCCACCTCTCAACTCACAATTCATGCCGTAATCTACAGCAACTTTAAATGTCTATTTATTACAGACACCCGTAACTTCACAACATCGTAATCTGACCACTATATAGACTACTCTAGCAACCCACTTATTATTCTATCTCTGAAACTTAATACACCCAAAGGGATAACCATTTACCTCCCGTCTTTAACGGACTCTCAAGAACCCATGTCATTATGTCTCCACTATGTTCATCAACTTACACTCCCTTACTATTGTACTGTTATCCACAGTGTCTAGTTAAACATGGATCCAATTCATGTTTACTTTCTGGGGTAATTTTCTTATTCTTCTATAACCCAGCATTCTGTGTACATCATGGTTCTTCTGACCCCATGTAACCCATGTTTAAAACTTTCTCCTCATTTACCCCACTGCTATATTAATCTTTTCTTCCCCCATATGGCTTCTAATCCATATATTTCCAATCAATGCTGACTTTAGTGTAACTCTAAACTTCCCCATAACCATCCATATATTTCCACTACTTCATAACCATCTCAACCTCACTATGCTGATTATCACAGCAACAAAATACCCATGAACTTATTCTTCATAAAGAGAATGTGTCTCTTTATTAGCTCTCAGTAGTTTTATTAACTCTTTTCTGAACGAAGGATCCCAAATAAATGTCTCTCTTCTAGTCCCCAGTAGTTTATTACTATTTTCTAAACGAAGGATCCCAAATAAATGTCTCTCTTCTAGTCCCCAGTAGTTTATTACTATTTTCTAAACGAAGGACTAAAATAAAGCCCATGTATTGTCTTTATTCTAGACAAAACCCTGTACTTAAACATAACTTAACTAACTACCATTTAACATACAAAACAGCGAAATAAAATCACAACAGAACATCATACCCCCCCCAAATTTTTGTAACAATCATTTATGTTTCCCCGCAACTCAACTAAAGGTATGATGATGATGGTGATGATGATGGTGATGATGATACAACATACATCCTATTCTATTTTTACCTAATACTACTGGTCTCTTTTACGGACCAGTAGTTCACACATAAAGGTCTACGAACACAATAATCCTATTCTAAAATAATAACAGGACCAAATCAAGCAAAAAAAATTTTACATATGAGGCATTGAAAGCTCAATTTCAATAAACACAACTGAAGGTTTTTAAAAAAAAATATATAATTCACTTAGAATTAACCACTTAAAGTGACCCAGCAACATTAGCCTCCTTTTCTAACCAATGTAACACCTATCTATTTAGCCAAGTCATGTATAACAAAACAACTCCCTTCAAATTACTACACACAGTGGCCCATCAATCTTGGCCTCCCATACTAAGTAAAACATACTAAGTATTTATACAGGTCATTCTAGTATATCTATGACCGAAAAACTAAACGGTTCACTGTTCATCTGTATATCTTTTAACTACATTCCAATTTGAATCACATCTGTTCTATCTATCTAAACAAATCAGTAATCAACATTTACCCTACCATTTATTATCTCCTAACTCCCAACAACACATAATATCCAAAATAACCTCTTAAGTGAGCACTGTAAACTACATGGCCACTAATCCAATATTACTTCGACGTAGTAGCCAACCTCTACTTATCAACGAACTTTTGATCTGGTTTCTCTTGGAAACACGGCATTACCAACAGTAACGAAAAAAAAATTCCATCACCCCTTTTGTATCAATATTTCAAGACTACTTCTACCGTTTCGTATGCTTCTTCAGGCATCCCTTTCACTTCTAACTCCTGCCATCTGCAGTACTTTCAAATATCTATCTCCTACGTCTCCTCTTCTTCAACAAGTCCAACTTTCTTTGAATAAGTGCCAATTCTACATCAATATCTTCTTCTTCGTACAACTTATTAGTTTCTTCCATACTACTACTAGACTCTGACTTTTCATCCATACTACTACTTCTTAATCATTACTGTTAACTACAGTATCTCCACCATGCTACTCCCATCGAAAGAACTTGTCTATTTATTATAGACCTCTCACCAAAACCACCAATTCCACTACCAACTTTCTCGTCTACCCGACGCAATTAATATTTCGTCCTCCTGCTTCAATACTTTCACGTCTCACCAACACTACTATAGCTATCCTCAGGTCTCTCTTAGCACTCTTACATCGTGACGACAATCAAACCGGTCACCTCCTCGGAACCCGTTCTCCAACACTCATTTAACTAACCATGTTTACCTTTGCATCTTTCATTCTTCTTGTTATTTCTCGGAACTCTTTCAGAACTGCAACCTACGCCACTTATAACCAACAGCAGACCTCTCTTTCCTCGTTTCTCAGTCTTAGGCACTCTTGCTTCGCCATTTTCCTGTCAAGAACACTAAACATTCATAATGTTAATTCAGCATATCACTTCCATAATTTCCTTCCAAGTTCAGATATTCTACGAAAAGACATTACAATTTTCTTTCTATCTCTCGATTTTCGCATGCTCTATGTTCCACCACGATTTATCAACGTCACTTATCAACCGCTCTTCTCATATTCACACGGACAATGACACACAACCTCGCTCTCATCTCACGCCTACTCTCGCATCGCGACAACCTAACGTCTCCATACTATTACTACAACAAAATACTTTAGACGCCACCTCCACATTCCAGCAATCATTCACCACATATCTACACGTATTAATCTCCTCTACACACATTGACACAAGACATATTAATGCCACTCTTACATTCTATCTACGTATTTCACTTAGGCGACTTCATCACACCTCTCTCCTACTTCCTTCATCACGCCGAACACCTGTCTGACTACAGTTATATTCACGTATGAACAACGCATAACCAGAGGACTTTCTCAATTCACTGTTTTCTTATATCTCTACTCTTATACGAAGGTCAGACCCTATACATGACATCTCACAACTTATATTGCTTTCACAGCACTATCTACTATCTCTTCAAAACAAACTTCATTCCAACATGTCACAAATCTCGTAACTATTATTCTATACTTCTCCAGACACAACAACTTTTTCTTTCTCCACAAACACTACGTAACTCGTATTTTTCAAGCATCCACTTCTACAGTCTTTTACTCTTAATATTCTCGTGTTCAACTGGCTACTTTACACACAGGACGCTCAGTACCACCTCGATCCATATCTCTTCACCAGACACTCTCGGTTCACCTGTTAACAATACTATTCTTTCTTCTCCAACCAACAAGCAAAACTATCTCGGACATCACGTCATAGCTCTGAGTCAAACCACTTCTAATACGAACATTCATACTTAATTTATCTCTCACCCTCTACTAATTCTCTCTACTAAGTGCTGAATCCACCCTATTTTATTTAATGTACTCTCCCTACATTTTAACCAAACAGAAGATATGATATCCTGTATTACGTAATCCACGTGGAATATCATTTGCCGTACTTCCTTATCCTCAGCACCACTATCACCTACCTTGTACCATTCTACCCCAAAAATTTCATCTGTCTATTTTAGAGTTCTTCTCCTAAGCCAAAACTATTTCATTTTCCTTCTTCACCCAAGGAATTTTAAGCGTTATATAGTGTGTCCAAATTAAACATTTCACTGTCTTTCAATACATTCACCCGTCTTTCGCTTATTATGTCTTCATCACTATCTGTTGTCAACCTGTTAAAGTATTCAGGTCTTAAGGTCATAAGGTCTTCTATTTTTCTTAAGTCGCTTTCCGTCGTTGCGTAAATTCCCGCTATCTGTCTACCACTATTCTTTTTCTTAAATGAGTTATTTCTATTTCTTTTATTTCTGTCGTCGGTCCGCTCACTGTTCCCTGTCAACCTTACGTAACGTTTACACTTCCCCATCTCGTCCTCAGATGACACACTAATAATAGTTCCTTCATCAGACTCATTATAGTTTACTGCAAACACGTCGGCCTTATTCTCATAGTCATCTTTAAAACGTCTGGCTTTCTTTCTCTTTCTCGGTCTTCGTCCCTTAGCCTTCCCAATATAGTCACTAACTACAACTCTGTCCGTCTGTCCACCAGCAACTACTCCGTATGAGGGAACATCACGCCTCAATTCAGGATCTGCTCGTAGTGCAACACTCTCATTCTCCGAATCCTCAGTAATAATATCCGTTTCAGCATCACTATAATATTTGGCTGTAGGAATATCTTCTCCATAACTTGAACTCTGGCAGCTAATATTCCTACACCATTTGGGAATTAGTTTCCTGTCTATAGCTGAAGAACTAGACATGGCACTACCTCTATTTGCAACCATACTGTTTCTTTCTTCAATACTTCTTCTCTTTATCTTTCTTTCGTTCTTGGTCCTCGTCTGTCCATCTTTCCTATCTTCAACCTTGTCTCTCTTAGTCAATTGAGTTGGTTTTGACTGATTCTCTATTAAGTCAGTTTGAGTTCCTTTTGTTAACTTGCTGACTGGTTGTACCTGAGTCTGCGTACTACTTTCTACTGTATTAATTGTCTGCGTCTGTGTCTCTCGGTTTATTTTCCTTACTAACACCGTCGTCTTCTTTTCCTGTCCCATATTAATGTTGGCAAGTACTTTAGGTGTCGTTGAATTCTTATAACTCTTATCTTTGTGTTCCACTCTGTCTTTCGATCCTGACTTCAAATATTGTCCTTGTCTCTTTTCAAACCAGTCGTTACGTCTTTTTCTGGCGGTTTCACTATGAGAGGGCCAGTCCCACGATTTCTTTGCAAGATTTCTGTCACGCCCACTACTATACCAGTTTGACCTTTCACTATTATGTCTGTTCTTCTTACTGTCTCTTACCCTATAAGCATTTGGACTTGGTTCGTCATAACCAGCCGCACACATAGACCCATATCGTCTTCTGTCTTCATTAAGCACTGGCTGTCTCTTGTTATTCCCTCCTACTCTGTTGTTCCCTTTTATCTCATTACCTCTTACATTGCTCTGTAACCAGCGTACAAAACATTCTACCTCGCTGACTGCCACCTTTAATTCTCCTAACCATGCAGTCACGTGTCCTAAGTCTCTGTTCAAGTACATTTTTACTCTTTATGCTATCTCAGCCGAAATAATTCTCACTTGTGTCGTGATGAATCTGCTCTGCTAAAATATTCCTAAACAGAACTAAAGCTGTGCTAAGGTGTCCTGTTCCGCCATGCTGAAAATACTGAAAGAAAGCAAGCAAAGAACCAAGAAGCACACAATTTCAAATTATTTGTTTCTAAAAACTGGTTACTTAATTACCCTATTTATGAATCACATAAATTTACTAATTTACAACACACAATTCCCACAGTCCATAAAACTGTTCAATTAGTTATTTAGTTCCAGAATCGCAAAAATTTCACTTTGTTAATCCCTAAAGAGCACCAGTTGTAATATTAATTATACGAATCACCATCAATATCCTGTCAGCGTAGAGGAAGGAAGAACCCTGTCTTCAATAACTCATATTGAAACCAAAAAGTTCACTATAAATCCTCGTACCTGTTTCTTAGAGTACAATAATGTTTTAGACTCTGCTCTAACTAAGAAATTACGGCACATCACCGGAGATCCAGGAAATACAAATTGTCTCTTTAATTAAACAGTTACCTTCTTTTGCTCGCTGACGGATCCAGTTCACTTACACGAGCCCGCATCAACTGACAATTAGTTCCAGAGTTCCGGTGGCGGAGTTCAGATATCCCCTCTCGTCCTCAGATAATTTCGTCCTTCTCGTGGGCTGCTGGACACTCTTCCTGCTTGGGTCCCGTCTCATGGGATGCCTGGATTATTTTCGACCCCTGGTTGGGTCCCTTCCTTGATTCTCGAGTGGGTATTTCATCGTCATTTGGGATGGGTCATACATTTGGGTCGTAGGATTGACAAGGCCCAAAAAATTGTCAAGGTCAACCGAAGCCCAATGACAATTAGTTTCAAGAAGCCCGATCACGAATTTACGAGGCTTTTTCCATGATTAGTTGAGCCCGACAAATGTTCAACTTGAATTTCTGATTTTCTCAAGGTCCCAGGACAGGATGGCTCTTCTTGAAAAACGATAGGATTCATGCAACGGCCATGGGAGGCCCCTTGAATTTGATAACGTTCATTGGCTGGCGCTTGGACATAGTAAGCCTTTTCTTTTGAAACTCCAGAGTTCAGATCGCGGCCCTGGAAAGCGTTGAAGGCTGAGATTCAGTTAACGGCCATTATCAGTTCCCTGATGACATTACAATTCAGCCACGGCTCTAGGAAAGCCTCTTGATACTTTTATCTTCTGAGTTATATAGTACTTCGCGTGGTAGCCGGACGGCTCAATTCAGAATCCTGGACATACGGCACCATATTTACTTCTGTCATAGTGTAGAAAGAAGTAATAAAGTCGAAGGTTGAATAAAAGTTTGTTTATTTGCGTAAGATGACAAGCCGTGTCTGCCTTGCTGGAATATCGGATGTTGACTTCCCTTCACAACAACAATACGTCACGATTGAGCATCTCTCTCCGCTTTCACTCATAATGCTCAATCGTGCTGTATCTCTAATTCCCCACTAGATCCTAATAATACCCCAGTACTCTATTACTGTTACACTACTCAAAGATACCTACAACCTTGGCAGTAGTGACGTCGGAGGGCAGCGAAATGCTGATCACAGTATCATTCAGCAAGAAAACTCAACAGCCAGAGAGATTCATCCCAAGAGTCAATCAATGTTAAAGATGCCAGAGGGCCGGCCACAGCAGAGCAACATGTCGCAGTAAGACGGAAATCTGTCGATACTGCGCCGATCACCACGCCTTCAAGGAGTATCCGCTGGCCAAGCTCCGAGCTCCTAACAACAGAAGAAAATGCGCCAGTTGCCAGGGCAAGCATGGAGCAAGATACTTGGGCTGTCCTTACCTACAGAGACACAGAGACGTCTTAAAGATCGCCATTATCACAAAGACTCCATTCAAGGAAGCAATGCAGAGGGGCGAGAAAGCCACGGGTACAGCAAAAGCCGAAAGAGATCAACTTCAAAAACAGATAGACGAGTTGAAGAGACAAGTCAAGGCACTGCTAACGCCGACCCCGAACAACGACAACGAAAAACTACTGGCGGAAATGAAAGAGATACAGCAAAACATCAAGCAAGAAGTAGAACATATGGCACTGATTAAGAAGGAGACTGAAGAGATCCTACAAACCATTAAATCAGAGCGAGAACTACAGAAAGCTGAATTGGAAATACTCCGAAACAAGACCACAGAAGCCGAACAAGAAACTACAGAGAAATCGCGGGGTGAAAACCAAGAAACCGAGCCTGAATCACAAGCGAAAGCCAGCAGCCCAACCACAACGCACGAATCATTCAAGCGGAAGCCAATATCCCACCAGACATTAGAAGAAAATCTAGATGAGCACCCTGACGTCGGCATAGAGGTCGTCCTGAAGCCAGAAGTAGAAATGACGGTTCCAGAGAAACAGAGGCACTACGAACTCACGTGCGAGGAATACAGAAAGCGTATGGAAGAAAAAAAGGGAGAAGTACAAGAAACTCTACGGAAACAAGAAACCAATACCCTGCTTTAAAGACACAATATGTCTTCCACATATGGAACCCGCAGATGAATACCCATGGCGGCACTACATTGAAGACGGAGAAATCATCCCATGGCTGAGCTCGGAGGAAGCAATCAAAAGACAACAACAACTCAAACGCGGGAAGTGGAATGAAAGAAAGCGCAAGGAGGCACATCACATCGAAAAGCTTCTACAGTTACTTCACAATTGAGAAGACAAAATACCAAATAAAAAGTCCTTATAAGGACTGCAGCCAGTCAAACCAGGTGCCTGCACCAACAAAGACAACAAGAGGAAACATGCACAAAGGACAGCCACCGACAGATCCCCCAGCTGGAGTGGGATTACGAAAAGTCCTTATAAGGACTGCAGCCAGACGAGCCAGGAGCCTACACAAACAAAGAAAGCCACGTGCACAGACGAGCATAAAGGATAGCCGCCGACCGATCCCCCTGCTGACGTCACAGACACAAACGATACATAACCAGTCCGAGATAGGACTCACAAGACAAGAATTAGGGTGAAAATACCCACAAAAACCACGGACCTCAACAATAACCACAGCTGATGAAGCAAGTTAGACGAGGCTGCATTTGGAATTTTTGTTTTTGAAAATTGGAATTGGAATTGGAATTGGAGAGGTCGGCAGCAGCATCAACAAACAAACAGTATCAAGATGGTGGGAATGAGAGGTGTAAACAATTAAAACAGTATCCGGGTTTACAAGGCAGAAAGGGTAGTGGTTGCATTTATAATGTTTGTGTTGTTACATGCGTTCTGTGTATTTAGTATTTGTGTAGGTGTGTTTACGCAGCGTTGAATGTGGGCGTGTATGTGACGTGTGCAAATTTTATTCATTGGACATATTTACATGTGAAGGGGGGTAGATAGGGAGAAGGATAAAACTTTCCATTTTTGTTTCCCTTGTCACACTCTCACCTATTGAACCCTCCGCACCAATTCCCTCATCAACACTCTCTGGTAATGATGGTAAAGGCAAGATAATTATTGGAACCAAACGGTGAGATTATCAGCAAAGGCAACAACAGACCATGAGCAAGGGAGGGGAGGGGACATAGAAGATGAGGTTATATATTAATAAGGTAATCAACAATAATAATGCAAATAAAACCAAGTACATCAATAATAATGATGACAAATAATTTAAACTACTAAGGGTGATAGCAGTAATAATAGTTATGGTAATGATCACATTTTCCAAAACTGTGATTCCATTTGCTGGAATGATTTTCTTTGGAATGGTGTTTGCATAGCATAGCAGGTACATACAATTGCAACCTGCAATGTTCAATAATAGTAGAAGTAAAAGGAGTTGCTTATCTTCTTTTTTTCTTCCTTTTTAAAAAAAAATATTTTTTGGTCTTATTTGTAAGGGTTCATTCATTTTGTCCCTTTCCTCTTTTTTTTTTTTTTTTTTTTTTTTTTCTTTTTTTTTTTCATTTTTGTAAAAAGTAAACAAGCATTTGTATTTGCACAAAGTTTTACAATCTCATTGGTGTGGTAAACATATGTGGTTTTGTATTCATTCATTCAATATTCACTCACATTTACTTGTTTCTTGCTCGCATTCATGTGTACTAAATTTTAAAATCATAAAGAAGAGTACTTGTGTTTACTCTGGAGATATCTGTGATATTATGTGTTTACAACATAGGAAATTTATCCATTAGCATATTCCATTCCTTGAACATATTTACATGTGAATGGGGGTTAACAAGGAAAAGGAGAAATCTTTACATTTTTATTTCCCTTGCCACCCTCTCACCAATTGGTTCCACTCCACCAATGCCTTCATCACCACTCTCTGGGAAATGATGGTAAAGGCCGGATAAATATTTGAACCAAACCGGTGTGGGTATCAGCAAAGGCAACAACAACCATGAGCGATGGGGGGGGGGGGGGTTGTTTTTGATCTAATGATGACAATAATAATAATGACAAGAAGAGACATACTGAGGGTAATAACAGCAAATATAAAAAACAGCAATGGTAATAATAGTTACGAAAATGATAACATTTTTACAACATGTGATTCCATTTGCTAGGATGATTTTCTTTGGAATGGTGTTAATATAGCATAGCAGGTACATACAAATGCAAACTGCAGTTTTTAATAATAGTTATAGTAAAAGGAGTTGGTTTTATGTTCCTCCTTGTTTGTTTGTTTGTTTTCCTAACTGTAAGGGTTCATTCATTTTTTCCTCTTTCCTCTCTCTTTCTTTTGTTTTTTAATAAAAATTAACCAAGCATTGTATTAACACAAGTTTTTACAGTATCATTGGTTTGGTAACCATATGTGATTTTGTATTCATTCATTCAATACTCACTCACCTGATTCAAAGGGGGTGACAAAGAGAAAGGGAAATCTTTACATTTTTGTTTCCCTCGCTACACTCTCACCAATCTGTTCCACTCCACCAATGCCCTCATGACCACCCTAATGATGGTACAGGCAGGACAACAGTTTGAACCAACTAGTGGGGGTAGTAGCAAAGGCAACAACCCATAAGCTAAGGGGGGCACAGGGGAGATGAAAGTTGTAAAATAATAATGATAATATCAATAATACTTATAAAATTAATGATACTAAGGATAATAAGGTCAATACTGAATACAAAAGAGACTCCTGTGGGTCGTCGCTAAAAGTTACGGAGTTCGTGCTTTGTGCTACGCTTTCCCCGCTGCGGAAAGAGACCGAGCCATATGGGATAAAACCCGGTGCAATGAAGTCGACCCTGTCGACTTTTAAGCGACAAAGGAAAGAGGAAATCGTTACATTTTTGTTGATGTTTTATTTTTTTATTTTTTTTATTCGTTGATTAAATTTAATATACAAGTGAAGGAAGTTACATATAATTCATGCGACAATGGAGTCAGCTTTTGATGTTTTATTTCAGAAGTTTTTTTTTTTTTTTTTTTTTTTTTTTAAACTTTTATTGAGTGTTAAAATCGTTGCAAAGTGTATTGTTTGTGTTTTTACAGAGCGTTGCATGTGGGCGTGTAGGTGACATATGCGAAAAAATTTTACAACATTATTTCATCATTTTTGTATTGACATTGGGGGTAACGAAAAACGAGTACAAACAACAACAAGACAATAGTATACCGTTATTGTTTTCCCTCTGCCACCCCTCACCTGTCAGCTCCAACCCCACCAATACCACCATCACCACTTGGTAATGAGGAAAATGGCAGTAAAAACTTGTTAGAACCAACCGGTGAAAGCAGCAGCAGCATTAAAACCAATAGTATCGAAAAGGTGGGGGAAAAGAGGGGGGGGGGGATTGTCAAGGGGTATACTAGTTTACAATGCAGAAAGGTAGATGTTGCATTTGTATTGTTTGTGTTGTTACATGCGTACTGTGTGTTCAGTATTTGTGTGCGTGTATTTACGGAGCGTTGCATTTGGGCGTGTAGGTGACATATGCGCAAATTACATCTTATATATTTAAACATGTTTACATTGAAATTGTTGTAAGGTTACATTTCAACACAACAGCATGATGATAGTGCACCGTTATTATTTCCCCTGCCGCCCCGCTCTCCTGTCAGCCCCAAAAACTCCTACCAAGTACCATCACCACCCCTCGGTGATGATAAACATGGTGATGCAAAACTGTTAAGAAACAACCGGTGAGCGCGGCAGCAGAAACAACAATCACAGTATCAAAAGGTGGGAAAGGGGTGTCAACAACCCATGTTTCAGGCATCATCGGATTACTTCTCCCACACCATACAAGAAACTTGCAAGTCGTGTGCGAGGAATGAAATGGTACATTTTATTGCCGTTGGCTCTTTACAATTGCAAAACAGTCGCTATCTAATCACACATAAAGTCACAATATTCTCTATCACTAGTTTTCCTAAACCCTATGGCTAATCTCTATCTACTAGGCTATACGAAAACTATCTCTATTCTACCCGATGTGAACACTACAAAGTCAGTCCCCCGTGTGACTTCCTTCACTCGCGTCGCTACACGCCACGCGGAAGGACCTTCATGCGTCCTTCGGCTCTTTGCGTGCTAGGTCAGTTAGCACGCTTCTATTAGCTGTCTTTGGTTGAGTGCTAATCGTGGCTATCACGCAGGCGTGATTCTGTCGTGACCAGTAGTGCTAACTATCTGGTCAACGCCTCCGTGTGAGGACTAGTTAATAGTCCCCCTTTTCTATCATCTATCCTGCCCTGATCCCGGGCACTGTGTTCCCTCTAACCTATCTAAGGTTGACCCCACGTCCCGGTGGTGTTCTATCATGAGGCAGGCTTCCTGCCTCCTGTTTCAGTCTTTGACACACACCCTCCCCTCCTGTGTTGCGTCATCAACTTTGACTCATTGGTTGTGACGCAAGAGGTTTCTAAAAAATTAGTGTGTCTAATTTTTGTCAAAGACTGTAGACAACCTGGCTTTGGGCTACTCAATAGACCTACTGACTAATGTCACAATGTAGCATCACTTTACTTGGCTACTGGCAATCGCCACAAACTTGTCTGGTTGGCGTGAGCCCTCTTCTCAATCGCAATATTATATTAATTAGAGGTATGTCTGAACCGGACCGTTGTCTTATAAGACCTGCCCTCAAATAGTAAATTAACTCACTACCCATACAAAGTTGACTTTCTGAAGGTCATCACATGAATTGCTTCATGTCCCCCATATAATATTAAACAACCATTACACAAGCTGTGAGCGACAGGCTTTACCTATCTCGCTTCCGCGTGTAAAGTCATATTTCACTGTTAAGTTAGTGTTTCGTTGTCTATTATGTCCCCTTACCCGGAGTTATCTCTCTTTGATCTAATAAAAGTGTATGCAATTTATATGTTTGTTTTTCTGGTTGTTTGTGTGTTTGGATGTAATTAAACGTATAATCTACCCTCTAACATGTGTATCTAACTATCATGTGTATGTAAGTTAGTTTTTCAAGTGCCATGATTCATTTAACTGTGGTCACAAACCTGTGTATAATACAAATCTGTGACCACGTTTCTGTCTTATGAGACTCAAAATACTTTCACTAAGATCCTAAACTAAACTACACAAAATACATTCATTACAACACATTTCCAACATTGAAACCAACATTTGACGGCAACAAAAATAAAAAGTCCTGTTGAGCGGCAGAAAAAATCCGCTGACTGTTCTCACTCTCTCCTGTATATTTTACATTTTGTTCTCACTTTCACACTTCTGTCACACATCTTTCACCTTCCCTTATGTCACACTTCTTTTACCCTGACTATTGGCACACATCTTTTACCTTCATTTATGTCCCACTTCTTTTACACTCACTATTGGCAAACATCTTTTACCCTCATTTCTGTTACGCATCTTTAATCCTCTGTTCTGTCACCCATCTTTTACCCTCACTATTGGCATACATCTGTTACCCTCATTTCTGTTACACATCTTTTATTCTGTGTTCTGTCACACATCTTTTACCTTCATTTCTGTCACACATCTTTTACCCTTCTTTCTGTCACATATCTTTTACTCTCATAGTTATTTAAAAACCTTGGAGTGACACTGTACAAGTTTGGCTCAGTTTGACAGAGTTGAGCCTCATGATTGTGCATCAACCGTTGCACACGTCAAGTATTTACAACATATTTACATGTAAGAAAAAAGGGTTAATGGTTTGTACCCTGGTATTCTTAACCACTCTATTCTACTGAAATATTACTCTAAATACTGACATACTAATACTAGTTCTATAAATATACATTTAATGTGTTGCCTATTTTAATCTATCTGTCATATTAATCCTAAAATAGGCTTACATTACTCCTAATATTTATCTAATTTAAGGAATGTAATTTACCTATGTGAAATGAAATTGATGTGAGATGAGTTATATCCCTTTGTGAAATGGGTAATGTGAAATGTAATAAGTTACGTCCCTTTCTAAAATGGGTGATGTGAAATATAACATATTCTAACTAATGTTTTTAAATGAAACAAATTATATGATTGATATTCTTATTCTATATGGTGTAAATGATGTATCTTTAAGTGTATAATATTTCTATTCTATTATGGTGTAACCTAATCATGCTACTAAATGATAACGTTTGTTAAATGGATTGGTTAAGATGGAATGAAATCAAATGAAATGAAACAAAGTGAAATATAATAAACTGAATGATACTATTCCTATCTAAACTTCTTATAATTAGTTGTCATGTTTAAATTACTATCCTAATCTACTTTTAAAGCTAAATAAATATGTAAATTAATATTCTATCTACCAAAAAAAAAATGAAAAATATTATATTGTCTAACTCTAAATATAAATAAAAATGACATAATCTATCTATATTTTAACACTATATTAAAACATTATGATACATATCACATTAAGTTTATATATACATGGTCTTTAAATACCTCAGGTTAGTCGTTGCCATTAATGTTCAGAAACATGCTTTCATTGGCATAATATCTATACAATTGTTCTGGGTATTTGAAATCCATTACACAGTCATATTTGTTCTATGGGTATTGCACCTGTAGAGTTCGTTTGTAAAGTAGAGCACTGTTTTCGTGTCTGTATGTATATAATCATCTGACACTGTTTTTCTCTGTTTAACACAACTAATTCACTGGAACATATATGGAGCTTAGCAAGTAATAAGCTGTCCTAGTTCACAAGGTGATATATTTGTTCCCAGAGTAAAGTTCTTACTTTTGATGTCTACGGACACATAGCAGGTCAATGTTTTTGGTACTTAGTTCAGCACATAATATCCATGTATTTCTAACATATTTCACATAGAATATTTGACTGTACTAAATTAACATCTATTACTCTACACTCTTATGTGGAAATTTCTGGTATTGCTACATCAGATGGTCGACTAAGGGTATCAGCCAAGATGTTATCTTTCCCCTTAATATGCTCTATACTAAAGGTGTAATTTTGTAGTATTAGCGACCACCTGTATATTCGGTCATTTCGATGTACACCACTCTGTATGACCGTTATTGGGGAGTTGTCAGTCTGGACAATGAAGTGCACACCCGCCAGAAATCGATGCAGCTTTCTCACCGCATATATGACGCTTAAGGCTTCCAACTCGGATATGGAATATCTGGACTCGGTGGGTGTGATCTTACGGCTCACGTAGCAAATCGGATGGAAGATGCCCTCATAAAATTGGCCTAGTACTGCAGCGATGGAGATCCTGCTGGCATCTGTCCTAAGATAATAAACGAGCCTCGGATTAGGCAAGCGG
Source organism: Cepaea hortensis (assembly GCA_963921405.1). Classification (NCBI taxonomy): domain Eukaryota; kingdom Metazoa; phylum Mollusca; class Gastropoda; order Stylommatophora; family Helicidae; genus Cepaea; species Cepaea hortensis. The sequence continues at coordinate 121,063,727 of OY992883.1, forward strand.
AGGATTGGAACATTACTAAACAAGCTTTTCAATTTTGACAATGCAGAAATTAATAATGCATCTTTGACATCCAATTTTACAGCAGCTTTTAAAACATTGGAAAATACACTTGTAATCTCCGCTAAATTTGGAATAAATTTACTATAGTAATTCACTAACCCCAAAAGGCTTCTGACCTGTTTCTTGGTGGTAGGCATGGTCAGATTCATAATTTTGGTAATAATTTTCTGGTCAGTCTTTAGTTGACCTTGAGAAATGACATGACCCAAAAAATCAATTTCTTTTAGGCCCAATTCGACTTTACTCGGTTTGACAGTGAGCCCGAAGAGTCGCAACCTATTAAAGACATGTCTCAGTTTCAGTAGGTGTGTTGTCCAGTCATCAGTATGGACACATATATCATCTATATAGGTCACTGTATTCGTCACTCCATGAAGTAGATCTCTAGTTAAGCGTACGAAAGTGGAGCGTTTCGAAGTCCGAAAGGAAGAAAACGCCACTCGTAAAGTCCTAAAGGTGTTGAAAAAGCAGTAAGATGGATGGATTGAGACTGCATAGGGACCTGCCAATATCCCTTAGTGAGATCTAATTTAGAAAAGATTTTGGAGGTGGACATTGTCAAGAATAAGATCTTCGCAGGAAGGAATTGGCTCTGCGTCGATCTTGGTGACGTTGTTGAGCTTTCGATAGTCCACGCACAGACGAATTGTAGAATCTTTCTTCTTAACTATAACAATTGGAAAAGAGTACTCAGAGGTGGATTTCTGGATGATCCCACTAGCCTCTAAATTCAGAATTTCCTTATTTAGATTTTCCCTATAGCTTAGTGGGATTGAGTACGGCCTGCATTTAATAGGCTTAGAGTCCGAAAGAAGAATGGAGTGTTCGATTCTGTCCGTCCTACCTGGAATGTCAGAGAATATGTCTTTGTATTCCGTCACTAATTCTACTAATTGTCGTCGTTGACTGTCTGTTAGTCCCTGTTCTATCTGTATGCTATCTAATGTAGCAGTCTTGTCCACAATAGGAACTGGTTGTTCCATTCCGTCGTCGTCTACCTGATTCAGTACGGTGGTGGTGCTAAGTGTGTATTCTGTATTCTCGCTAAGTGTATGCTCGTCGGATATGCCAGTTTCGCTAACTAGTGTAGTTGCGTTGTGTATGTCTGTCGTCTGATCACTAGGTGTGGGTGCACTGTGTTCGTCTGTCTCTACTTGTGTCTCTTGTCGTGAATAGTAAGGTTTCAACATGTTGACATGGAATATCTTTAAGTGTCCGTTTATTGATATTTCATAGTCAACATCTGAAATTTTACGTACCACCTTGAATGGCCCTTGCCATGAAATCAATAATAAATTTCGTTTGTCAGGAAGCAAGAGAAGTATGTCTTGATCTGGTTCAAGTTCAATTGTTCTCGCCCCTTTGTTGGCATATTGGCGGTAGATTTGACCCTTCCTCTCCAAAGCTGCCTTAGCTATAATACACGATTTCATGATTTTATCTCGTGTTTCAGTCACCATTTCATAAGGTGTTTTTGGTTCGGGAATTTGAATAGAATTCGTTATTGCCTGATGATAAATGGTTTGGGGTCCACGTGGGTTAGCCCCGTACACTAATTCAAACGGTGAGAAACCCGTGCTTGAATGGGGAATCTCCCGATAGGCGAACAGCACTGTTGGTAACAGTGTATCCCAATCAGCTGGGTTTTCTGCTGTTACCTTAGCCAGCATATGCTTAAGATCTCCATTAATTTTTTCTACTATCCCATTGCTGGCTGGATGGTACGCTGTCGTGAAATGTTGTTTAATCCCTAACATTTTTGTAAGGGCTTGCGTTGCAGCCGATATGAATTGAGTTTCACGATCGGATAAAATGGTCCGTGGAAATCCGAATCGTGAGAACAGGTGTAGAAATACATTGGCAACATCTTTGGAGGTGATGTACTTCAAAGCTACTGCCTCAACCCACCTTGTACATAGGTCGACCATCGTTAATATGAAGCGATTTCCTTTGCTGGACACCTGATTCAGGCGTCCAACAATATCTACCGCCACACTCTCAAATGGCCCAGAAGCCAGTGTAGAAGGTTGTACTTCAGCTGTAGCATGTTTACCCTTTCGTACTAACTGTTGACAGACATTACACGAACGACAAAATAATTTAATATCATTGCAAAAACCTGGCCAATAAAAATGAGCCTGAATTCTGGCCCTGGTTTTGTCATATGCAAGATGGCCAGCAAACGGTGACTCATGTGCAATCTTTAGCACAGTTAGGCGATGTTGTACAGGTAACACCGTTTGCTGAATCTCATGGTTACCAGTAGTATAATATCTAGTAAGGATGCCATTATTTAATCTGAAGAACCATGATGCGTTCTTTGTCACTTTGGCTCGTTCTTTCAATAATTTTAAATAAGGAGACAAACTAGGATCAGATTTCTGCTGTTCTATGAATTTTTGTCTGTTGGTATCATCAGTGCTAGATGGAGAAAGCACCAGTAGTCTCTCATCTTGTAGCGTGTCTTGATGTTTTATAGTGTCTGCTCTGGTTGTTGCATTAACTGCATTCAGTTGGTTCCATGCAGTTATTTCATCGCTAGTACATTGTTTTAGTTGGGGTAAGCAACCCAGAATTAAATCAGTACAAGGGTTGTCAAGTACAGCACAAGTAAATGTACCCGAAAGGAAAGGAGTGTTAATACGGGCTTTGGCCAAAGGGTAAATTTCAATGTTACCCGAAAAGGTTCGGCATTTGACAGAGTCACCTGTATAATCCTCTTGACTCACCAGTTCCTTTCTGAGACCAATAAGGGTACTACCGCTGTCCAGCAAACATTGGCATGGTCTATCATTGACCATTGCATTGTGGAACTCTAAATTGCCCCTGGAGGCTAAGGCTGCATTCACACTCTCAGATGAGAATGGAACTGTATGTCCACATTCTAATTTTCCGTCAGCATGAAATTGGTGACATCGCTCACAACTGTCAAAACTTAACATATCGTTTACACAACACACCTCTTCAGTTTGGTTAACAGGTAATTCATTTTCAACATCACACTCAGTCTCACTACCACTATCAGAAGATGTATCAAGTAAAATAGCATTGTTGGCTTTCATACGTTGGCGGCCTAGGCACTTATTTGAATAATGGCCGTAGCTGGAACAAAAAAAAAACATTTGATGGCACGCCGGTATGCAGATCTTTTGTTCTGTTGCTTCTTAATAACATTTTCAAGATGTGCCGGATAACTCGGCGATTTGTCACACATTGAATAAGTGTCATGTAAAAGTTGACAGTGGATACATTTTGAAATTTTTCTATCTTTCTTGTCAAATTTATTAAATGGTTTTCTATTGCTCTGATAGTTTTTAGATTGATCTTTTACAAAGGAAACTATTTCAGAGTCATTTGAAGTCTTAAAAATATTTCTGTTTGAAGAAAAATATGCAGACCCTTTCTTTTCAAACTGTTCTATGGTTTCAATGTCTGACTGCTGCAAAAATTTAGCAAAAGAGGATGGTATCGTGGATATTACTTTATCCATTGTTATTAAATTTTTCAATCTATCAAAGTCTTTTCCTATGTTAGCTGCTTTAAGCCACCTATTTAGTACACTTTGAACATTTGAGACGTAGTCATTGAAAGTCTCAGTAGGTTTAGGTTTTAAATTTGAGAACTGAACCTGATACCCAGGGGCATCAAGTAACAAGTGTTGCATAATCCTATCACGGATGTATTGGTAGTCAGATCTAAGATCGGTTGGTATAGATTCTATCACTTTAAGGGGCTCACCACTCAGGTTCTTCATATAAATCATAGCCCACATCTCTAAAGGAACTTGGTGATATTTAAACTGATATTCGACATTTTCTGTCCAAGGAGATATTGAATCGTCTTTACAATATGGTTTGATAATATTCTTGTATTTGTTGAATTTATTTTCTTCTTGTTGACTTCTTAGTTTAGTAGCAGAGATCTCTGCGTGTGAGACTACATCCATACCTTTCATCTTTAACTGTGTCTCTGCTTCTACTTGTATTTGTTTTTCCTTAACTCTTGCCATTTCATCTATTTCCTTTTGCTTTAGATCTAATTCTCTCTGTTTAATTTCCTTATCTTGTTCTAATTGTTGTTGCTTAATCTGTTTGTCATCTTCTAGCTGTTTTTGGTTTGTTATTTCAGCTAGTTCTGCAATCTCCTTTTGGTGTTGTCTTTCTAGTGCCCGTTCATTTCTCTCAGCCTCTTTTGCTTCTTTAAATTTTTGATCCGCATATTGTTCTAGCTCTTTACCTGTGTATTGCAATTCTTTGCCTGCTTTAATGAAGTCAGCTAGAGTAGCCATGTTGTTGGGTAATTGGCTCGCGTTGACCTGAACTGACTGCTTCACTCAGTTATTTTTCTTTAATATGCTATGTTATTTAATATCTGAGCACTACAAATTGTACTCTTTGTTTACAATCTGGAAAATTGTATTCTCCAAAAAATTAGAGCACAAAGTCTGTTCATACAATACACGCTGAAAAAGAGATGCACTATTAATCACAATGCATGCCAAAAACGTAGGTTTTACTCATCTTAATGTTCCCGAGAACAAGGAACAACACGTCAGCAACACCGGTCCCGATGTTTGGCACCCCGGAATACACACGAGTTTTCTACTCAGGTCACCTTGTTTGGCACATCGGCATACACTCACGTTATCTCTCAGCTGTTGTTCACCCTGGTTTACAGAGCAGCAACAATTAACAACTCGTAAACGAAAAATAGATTTTTGACAAAATGGTACAATGACACTGACATGCCCACGAACAAACAGAATATCGATTAATTAATATTTAATGTCAATGTCCTGTCTTCGTTCTACAGTAATATGTCTTTCGTTACTAACCTAGTTTAATCTATGGAAGTATGGTGCAGACCAAATCTAATTTGCATAGCCGAAAGTAGTGCCCTCGTGACGGTAAACAAATACAAAAGTACGAAAAAAATTCAATAACTGCTTTCAAATAAATATAAATATAATAATAATGTGCAAATAAATAAATATATTCATTCTCTAACTTAAATAAACAAATAATACCTAATATATCGTAAAGATTCAGGCAGGCAGCAGCTTGCCAGTTTGTAAACACTGAAATGCTGATTCCAAGTGGCGAGGCCCAACTGCTTGTCAATCGTGCCACGTCACAGGCGCAGCGCTATTTTTAGCTTGCAAAAATCAATACTGTCGCTGACCTCTGTATTGCTCCGCCATGAATCATTTTTGACAATTATTCATAAACAAATAAATAATTACATAAATAAATGAAAGAAGAACATAATATGAATACTTACAACTTTGAAGAACACATTATTTAAATATATAACATTCTAATAAGCACAAATAAACATTATTTCATCACGATAGGCACAATTCTGCTCGCAATTCGCTCTAGTCTGCACACGTCATCGTTACTGACACAAATTAAACATTTAATCTTTGTAATATCCTATCCGTAAACCTAGTCTAGAGCCGTGGGTAAGTGTTATAGCTTGAACTCAGGTTCAAGCCACACTTCTGACACCACATTTAATCCTATTGCCTGTCAACAACCCATGTTTCAGGCATCATCGGATTACTTCTCCCACACCATACAAGAAACTTGCAAGTCGTGTGCGAGGAATGAAATGGTACATTTTATTGCCGTTGGCTCTTTACAATTGCAAAACAGTCGCTATCTAATCACACATAAAGTCACAATATTCTCTATAACTAGTTTTCCTAAACCCTATGGCTAATCTCTATCTACTAGGCTATACGAAAACTATCTCTATTCTACACGATGTGAACACTACAAAGTCAGTCCCCCGTGTGACTTCCTTCACTCGCGTCGCTACACGCCACGCGGAAGGACCTTCATGCGTCCTTCAGCTCTTTGCGTGCTAGGTCAGTTAGCACGCTTCTATTAGCTGTCTTTGGTTGAGTGCTAATCGTGGCTATCACGCAGGCGTGATTCTGTCGTGACCAGTAGTGCTAACTATCTGGTCAACGCCTCCGTGTGAGGACTAGTTAATAGTCCCCCTTTTCTATCATCTATCCTGCCCTGATCCCGGGCACTGTGTTCCCTCTAACCTATCTGAGGTTGACCCCACGTCCCGGTGGTGTTCTATCATGAGGCAGGCTTCCTGCCTCCTGATTCAGTCTTTGACAGGGGGATGTGACAGTATACGGGTTTACAAAGCCATATATATTAATAATGATTACAATGATAATATGCAACTAACAACCACATACATAAATAATATAATAATGACAAGGAATAAAACTGCTAAGGTTGATAAAGGCAATGATAATAACAGCAATGAGAATAATAGTTTTAACATCTGATTCCATGTGCTAAATTGATTTTCTTAGGAATGGTGTTTACATGAAATACATCTTATAATAATAATGACAAAGAATAAAACTACTAAGCGTGATAACAGCAATGCTAATAAACACAGTGATAAAATTAGTTTTGATAATGATCACATTTTCCAAACATGTGATTTCATTTGCTAAATGATTTTCTTAGAAATGGTGTTAAAATATGGCAGGTACATAACATAACAATTGCATCCTGCCCTGTTCAATAATATAGTAGGTGTAAAAAGGAGTTGGTTATCTTTTTTTTTTTCCTCCTTGCTTATTATTTTTTTTTTTTTTACATATACTTGCAACATGCAGTGTTCAATAATTGTAGAAGTAAAAGGAGTTGGTTATCTTTTTCTCCTTGCTTATTTTTTTTTTTGGTCTTATTTGTAAGGGTTCATTCATTTTTTCCCTTCCTCTTTTTTTTTTTTTTTTTAAATTTTGTAAAAAGTAAACAAGCATCAGTATTAGCACAACATTTTTACAATCTTTACATTTTTGTTTTCCTTGCCATTCTCTCACCAATATGTTTCATTCCACCAATGCCTTCATAACCACTATCTGGGCAATGATGGTAAAGGCAGAATAAATATTTGAACCAAACCGGTGTGAGTATCAGCAAAGGCAACAACAACCATGAGCGAGGGGAGGGGGGGCACATGGGAAAAGGGTTTTTGTTTTATTACTAATGATGACAATAATAATAATGACAAGAAAAGACATACTCAGGGTAATAAAAAAAAAAATTGTGTTGCGTATCCCTTACGGGACGTTGCAGTCAACACCAGCATTTTCAGCTGCTGTTGATGTACTAGGCAAGTGTTACGTTCAGTAGTTTGCCATTGCTTTCTGAACGACCGGCCTCTATACCTTTTTCGAAAAAACCAGCACCGCCGTGTTTCGAACCCGGGTATACGGGCTCACAAACCGCGTTCGCAAGCCCTTCAGCCACAGGGTAATAACAGCAATTGTAAAAACCAGCAATGGTAATAATAGTTATGAAAATGATAACATTTTTACAACATGTGATTCCATTTGCTAGGATGATTTTCTTTGTAATGGTGTTAAATATAGCCTAGCAGGTACATACACATGCAAACTGCAGTTTTTAATAATACTTGGAGTAAAGGAGTGGGTTATATTTTCCTACTTGTTCCCCCCCCCCCCCCCTAAATGTAGGGGTTCATTCATATTTTCCTCTTTGCTCTCTCTTTCTTTTTTTTTAAACAAAAATTAACCAAACATTTGTATTTGCATAAGTTTTTACAGTATCATTGGTTTGATAACCATATGTGTTTTTGTATTTATTCATTCATTCAACACTCACTCACATGATTCAAAGGGGGTGACTAAGAGAAAGGGAAATCTTTACATTTTTGTTTCCCGCTCTACCCTCCCACCAATTGTTCCATTCCATCAATGCTCTCCTGACCACCCTAAAATACAATTGAAGGAAGTTACATATAATTCATGCACCAACGGATTCAGCGTTTCATGTTTTATATCAGAATCAATTTTTACGTTGTGAAGCGAAACCAGAGTATTAATGTCAGGGCGTCCATTTGGGGACGGTGGTAAACATCGTGCACGGAGCTTGCAGTTTTTAAACATTGTATATATTGCATTAACAAGTACATTTTATTCACTTTTATCAGCAAAAGTATTTCAAACGTTAGGATGTCGAATTATTCTGTCAACTGTGAATAGATGGTGTCATTATATTGAACATTTAACAATTAATGTAACTAATTGCTTTTTTAGAAAAATGTTGGCGAGTTATGTCCCTTGCAAACAATGCTTGCTTGCTTGCTTGTGTTCGCTGGCTGTGAACTCCAGCGCGAAGTCCTGTATGTCGGATGAAGGCATCCTGTTGTCCAACATCAGTGTGATGTCATACAGGACCTGAGTTTTGCGTGAGTATCCGTTGTCCCATGTCTGGCTTATTGGTGTGCAGACTGGTGGTTCCTCGCCGTACAGGCAGACACTCTCCGACTTCGGAGGAATCGGCGATCCTACTGACTTTAGCCAGGACCCCGAAGCGACCTGTTGCCCAGGACGCTCGACGAGGACGCGTCAATAGGTCTTGGCCAGTATATAACCCGGCCCTGCTGCCTTGGAAACACCTTGGAAACACCTCTGCTAGTTAGTTGCAAACAATAAAATGAATATTATATTCAGGTGAAAAAGAGGTATTTGTTTCCCCTTAAATTTCGCTTACAAAGTGCACAGGCCGTCGTGAGCGCTATAGCGAATGGTTAGCCCGTAGATCATGTAATTGAGTCCCCACTATTGCTCCCGGGTTGACTCAGCCGAAACTAAGCACCATGAAATGTTCTGGAAAGTAAAGGCGAAGTTTTCGCTATTGACCACATCACCCATTGAGTGCCAATTGTTTTAAAAAAAATGTGGCGTTTTCTTTCACCATATACTCGGTGCCTAAAGAAATGGAAAAGCAGGGTACTTCACTTTTTACCTTCACAACTGCTACTACTGCGGTTACCACTATGGCTACTACAGCAACTACTGTCTACTACTGTCTGCAAATATTTAAAATTGTGTGTTTGTGTATGTCTATATGTAAATTGTGGTATATGCTCAACACAATTTTGAAAAAATCAAAATCACTTTGACAAAAGAAAGCCTTGAAAAGCCATGTAACGATTGTCAGATGCCAAGCTCTGTGCTTGTTCTAACACAGTTTACTTGACAAGCCATGTAACGATTGTCAGATGTCAAGCTCTGTGCTTGTTCTAACACAGTGTACTTGACAACCCATGTAACGATTGTCAGATGTCAAGCTCTGTGCTTGTTCTAACACAGTTTACTTGACAACCCATGTAACGATTGTCAGATGTCAAACTCTGTGCTTGTTCTAACACAGTTTACTTGCATGTGTTTGCTGGTGTTGTGCCATAGGCTCTTATTATTGTTGATCCCTGTATGGCTATGGCCAGTTTATGTCTGACTTCTTGTGAACAGTCCCCATGGTTGTTGATTGTGGAGCCAAGATGTTCATAGTTTGTGATGTTTTCAATTTCTCCGTGGGTGGTTGTGATTTTTGGTTGGCGTGTAGTTTTGTGTGTGGGTATTTTTTTAATATTAACTCAGAATAATATTATCATCTTAATTATGGCTTTTGACAAACAGGATTAAATTTACATAACATATACAATTAAATTAGGAGCAAGTTAATTCCGCATTTGTTATAAATTTGCAATAACTCATAAACCTATATATGTTATTGATGAATTTTTAATAAATTCAGTCATTCTGTATACAAGACAAGAATTAGTAGCATAGCAGCTAAAGTAATTGAACATATTAACAAATTAATTACTTATGTGTATACATACATATGGTATTGATCAGTTAGTATTAAACTTTTTATTTGTGTAAGAAAGATATCAAGTAATAATAATTTCAGTAGCAGTGAATATTATAAATTAATTATTAATCTTTTGTACATGATAACTTGAAAACTTAGTGACAGCTGGCAAACTTGATGTAATCCAAGCCTCTGGTGATTGTGTGAGTTTGCGAACCATCATTGTCTGTCAGCGTGGCACATGTTTCAAAACATTACCACCTAACAGCATGGCACACGATGATGTTGGCAGAAGAGCTTCAATACATAATGTCATGCTTGAATTATAAAATAATTATTTACAAATACAGGCTGCCCCAGGTTTGACACAGAATTCTACATGGTCGACAGGATAAAAATGATCGCTTTTACCCTTCTAGTGCGCTGATGGCGAGGCATGGCATTCAATCCCTACACTAGCATTTAAGTTGGTCTGAAATGTTGACTTCTCGTTCAGAAACAGTGGCAAACTACAGAATGTAAAATTGCTTATAAAATCAACCTGGGGTTGAATGCAGCATCCTGCAATGGACATGCAACATTTATTGTTATGGGTTTGAAACTAAAGGAAATATTTACTAACAGACAAAATTACGAATGAAGACAACTGTGACACAGTTGTAAAATAATGCTCTGTAATGAAAGGGTTACAGACACAATGTGTAATCCTTCATATTGGGTTTGAAAAATTTGGCAGCAGATCGTCTCACATCGATATTTTCATGCACTGGTATGAGTGCTGGTCATTCAGAAAGCAATGGCAAACTACTGAATGTAAACTTGCCAAGAAATCATAAACAGCCAAAAACTGCTGGGGTTGGCTGCGACATCCTGTAAAGGATATGCAATTAACATTTTTTGTAAATTAAAAGTGAAAACATGTCCTGAAGCAGGACCCCGCTGTGAGTCTGTGATGTGATAAAGCCATCACAAGTTGGCCTGAATGCACGGAGAAGTAGGTGGACGGTATTTTCCTCTCTTAGCGGGCGATGAGCTCAGGCGGCTAATCCTCATTCAACCATGCTCATAAAATCAGCGTAGTCTCCTATCAGTTACACAAACGCACCTACTATTTGTAAATTATTTTTGTTGTTGACATTTATTATTGGATGGGAATAAATGCTTGAAATATAATTGTCTGTATAAATAGTGCTTGTGCTACAGGTGAATGTATCGTGAGTTTGAGATCTGAAATACGTAGAACGACTCCTGTTTTGTATTATTGAAAACTACTTACTTTTAATACCAGAAAAAAACAAAGAACCACCATAATATCACTGATCAGTAAGGATACATTACATTGGCACCTTTCCGTCTTGACAGACGATAGTCTGGTACATTGTGCTTCAAAAAGGCTTAATAACTGTCATATGGCAATAACTACGATCCATGGCGGTGGCGAGTGTGGCTGGTAAGGCCAATTCTTGCTGCAAATGTTTGCCCACAGTAGGTGCATGTGAAAACATGGTCATTTCCACCATTTTGCACCATCTTACGTCTCTCACGCTCTGTGTGTGCTTTATCTGCAATCATTGTCTCCTTTGTCTTTATTCCATTTCTGATAGTTGCCCTCCATGCAACACGTTCAGCGGCGACGTGCTCCCATTGTGCATTATCAATGCCTGTATCAATCATGTCCCGCTTACACACATCTTTGTATCGTAGTAGAGGCCGACCCTGAGATCTCCTACCCGTCTGTAATTCACCAAAAAAGATGTCCTTTGGTATTCTACCATCATCCATCCTCCTAACGTGTCCAATCCATCTAAGTCTACGAAGACTGAGCATGGAATACACCGTCACACAACCTGATCTTTCCAATACTTCAGTATTTGTGATTTTGTCTTGCCACTTAATACCAAGTATTCTTCGCAGACACCGCATATGAAAGCTGTTTAAACGTTTCTCTTGGCGTGAGTAAGTTGTCCAGGTTTCACTGCCATAAAGAAGAGTACTAAGGACACAGGCTTGATAGACGAGGACTTTTGTTTTGGCAGTAAGCTGATCAGTAAGGGCAAATAAGCATATTGGTATAATGGTTAGGGTGTTGTGCTGACAATGTCATGGACACGGCTGGGTAGGGATTCAGTGTCAGCTCTCAACATTCGCCGTGGGAGGGAAATACTGACCGCCAGGCCTACAAGATGTGACTTTCCTAACACTTTACAAATACGCACCAAGTTACTACAACAGGCATGTTTTGTTTAAAGATATAATACGAGTAAGGGTACAGAAACATAATACAAGTAAGGGTATAGAAACATAATAAGGTAAGGGTACAGAAACATAATACAAGTAAGGGTACATAAACATAATACAAGTAAGGGTACAGAAGCGTAATCCCTTAAAGGTAAAGAAACGTAATACAAGTAATGTTAAAGAAACATAATACAAGTAAGGGTACAGAAACATAATACAAGTAAGGGTACAGAAACATAATACAAGTAAGGTTACAGAAACATAATACAAGTAAGGGTACAGAAACATAATACAAGTAAGGGTACAGAAACATAATACAAGTAAGGGTACAGAAACATAATACAAGTAGGATTACAGAAACATAATACAAGTAAGGGTACAGAAACATAAGACAAGTAAGGGTACAGAAACATAATACAAGTAAGGGTACAGAAACATAATACAAGTAAGGTTACAGAAACATAATACAAGTAAGGTTACAAAATCATAATTTAAGTAAGGGTACAGAAAAATAATACAAGTAAGCGCACAGAAACATAATAAGCTAAGGGTCATCATCAAGTGCCGTGCCGGCTGGCGTAAGCGTTCATGGTTCTCCACAGATCACGGTCATTGGTGTTCTGGATCAACTCTGCTGATGATATTCCTCCATGCCTATCCTCTCCATACCTCAATCCGTCCAGCATCATTTTTCTTGGTCTGCCTCTGCTTCTCTTCCCCTCGATCTTTCCAGTTGTCACGATGTTCTCCAATGCCTCTCTTCTCATCACATGACCAAAGAAAGCTGTTTGTATCTTTCTTATTGTTGTATATAGTGTTCTAGTTTCATTAACCTCTTTCAGGCAATCGTTGTTAGTTACTCTGGCAGTCCAAGGAATTCGCAACATTCGTCTTAAAAACCACATCTCTGTTGCTTCTAAGTTCTTCCTAATTTGTTCATTTACATTCCAAGATTCGCTGCCATGCAGCAAAACTGTTTCTATATAGCAATCTAGCACTTTCTTTCTTACATTCATTGATAGCGACTTATTGCATAAGATACTCTTCATTTTCTGAAATGCGGCTTTTGCCTGCCCTATTCTGCTCTTAATCTCTGTTGTACATCTTCCATCCGATGTTATAAGTGCCCCTAGGTATTTAAAATTATCCACTTGGTTGAGAATTTCCCCTTCTATTTCTATGTCACATTTTGGTGTCCCCATTTTCTTTGATATCACCATTGATACTGTTTTCTTGATATTCAAGGAGATTCCTTTCTGTGCACTCTCTGATACTACAATGTCCAACAATTGTTGTAGGTCTGTTGCACTATCCACCACCAATACTGTGCCATCTGCATAGCGTATATTGTTTATATTATATCCTCCGATTAGTATTCCTGGCTTCTCTTTGATCTCTCTCACTATTACTTCGCTATACAGGGAGAAGAGATCGGGTGACAAGACACACCCCTGTCGTACTCCTAGCTTTATCTGTTCGTAACTACCCTCTTTATTTCCTATTTTAATTGCTGCTGCTTGGTTCCAGTATCTCTTCTTTATTATTCTTAAATCTTTCCCATCAATGTTGATATCTTCCAACATTTTAATCACCTCATCATGTTTTACTTTATCAAATGCCTTAGTATAATCTATGAAGCATAAATATATGTCCCTCTGTTTCTCTATTGACCGTTCTATTAGTGTTCATAATATATATATATTGCATTGTTTGTACCCTTTCCTTTCATAAAACCGTACTGTTCTTCACTAATTTCCATTTTTATTTTCTTTATTGTTCTTCTCTAGCCACTTTAGTAACTTTTCCTACATTGCTTTTTAATTTATATAACTTGCATAGTTGGATAGCTCTTCATTACTGCTTGCCTGGACATACATCGTGCTAAAGTCATTCTTCTCTGAATAAACAATCTGAAAGACATTGTCCTTGTCCTCAAGGCGTTTGTCATCTACCTCTCTTACCACTTTCATTGTCACAAGTGGAAAGAGACCTTTCTGTTTTCCTTTATTCTGCAAATCTCCCTCATAGTATGCAAAGCAGAGTTCTGTTAGCTCAAACAACCTGTTTTTGTAGTTCTGTGCATGGAATGTTTTATTTTTTTTTTTAAAACTTTTATTGAGTGTTAAAATCGTTGCAAAGTGTATTGTTTGTGTTTTTACAGAGCGTTGCACGTGGACGTGTAGGTGACATATGCGCAAAAATACAATATTTTATACATTTTAACATTTCTACATTGAAATTGTTACAAAAACAACAGCATGATGATAGTGCATCGATATTATTTCCCCTGCCGCCTCACTCTCCTGTCGACTCCAAAACCTCCAATACCAACACCACCACTCGGTAATGATGAAACGCAGTATAAAATGTTTGAAACAATCGGAGAGGTCGGCGTGTCGTCGTCTTTCGCACTGCGAGCGCTAACAAGTCAAGTCGCATTATTCTGACAAGAAGCCTGATCAGCGGGAAAATGTCACGTGGAAAGCCCAACAACAAGAAACACGCTGTTGCCAAGATGTGCAGCGTGGGAGCCGACAACAAGAAGAAGAACGTCGAGAGCCCACCTGCTAGCTGCATCAAAGAGCCTGATACTATAGCTATTACTGAAGCTACAACGAGGGAGAAGATTGAAAGCCCAACTCAGTCAAGAACCAAGACAGCAGAGAAGAAGGAGGAGAAAGACACCAGAGTCGGAAACACCGACTCAAAAACAGTCCGATGGGTTGTCAATCGGATTCCTGTGGAGCTGACAGATGAAGATATCCCGAAGCAGCTACGTGAAGAGAATCTTCACATCAGATTCATGAAGGCAGAGCGGCTTCTCACCTACTCCAAGATACCTACAACCTTGGCAGTAGTGACGTCGGAGGGCAACGAAATGCTGATCACAGTATCATTCAGCAAGAAAACTCAACAGCCAGAGAGATTCATCTCAAGAGTCAATCAATGTTCAAGATGCCAGAGGGCCGGCCACATCAGAGCAACATGTCGCAGTAAGACGGAATCTGTCGATACTGCGCCGATCACCACGCCTTCAAGGAGTATCCGCTGGCCAAGCTGGACACGGACTTCCGAGCTCCTAACAACAGAAGAAAATGCGCCAGTTGCCAGGGCAAGCATGGAGCAAGATACTTGGGCTGTCCGTACCTGCAGAGACACAGAGACGTCTTAAAGATCACCATTATCACAAAGACTCCATTCAAGGAAGCAATGCAGAGGGGCGAGACAGCCACGGGTATAGCACAAGCCGAAAGAGATCAACTTCAAAAACAGATAGACGAGTTGAAGAGACAAGTCAAGGCACTGCTAACGCCGACCCCGAACAACGACAACGAAAAACTACTGGCGGAAATGAAGGAGATACAGCAAAACATCAAGCAAGAAGTAGAATATATGGCACTGATTAAGAAGGAGAATGAAGAGATCCTACAAACCATTAAATCAGAGCGAGAACTACAGAAAGCTGAATTGGAAATACTCCGAAACAAAACCACAGAAGCCGAACAAGAAACTACAGAGAAATCGTGGGGTGAAAACCA
The DNA here is from genome assembly GCA_963921405.1 of Cepaea hortensis. Taxonomy (NCBI): domain Eukaryota; kingdom Metazoa; phylum Mollusca; class Gastropoda; order Stylommatophora; family Helicidae; genus Cepaea; species Cepaea hortensis. Next base: position 121,079,226 of record OY992883.1, read on the forward strand.
AGAAACCGAGCCTGAATCACAAGCGAAAGCCAGCAGCCCAACCACAACGCCCGAATCATTCAAGCGGAAGCCAATATCCCACCAGACATTAGAAGAAAATCGAGATGAGCACCCTGACGTCGGTATAGAGGTCGTCCTGAAGCCAGAAGTAGAAATGACGGTTCCCGAGAAACAGAGGCACTACGAACTCACCTGCGAGGAATACAGAAAGCGTATGGAAGAAAAAAAGGGAGAAGTACAAGAAACTCTACGGAAACAAGAAACCAATACCCTGCTTTAAAAACACAATATGTCTTCCACATATGGAACCCGCAGATGAATACCCATGGCGGCACACCATTGAAGACGGAGAAATCATCCCATGACTGAGCTCGGAGGAAGCAATCAAAAGACAACAACAACTCAAACGCGGGAAGTGGAATGAAAGAAAGCGCAAGGAGGCACATCACACCGAAAAGCTTCTACAGTGACTTCACAATTGAGAAGACAAAATACCAAATAAAAAGTCCTTATAAGGACTGCAGCCAGTCAAACGAGGTGCCTGCACCAACAAAGACAACAAGAGGAAACATGCACAAAGGACAGCCACCGACAGATCCCCCAGCTGGAGTGGGATTACGGAAAGTCCTTATAAGGACTGCAGCCAGACGAGCCAGGAGCCTACACAAACAAAGAAAGCCACAGGCACAGACGAGCATAAAGGATAGCCGCCGACCGATCCCCCTGCTGACGTCACAGACACAAACGATACATAACCAGTCCGAGATAGGACTCACAAGACAAGAATTAGGGTGAAAATACCCACAAAAACCACGGACCTCAACAATAACCACATCTGATGAAGCAGGTTCGACGCGGCGGAATTTGGAATTTTTGTTTTTGAAAATTGGAGTTGCAATTGGAATTGGAGAGGTCGGCAGCAGCATCAACAAACAAACAGTATCAAGATGGTGGGAATGGGTGGTGTAAACAATTAAAACAGTATCCGGGTTTACAAGGCAGAAAGGGTAGTGGTTGCATTTATAATGTTTGTGTTGTTACATGCGTTCTGTGTATTTAGTATTTGTGTAGGTGTGTTTACGCAGCGTTGAATGTGGGCGTGTATGTGACGTGTGCATATTTTATTCATTGGACATATTTACATGTGAAGGGGGGTAGATAGGGAGAAGGATAAAACTTTCCATTTTTGTTTCCCTTGTCACACTTTCACCTATTGAACCCTCCACACCAATTCCCTCATCATCACTCTCTGGTAATGATGGTAAAGGCAGGATAATTATTCGAACCAAACGGTGAGAGTATCAGCAAAGGCAACAACAGACCATGAGCAAGGCAGGGGGGGGGGGACATGGAAGATGAGGTTATATATTAATAAGGTAATCAACAATAATAATGCAAATAAAACCAAGTACATCAATAATAATGATGACAAATAATTTAAACTACTAAGGGTGATAGCAGTAATAATAGTTATGGTAATGATCACATTTTCCAAAACTGTGATTCCATTTGCTGGAATGATTTTCTTTGGAATGGCGTTTGCACTGCATAGCAGGTACATACAATTGCAACCTGCAATGTTCAATAATAGTAGAAGTAAAAGGAGTTGGTTATCTTTTTTTCCTTGCTTTTTTTTTTTTTTTTATAAATATTTTTTGGTCTTATTTGTAAGGGTTCATTCATTTTGTCCCTTTCCTCTTTTTTTTTTTTTTTGTAAAAAGTAAACAAGCATTTGTATTTGCACAAAGTTTTACAATCACATTGGTTTGGTAAACATATGTGGTTTTGTATTCATTCACTCAATATTCACTCACATTTTCTTGTTTCTTGCTCGCACTCATGTGTACTAAATTTTAAAATCATAAAGAAGAGTACTTGTGTTTACTCTGGAGATATCTGTGATATTTTGTGTTTACAACATAGGAAATTTATCCATTAGCATATTCCATTCCTTGAACATATTTACATGTGAATGGGGGTTAACAAGGAAAAGGAGAAATCTTTACATTTTTGTTTCCCTTGCCACCCTCTCACCAATTGGTTCCACTCCACCAATGCCTTCATCACTACTCTCTGGGCAATGATGGTAAAGGCCGGATAAATATTTGAACCAAACCGGTGTGGGTATCAGCAAAGGCAACAACAACCATGAGCGAGGGGGGGGGGCACATGGGAAAAGGGTTTTTGTTTTATTTCTAATGATGACAATAATAATAATGACAAGAAGAGACATACTGAGGGTAATAACAGCAAATATAAAAAACAGCAATGGTAATAATAGTTATAAAAATGATAACATTTTTACAACATGTGATTCCATTTGCTAGGATGATTTTCTTTGGAATGGTGTTAATATAGCATAGCAGGTACATACAAATGCAAACTGCAGTTTTTAATAATAGTTATAGTAAAAGGAGTTGGTTTTATGTTCCTCCTTGTTTTTTTTTTTTTTTTCCTAACTGTAAGGGTTCATTCATTTTTTCCTCTTTCCTCTCTCTTTCTTTTGTTTTTTTTAATAAAAATTAACCAAGCATTGTATTAACACAAGTTTTTACAGTATCATTGGTTTGGTAACCATATGTGATTTTGTATTCATTCATTCAACACTCACTCACCTGATTCAAAGGGGGTGACAAAGAGAAAGGGAAATCTTTACATTTATGTTTCCATCGCTACACTCTCACTAATTGGTTCCACTCCACCAATGCCCTCATGATCACCCTAATGATGGTACAGTCAGGTCAACAGTTTGAACCAACTAGTGGGGGTAGTAGCAAAGGCAACAACCCATAAGCAAAGGAGGGCACAGGGGAGATGAAAGTTGTAAAATAATAATGATAATATCAATAATACTTATAAAATTAATGATACTAAGGATAATAAGGTCAATACTGAATACAAAGGAAAGAGGAAATCGTTACATATTTGTTGATGTTTATTTTTTTTTAAATTTATTTTTTATTCGTAGATTAAATTTAATATACAATTGAAGGAAGTTACATATAATTCATACAGGAATGCAGTCAGCTTCTGATATTTTATATCAGAAGCAATTTATACGTTGTGAAGAGAAACCAGAGTATTAATGTCAGGGAGTCCATTTGAGGACAGTCATAAACACCGTGCACGGAGCTTGCAGTGTTTAAACATTGTATATATTGCATTAACAAGTACATTTATTCACTTTTATCAGCAAAAGTATTTCAAACGTTAGGATGTCAAATTATTGTGTCAACTGTGAATAGATGGCGTCATTATATTGAACATTTAACAATTAATGTAACTAATTGCTTCTTTAGAAAAATGTAAGCGAGTTATGTCCCTTGCAAACAATAAAATGAATATTATGTTCCCGTGAAAAAGAGGTATTTATTTCCCCTTAAATTTCGCTTACCAAGTGCACAGGCCGTCGTGAGCGCTATAGCGAATGGTTAGCCCGTAGATCATGTAATTGAATCCCCACTATTGCTCCCGGGTTTGATTGATTGATTGATTAATCTAGGAACCGACATGTAATTGAAATCCCCACTATTGCTCCCGGGTTGACTCAGCCGAAACTAAGCACCATGAAATGTTCTGGAAAGTAAAGGCGAAGTTTTCGCTATTGACCACATCACCCATTGAGTGCCAATTGTTTTACAAAAATGTGGTGTTTTCTTTCACCATATACTCGGTGTTTAAAGAAATGGAAAAGCAGGGTACTTCACTTTTTACCTTCACAACTGCTACTACTGCGGTTACCACTATGGCTACTACAGCAACTACTGTCTGTAAATATTTAAAATTGTGTGTTTGTGTATGTCTATATGTAAATTGTGGTATATGCTCAACACAAATTTGAAAAAAATCAAAATCACTTTGAGAAAAGCCATGTAACGATTGTCAGATGTCAAGCTCTGTGCTTGTTCTAACACAGTTTACTTGCATGTGTTTGCTGGTGTTGTGCTATATCATCATCATCAAGTGCCTTGCCAGCTGGCGTAGGCGTTCATGGCTCTCCATAGATCTCGGTCTTTGGTTTTCTGGATCAACTCTGCTGCTGATATTCCTCCATGCCATCGACTCAATCCACCCAGCATAATTTCTCTTGGTCTGCCTCTGACTCTCTTCCCCTCGATCTTTGGTGCTCTGGATCAACTCTGCTGCTGATATTCCTCCATGCCACCGTCTCAATCCATCCAGCATCACTTCTCTTGGTCTACCTCTGCCTCTCTTCCCCTCGATCTTTCCAGTTGTTACGATGTTCTCCAATGCCTCTCTTCTCATCACATGACCGAAGAAAGCTGTTTGTCTCTGTCTTATTGTTGTATATAATGTTCTAGTTTCATTAGCCTGTTTCAGGCAGTCGTCGTTAGTTACTCTGGCAGTCCAAGGAATTTGCAACATTCGTCTCAGGAACCACATCTCTGTTGCTTCTAATTTCTTCTTAATTTGTTCATTTACATTCCAAGATTCACTGCCATACAGCAAAACTGGTTCTACATAGCATTTCAGCACTCTCTTTCTTACATTCAGTGATAGTGACTTATTGCATAAGATACTCTTCATTTTCTGAAATGCGGCTTTTGCCTGCCCTATTCTGCTCCTAATCTCTGTTGTACATCTTCCATCTGATGTTATAAATGCCCCTAGGTATCTAAAATTATCCACTTGGTTAAGGATATTCCCTTCTATTTCTATGTCACATTTTGGTGTCACCATTTTCTATGATATTGCCTTTGTTACTGTTTTCTTGATATTCAAGGAGAGTCTATTCCTTGCACTCTCTGTTACTACAACGTCTAATAATTGTTGTAGGTCTGTTGAATTATCCGCCACCAATACTGTGTCATCTCCATAGCGTATATTATTTATATTATAACCTCCAACTAGTATTCCTGACATCTCTTTGATCTCTCTCATTATTACTTCGCTATACAGGGAGAAAAAATCTGATGACAAGACACACCCTTGTCGTACTCCTAGCTTTATCTGTTCGTAACTGCCCTCTTTATTTCCCATTTTAATTGCTGCTACTTGGTTCCAGTAAACATTCTTTATTATTCTTAAATCTTTTCCATCAATGTTGATATCTTCCAACATTTTAATCAGTTCATCGTGTTTTACTTTATCAAATGCCTTAGTATAATCAATGAAGCACAAATATATGTCTCTCTGTTTCTCTATTAACCTTTCTATTAGAGTCAGTAATGTATAAATTGCATTGTTTGTGCCCTTTCCTTCCACAAATCCATACTGTTCTTCACTAATTTCCATTTTTATTTTCTTTTTGGTTCTTCTCATTATGATTCTGAGTAGAAGCTTAATGACATGGTTTATGAGGTTAATTGTACGAAAATCTTCACAATCAATTGCTCCTGGTCTTTTTGGTATAGCTATAAATACAGATTTCAGCATATCACTGGGTAAATATCCACTACTGTAAATATCATTCAACATTTTGGTTAATATATCTACTCCAAATTCTCCCAACACTTCTAATTCTTCTATTGTGATTTCATCTGGCCCAGCTGTTTTTCCTTTCTTCATATGTTTCATAGCATCAGCGACTTCTTCTTTTAGAATAGGTGGGCCTTCTAAGTTACTTTCTTCTGTTAATTCTTCCCTTTCTCCATTATATAATTCTCTTATATACTCATTCCACCTCTTCATTATAGCACCTTCCTTCAATAAAGTCTGTCCTGTTTTTGATTTCAAACACCCTGTATTTATTCTTATTTTTCTTCCTGTGAGCTCGCTGATTTGTCTGTATATACTTTTTTGATCTTTAATGGAATTTAATTCAATTTTTCTGCATTGCTCATTTAACCAACTTTCTTTTGCCTTCACACATTTATCTCTTATTTCTTTATTTATCTTAGCATACTCTTGTTTGTCATTTTTATTCTGTTTCCTTTTGTCCATCAACCTTAAAATTTCTTCATTCATCCATTTTTTCTTAGCTTTTTGGCTTCTCTCCGGTAATATTTCTTTGCTAGTTTGATGAATGGAGTCCCTTAACATTTCCCATTGTTCATCTATACTCTGTATTTTAGCTATTGCATTGTACCTATTTTTCACAGTCACTCTGTATTGTTCTTAAATTTCTTTATCTACTTTCAGAACCTCTTTATTAAGTCTCAAGTTTTTAACCATTTTTTCCCCTCTCTTTAATCTTACTTTTATTTGTCCACATAGTGGTACATGATCACTGTTACCGTCAGCACCAGGCATTGTCTTTACATTAATTAATGCATTTCTAAATCTTTTATTAATAAGTATGTAGTCAATTTGGTTGCGTATTTTCATATCAGGGCTTTTCCATGTGTATAGTCGTCTTTTATGGTGTTTAAACCATGTGTTTCCAATTATCATATCATTAATATTTGCCCATTCTATTAGTTTCTCTCCTCTTTCATTTCTTGTACCTAAACCGTAATTCCCCACTATATCCTCTATTTTTCCCTTTCCTACTTTTGCATTAAAATCCCCCAGTATTATTTTTATTTCTTGTGATCCAATTTGGGCTATTGCCATTTCAACTTCATCGTAAAAGTTTTGTATATCTTCATCACTACTGTTTGTTGTTGGTGCATTTACTTGTATAATATTTATATCTATTGGTTTGCCTTTGATTTTGACCATTATAACTCTATCTGAAATGCACCAGTATCCAGTCATAGATTTGGCTGTATTTTCATCAAATATTATTCCTACACCTTTTTCATGTGTGTTCCCTCCAGAATAAATTATTGTGTGTCTGTCGGTTATAATTTTGCCAGATCCCTTCCATCTCATCTCACTTATGCCTAGTATATTCATTTTCATGTTTTCCATTTCTCTTAGAACATTGTTTAACTTTCCTAGCTCATTTAATGTCCTAACATTCCACGTTCCTACTCTAAATTTATTTAGTTTAGTTATTGTTTTAGTTTTGCCATCAGTAGCTGGATGACGGTCTGGTGTCACCTGTGGCTCATGACTGTCCCTACCGGACGAGGATGTCCTAAGACAGCCATTAACGTCGTTCACTATTTCTGAAATGTGTGTCGCCATGAAATCTTGGGAAGATAATGTGGTGGTTTCCCCTTGCCTTCCACATTCACACGGTGGTCTTTTAACTCTGCCTTTGACAGTCATTTCCGACTGTCAGGACAAGTGAGTGCCCTGCTCTGCTCAGCTGCAGAGTTGTCCATTTATTCCGGTGGATACTCGGACCCCAGAGCTTTGTTAGCCACACCGTGGTGTGTTTCCATCCTCTACCGCGGGGAGGTGCAGTTGGGATTTTCCCTTCCTAAAGTTATGGTCTATGACCAAAACTCTCCAGTACTTTTTAGAGGACCTTTAATCTTACTTTTATTTATCCACATAGTGGTACATGATCGCTATTACAATCAGCACCAGGCATTGTCTTTACATTAATTAAAGCATTTCTAAATCTTTTATTAATTAGTATGTAGTCAATTTGGTTGCGTATTTTCTTATCAGGGCTTACCCATGTGTACAGACGTCTTTTATGGTGCTTAAACCATGTGTTTCCAATTATCATATCATTGATATTTGCCCATTCTATTAGCTTTTCCCCTCTTTCATTTCTTGTACCTAAAGCATAATTCCCCACTACATCCTCCATTTTTCCCTTTCCTATTTTTGCATTAAAATCACCAAGTATTATCTTTATTTCTTGTGATCCAATTTGAGCCATCGCCATTTCTATTTCGTCGTAAAAGTGTTGTATTTCTTCCTCACTACTGCTTGCTGTTGGTGCATATACTTGTATAATATTTATGTCTATTGGTTTGCCTTTGATTTTTACCATAATAACTCTATCTGAAATACACCAGTATCCATTAATTGACTTGGCTGTTTTTTCGTGTAATATTATTCCTACACCTTTTTCATGTGTATCCCCTCCAGAATAAATTATTGTGTGATTGTCAGCTATAATTTTGCCCGTTCCCTTCCATCTCATCTCACTAACGCCTAGTATATTCATTTTCATGCTATCCATCTCTCTTAGACCATTGGTCAACTTTCCTAGCTCATTTAATGTCCTAACATTCCATGTTCCTACTCTAAATTTATTTATTTTAGTTAAGATTTTGCCATCAGTAGCTGGATGACGGTCTGGTGTCACCTGTGGCTCATGACTGTCCCTACCGGACGAGGATGCCCTAAGACAGCCATTAACGTCCTTCACTAACTTTGATATATGTTTTGCCATGAAGTCTTGGGAAGATAATGTGGTGGTTTCTTCTTGCCTTCCACATTCACATGGTGGTCTGTTTACCTCTGCCTTTGACAGCCATTTCCGACTGTAAGGACAAGTGAGTGCCTTGCTCTGCTCAGCTGACCGTAGTGTGTTTCCATCCTCTACCGCGGGGAGGTGCAGCTGGGATTTTCCCTTCATAAAGTTGTGGTCTATGACCAAAACTCTCCAGTACTTTTAGGTTGTGCTATAGGCTCTTATTATTGTTGATCCCTGTATGGCTATGGCCAGTTTATGTCTGACTTCTTGTGAACAGTCCCCATGGTTGTTGATTGTGGAGCCAAGATGTTCACAGTTTGTGATGTTTTCAATTTCTCCGACGGTGGTTGTGATCTTTGGTTGGCGTATAGTTTTGTGTTTGGGTATTTTTGTATATTAGTTCAGAAAAATATTATCATCTTAATTATGGCTTTTGACAAACAGGATTAAATTTACATAACATATACAATTAAATTAGGAGCAAGTTAATTTCGCATTTGTTATAAATTTGCAATAGCTCATAAACTTATATGTGTCATTGATGAATTTTTAATAAATTCAGCCATTCTGTATACAAGACAAGAATTAGTAGCATAGCAGCTAAAGTAATTGAACATATTAACAAATTAATTACTTATGTGTATACATACATATGGTATTGATCAGTTAGTAATAAACTTTTTATTTGTGAAAGAAAGATATCAAGTAATAATAATTTCAGTAGCAGTGAATATTATAAATTAATTATTAATCTTTTGTACATGATAACTTGAAAACTTAGTGACAGCTGGCAAACTTGATGTAATCCAAGCCTCTGGTGATTGTGTGAGTTTGCGAACCATCATTGTCTGTCAGCATGGCACATGTTTCAAAACATTACCACCTAACAGCATGGCACACGATGATGTTGGCAGAAGAGTTCCAATACATAATGTCATGCTTGAATGATAAAATAATTATTTACAAATACAGGTTGCCCCAGGTTTGACACAGAATTCTACATGGTCGACAGGATAAAAATGGTCGCTTTTACACTTCTAGTGCGCTGGTGGCGAGGCAGGCATTCAATCCCTACACTAGCATTTAAGTTGGTCTGAAATGTTGACTTCTCGTTCAGAAAGCAGTGGCAAACTACAGAATGTAAAATTGCTTATAAAATCAACCTGGGGTTGAATGCAGTATCCTGCAATGGACATGCAACATTTATTGTTATGGGTTTGACACTAAAGGAAATATTTACTAACAGACAAAATTACGAATGAAGACAACTGTGACACAGAAACCCCATTATTAACGAGTTCCCTTGTAAAATAATGCTCTGTAATGAAAGGGTTACAGACACAATGTGTAATCCTTCATATTGGGTTTGAAAAATTTGGCAGCAGATCGTCTCACGTCGATATTTTCATGCACTGGTATGAGTGCTGGTCATTCAGAAAGCAATGGCAAACTACTGAATGTAAACTTGCCAAGAAATCATAAACAGCCAAACAATGCTGGGGTTGGCTGCTACATCCTGTAAAGGATATGCAACCAACTTTTGTTGTAAATTAAAAGTGAAAACATGTTCTGAAGCAGGACCCCGCTGTGAGTCTGTGATGTGATAAAGCCATCACAAGTTGGCCTGGATGCACTGAGGAATAGGTGGCCGGTATTTTCCTCTGTTAGAGGGCGATGAGCGCAGGCGGCTAATCCTCATTCAACCATGCTCATAAAATCAGCGTAGTTACACAAACGCACCTGCTATTTCTACATTGTTTGTGTGTGTGTGTGTGTGTGTGTGTGTGTGTGTGTGTGTGTGTGTGTGTGTGTGTGTGTGTGTGTGTGTGTGTGTGTGTGTGTGTGTGTGTGTGTGTGTGTGTGTGTGTGTGTGTGTGTGTGTGTGTGTGTGTGTGTGTGTGTGTGTGTGTGTGTGTGTGTGTGTGTGTGTGTGTGTGTGTGTGTGTGTGTGTGTGTGTGTGTGTGTGTGTGTGTGTGTGTGTGTGTGTGTGTGTGTGTGTGTGTGTGTGTGTGTGTGTGTGTGTGTGTGTGTGTGTGTGTGTGTGTGTGTGTGTGTGTGTGTGTGTGTGTGTGTGTGTGTTTGACATTTATTATTGGATGGGAATAATTGCTTGAAATATAATTGTCTGTATAAATAGTGCTTGTGCTAGCAGGTGAATGTATCGTGAGTTTGAGATCTGAAATACTTAGAACGACTCCTGTTTTGTATTATTGAAAACTACTTACTTTTAATACCAGACAAAACAAAGAACCACCATAATATCACTGATCAGTAAGGGCAAATAAGCATATTGGTATAATGGTTAGGGTGTTGTGCTGACAATGTCATGGACACGGCTGGGTGGGGATTCAGTGTCAGCTCTCAACATTCGCTGTGGGAGCGAAATGCTGCCACCAGGCCTACAAGATGTGATTTTCCTAACACTTTACAGATACGCACCAAGTTACTACAAATAGGCATTTTTTGTTTAAAGATATAATACGAGTAAGGGCACATAAACATAATACAAGTAAGGGTATATAAACGTAATACAAGTGAGGGTACAGAAACATAATACAAGTAAGGGTACAGAAACGTAATACAAGTAAGGATACAGAAGCGTAGTCCCTTAAAGGTAAAGAAATGTAATACAAGTAAGGTTAAAGAAACATAATACAAGTAAGGATACATAAACATAATACAAATAAGGGTTAAGAAATATAACAGTGTAGATGGTGTGCAATCTAACAAGAGGTTTGGGAATTGAATATGTAGTAAATGATGCACGCGTGAGCACGATTAGAGCAGTTGTCAAGGACGCTCACGCATTGTTGACGTGGGGAGAGGAAAACATTGCTTAGTTCCAACTAGACCGGCAATGTAACCACAGCTGTTTTCAATTGACTCTACACATTTGTACCTCGATTAATAAACGTTTACCCTTTTTGGCAGAGGCTTTGACTTGGTCTATAGTTTCTATTCAGACTGTTCGTGGATCTGCAACAGAAACATAATACAAGTAAGGGTAAAGAAACATAATACAAGTAAGGGTAAAGAAACATAATACAAGTAAGGGTAAAGAAACATAATACAAGTAAGGGTAAAGAAACATAATACAAGTAAGGGTAAAGAAACATAATACAAGTAAGGGTAAAGAAACATAATACAAGTAAGGGTAAAAAACATAATACAAGTAAGGGTAAAGAAACGTAATACAAGTAAGGGTACAGAAACATGATTTCCATGGTTTGTTTGTGAACGAACAGACTTTATTTTTAAAAGATTAAGAATTGTGCTTCGTTGTTGTCATCATCATCATGGTCATTCAAGGAGTGAGCGGAAATGAAGGTGCTGGAAACAAAAGTCAGGTATTTGGTGTCTCTTGCTGTTGTGGCATTGTAGCTTTTGTGGTCTATGTTGTTCATAATTTGTTTCAGAAAGATGATCTTCTTTTCCAGCCGAGATTTGTCAAGGATAAGTTTCTTTTGGACTTCCACAGGTTCCGTGTTTTTCTGTAATAATATCTCTCTCTCTCTCTCTCTCTCTCTCTCTCTCTCTCTCTCTCTCTCTCTCTCTCTCTCTCTCTCTCTCTTTTCTTGGCCTCGTACGACTTTCTCGCGGCCAAACCATTATGTAGTTGTCTTTTGGTTTTCTTTCTGATTCTTCACCGGGACCTGCATGAATTACGATATCTTGAATGGCCTTCTGTTCGGTTTTACCGATATCTTGAACTTCATTTTCTTGTTTGATGTTCAAAGTATCTTGAACATATACTTTTTCCCGGAGTTCGACTTTCTCTATATCACCATTCTCTTGGCTTCTTCTCATGTCCAGTACAGTATCATCTTCAGCCGATTTCATAATCTGCATAGGCTCCTCAAATCTCACTGTCTTCCTTCCTGTCTGCATTTCTTGGGGCAGGTTTATCTCGCTGGCTTCTGTTGTCAAAAACTACGCTCTTTAAACACACGCGACCTTTTGAGGTTTGCTTAGACGATTCGCTTTCATAAAACACCGGAAGTCAACTTCTAACGGACAAGACCAGTGCTTCGTTGTTGTCATCACCATGGTCATTCAAGGAGTGAGCGGAAACGAAAGTGCTAGAAACAAAAGTCAGGTATTTGGTGTCTCTTGCTCTTGCTGTTGTGGCATTGCAGCTTTTGTGATCTATGTTGTTCATAATTTGTTTCAGAAAGATGATCTTCTTTTCCAGCCGAGATTTGTCAAGGATAAGTTTCTTTTGGATATCCACAGGTTCCGTGTTTTTCTGTAACAATATTTCTCTCTCTCTCTCTCTTTTCTTGGCCTCGTACGACTTTCTCGCGGCCAAACCATTATGTAGTTGAATATTGTTTTTTCTTTCTGATTCTTCACCGGGACCTGCATGAATTACGTCTGTCCCTGCTATCATTAGAACTGTCACGATTAAAGCAGCCTTACTTGTGTTCTCCTGTTACAACTTGTGTCTGTCAGGTTTACAAGTGCAAGGCTTGCTTTCCAATTTATAAACTTTTTTTTTTTCAAATGGCATCTTTCCTCTTTTTCCCCCAACGTTTATTTCATACAAAGCAATGTATATTTACAAGGTGTAATGTGTGTTTCTTTGTTTGTGTATATTACAGAGCGTTGCCGTTTGTTAGTGTTATGTGTCACATGCGTTAATAAAACAAATACATGCATATACAGTGATGATAATATGACATTTATGGCATAGTGCACGTAAACACACATTCCTCGTTTCATTTCCATCTCCACAAGTGGAATGCATGTTACACCTGTCCATCTCTCTCTCTCTCTCTCTCTCGCTCTCTCTCTCTCTCTCTCTCTCTCTCTCTCTCTCTCTCTCACACACACACACACACATACACACATACACACATTCTGTCTTGATCTATCTCTTGCTTTCTTTAGATAATAATACATGGATTTCCGTGATCTTGGGCAATAAACTTTACATTTTCATCCTATTTAAATTGTGGCTTCAAATTTTTTTTTTCTTTGGGGGGGGGGGGGGGATTTCCATATGTATATCAACACAAAGCCATAATTATATTTACATAAATAACTACACGAATTCACCCATACATGGCTACCCATATATAAATACCATACATGTTAGCCTTTTTTTTTGTTTGTATTCTACAACAATGTTTATAATTCGTACTGGGGAATCGTGTTGAATTTAGGCAAAGAGCAAACCGCTGAACGCAGAAATTGCATAGAGACCACCAGCCACAAAACGGTCTTACACCGGACACACAGCCAGTTTTCACACAGCCGTTGTGTGCCTAGGCTAGAGGAGCTATATATATCTCTTTAAAGTTGTTTGGGGGGAGAGGGGTGGATTTGTGATTCAAAGCACGCTGGGGAAGAATTGCGGCGTGTACTATCTGTGCTCTCCAATGCTTGCTACCACCTAGTGAGAAGTGCTCCCAAGTATTAACAAACTAAGTCACACACAGGGCTCGCGAGACGCACACACGTTCTAACAATTTTCCACAGCAAGGGTTGTAGATTTTGTGCTCTGCAGCAGAAACCAAATATCGTCTGTCAAGACGGTCGGGTGTAAAACATATTATGTTTTTTTATATAATTTTTTTTTTTTTACATTAACAATAATGACATTTTTTCTAATTGCAAGAGTAAAAGAAATTAATGAAATTTACACATTTCAGTCAGGAAAAATAGTAGCTAGTTTGTATTTGAACATTAGTAAAAATAAGTTTCTGTTGTATGTAAGGGAGTTGAACCTTGCCTTGATTCTGCAAGTCCAAACTAATTTTCTGTATTGCGCTAGTGTTTGAAGTAGTTTTGTGTGTGTGTCTTCGGATGTTTTAGGAAGAGTGTTAAAATAGACGCATACAGGCAGATGCATTCCCATGGAATAGATACAACACACACAAACAATGTGCATAATAGAGCAGCGCGATTAGATAGAATTTATGCGCCCATAACACATTATATAACACAAGTCAAGCATTTACAGGAGACACTGAACTTCACAGACCATAAGGCGGTAGTTGCAACAATAAACACAGTACAAGCAACACGACATCTTAGAAGATCTCCCCATTGGAAACTTAACTGCACACTTTTACAAAATCAGGACTATGTAGAATGCATAACAAAACTGATCCTCACATACACAAGCGATATACCAGAGGGTAATGTGCGAGAACTCTGGGAAACACTTAAACAAACTATACGAGAGAGAACACAAACACTAGCAGCAGTAATACACAAGCAAAAACTACAAGAAAAAGTATTGGAAAATGCAATTAAGCTCTTACTACAGACAGACAAAAATTCACCACACATCATAGCATTACAGGAAGAATTACATCTCCACAGACATCATCGATTTCAGGGAGCATTACTGCGAACAAAGTTACAAACTATAACACAAGAGATACCGAGTAAACAATACCTATCTTTAGAACAAAACATACATCGCAGCAGACAGATAGGCCAAATAATTGACAAGGAAGGAAATATACAAGTCGAGCCACAGCAAATAGCCTTAGCCTTTGAAGATTATTACAAGAACCTTTATACAGAGGAAAACACACAGGCGCACGTGCAAGAACACTTTATGAAATTCACAAAATAACTCATAGAGGAACAGAAACTAACACTAGATACTGAATTAACACTAACAGATATAGCACAAGCGGTTCATGGAATGCAGAAGGGCAAATCGCCTGGCCCTGACGGTATTACCGCTGAATTCTATCAGTTTTTCTTTCCCCTTCTAGGTCCCCTTTTACTAACAGTATTCTCTGAATCTTTCCAAAAACAAGAACTCCCATCCAGTTTCAACACGTCTTACATCACTCTTATTCCGAAGGAGAACACCGACAAGACACTTTTAAAGAGTTACAGACCGATCTCGCTTTTAAATGTAGACTACAAGATTTTAACAAAGGCTTTGACGAATAAATTGAAACCAGTAATGTCATCTCTCATTCACGAAGACCAGCAATGTAGTGTGCAACACCGCAATATCCAGAAAGGTATTGTTTTTTTTTTTTTAACGTTTATTTCATACAAAGCAATGTATATTTCAAGGTGTAATGTGTGTTTCTTTTGTTTGTGTATATTACAGAGCGTTGCCGTTTGTTAGTGTTAGGTGTCACATGTGTGAACAAAGCAAATACATACATATATACAGTTATAATATGACATTTATGGCATAGTGCATGTAAACACACATGCCTTGCATATGATTCATTTCCACTTACACAAGCAGAATGCATGTAACACCTGTCCATCTCTCTCTCTCTCTCTCTCTCTCTCTCTCTCTCTCTCTTTTTTTTTCTCTTTCTCTCTCTCTCTCTCTCTCTCTCTCTCTCTCTCTCTCTCTCTCTCTCTTTCACATTTTATCTTGATCTATCTCATGCTTTCTGGAGACAGCAGTACATTGAATACTGTGAGCTTGGGCAATAAACTTTAAATTATCATTCCCATTAAAATGTGGCTTCTTTGTAATTTCTGGGTCACTTAGCTACCTAGGTGAAGGTTCACATTGTTGATGTTGTTGGCCTGATGTCAAATTACAGGATGACGCTCTAGTGTCCTGTAAATGTCCATGACCCTTTTTGTTTGGGGGACAAGAATCAGGGATGTATAACTAGCAATTAGAGTCCATGGCCTGTCCCCAGGGAGGTAATCAGTCACAAAGCTATGATAGTGACTGGGTTTCAGATACAATTGGAAGGACTTTAAAATCTGACCACTACAAGACACTACAAGACACTTTAGCTTAGGGTACCTAAAGGGCTTATTTAATTTGTTTATACATGTTGGTGCATATTTTTCCTTTTCAAAAATATCCATACCATATAACATCATTTTAATACTTGAGATATCGCCTTGGTTTAAAGGCTGCTACACGCGCGCGCACACATACAAACACACACTCGTACACATGCGCTTGTAAATACATGCACCGCGTGCAAATACATGCACCACACACACACACCTGCATCCACACCCAGAAAGGTATTGTTAAATGAGCGAAAGACTCATACGTTGTGAAGAGAATCCAGAGTAACAATGTCAGGGCATTTGGACAGTCGTTAACATCGTGCACGGAGCTTGCAGTGTTGAAACATTGTATATATTGCATTAACAAGTACACTATATTACTTTTAGCAGTAAATATATTTCATACTTTAGGATGTCAAATTATTGTATTAACTGTGAGTAGATGGTGTCATTATATTAAAGATTTAACAATTGATGTAACTAATTGCGTCTTTAGAAAAACGTTGGCGAGTTATGTCCCTTGCAAACAATAAAATGAATATTATGTTCACGTGAAAAAGAGGTATTTGTTTGCCCTTGTAACAACACATGTCATCAATTATAGGAGGCTGCAGGAAAATACGGTTAAAGACGAATTCAATCAAGAAATCACAAACCTACATAAGAACATCCCTGATGACCACTCAAGCGTAGGTCTGTGATGTGATAGAGCCATCACATGTTGTAGGTCTGTGATATGATAGAACCATCAAATGTAGATCTGTGATGTGATAGAACCATCACATGTTGTAGGTCTGTGATGTGATAGAGCCATCACATGTTGCAGGTCTGTGATGTGATGAATCCATCACATGTTGCAGGTCTGTGATGTGATGGATCCATCACATGTTGCAGGTCTGTGATGTGATGGATCCATCACATGTTGCAGGTCTGTGATGTGATAGAACCATCACATGTTGTAGGTCTGTGATGTGATGGATCCATCAAATCTTTCAGGTCTGTGATGTGATGGATCCATCATATGTTGTAGGTCTGTGATGTGATGGATCCATCACATGTTGCAGGTCTGTGATCTGATGGATCCATCACATGTTGCAGGTCTGTGATGTGATAGAACCATCACATGTTGTAGGTCTGTGATGTGATGGATCCATCAAATCTTTCAGGTCTGTGTTGTGATGGATCCATCATATGTTGCAGGTCTGTGATGTGATGGATCCATCACATGTTGCAGGTCTGTGATGTGATGGATCCATCACATGTTGCAGGTCTGTGATGTGATAGAGCCTGTGACGAAACGGCTACAGATCGGCAGATCTCTGCATAATATCCCTTTGAAGGGAGTGCGATGCGTTGGTCTCCCTTGAATTAATATCAATTAATAGGGGATTCCCCATCAAAAAATAGTGCGGGGCGGAGCTATTCTAGTTATTTATAGAAAAATCTAGAATGTTCCCTCAAGTGCGTACGTGGTAGAGATCTCTAAGTTCACGAGTGCTTCATGCAGCACGGGTTGGTGGAACTTATCGTGACTCTGGTTTTCTTCATGAATCATGAAAGTCACGCGGCCCGTGTAGGCGAGTGGAAGGCGCACTGACTTTGTCGTGAGCAGTCGCCCACCAAACCTCAGCGTAGACAGATCGCAGCCAACAGGCTGATGTAATTTTGATGTCAATATTCGCGGCCAGTGCGGACATCTGCAGTCAAGGTTGTGATTCTTCAATCACAGGTTAGTTGAATACTTATTCTATTATTTAATTGTTGTCGTGATGCCGTGCTGAGTTCCCGGAATGAATTAATTGCCGTCGCAAAATTGAGTTGGCGCGTAGAGTTATCCGTTACAGTTGGCGGTTTGCATATTTAAGTAGGCTTTATCGATCAGCAATGTAATGTGTTACCTGACGGAACAAGCCGTATTCCACAGCGAGTGGTGTGTAAATAAAATAGGCCGAACGATGTGCTTTACAGTGTGTAGCAGTTACGGGTTTGGTTTATTAATTACGCAGGCAAGGCGACAGTTTGTCAGTCATTACATCAACATGCTAGACGCTGTACATGATAAGGTAGAGCTTATTATTAGAGATGTGTAATGTGCTTCGGGACATTAGAATGGTAACTTAATTGTGCTACCAGTGATGGTGATGTTTCGAGGAATCAAGGTGAGATCAGCAGTGGTGTATTTGCTGTGTGCAGATAGCAGTGTTATTCCGCGTAGGCCGAATGGTGTTGCATCGGTAGGATAACAGTTGATAAGAAGTATTCATGATACTATTGTTACTGCTTGTTGTCATGTCCGTCCGCTAGGATGACCGTGCGTGTTCCATCTTACGTTTGTCTAGGCAGCGGGAGGTAGGCCGGTACCCCCAACCCGATCGGTAATAGGTCCGACCCAATGCAATCGTGCATATCCGATGAGTGAACATACCCGATCGAGGGTGATGCGGCACTCCGTAATTCGAGGCCGAGGTGTCTAGATAGATCGAGGTTTGAACCTAACCGTTTCTGTCTCTAATATTCTACTCTTCTGGAACCCTGACTCGGTTCATGGAGTACTTGGAGTACTGCCGTGAAGTAGTAGTATATCAGGGGCATAATCCCCCCCCCCCCCCAAAAAAAAAAGGTGGAGCCAGAGTTTGGTAATGGAGTCTAGAGGTTTGCTACATTGGATGACGTGACTTAAGTCGTCACGGGACAAGGTACACGCGACCCACAGTAGCTGTGGGAAAGTGTAATGGTGGATGGCCACCACAGCTGTGCTCGACCGGCACAGGTATGACTGACCTGAAAGATAGTCAGTGAATACAAGGGCAACTCAGGATCTGGGGCAGGGATCCCAGACCTGACACTATGGCTGTGATATGATTTTGTTATTTAAGTGTAACAAGTCATGAGTTCTCCTTAGTTAATGCTATAGTAATGAATTATCAGGAGAATAATTCATTATGGACATATAGTTATTAATGTGTGTAATTCATCAGTCCATGGGTTAAGGGATTGATGAATTGATGAGTCTGTCAGGAAGGAGATGTCCGACTGGACACCTTCTCGATACAGTAATCCCTACACTGAAAGGAAAGTAAGTGTATATGTCGATTGATGATGGAAGATGAAACCGGATTGGACTGGCACCAGGCGAAGGATGCTTGACAGAGTCATACAGTCGACTCTGGTGCTAGGGGTTATATGTAGCCCAGAAGTGTTACTTGACTGAACAGGTGTGCTATTGCTTTTTCTACCATCATTATGCCTATATATTATAGTGACTAAGTAGATCGATGATGTGATGATTTCATACTCATGTTGGTAGACATGAGGAATGTCTGAGAGGCAGGTGACAGGGTGGAGATGCTGGTAGTCTTTGTTGTAGTTAAGTACTCACACCAACCTCTCCGTGTTTCAGGATCTGTTATTACTATACAGAAGGAGATTCAAGAGCTTCACCATGAGCTCTATGGGTCCACTCATTCCAGTGCCTATCCAGAAGTTGATTGAGGCCATACTGGGAGTGGTCGTCTGATTCTGCAAGATCAATGTTGGAAGGAGCTGAGTGCTGAATAAGTCGGTAGGTCTAGGGTAGGACCTCCGTCAAGAGTCCGACGAGTGTCATCCGATCCTGAGAGGATCCAACACTGAAACGTCTGGTGATTCTGGCCAGTGAAGCACTGGTGACATTCAACCTCTGTGTAAACCTTGGTGATTGCAAGGTAGTGACCTTTCAAGTTGAGCAGAGTGATCATTGTTACCGGTCACCATGACCTGTGTTATATGCTTCTGGCCCGGCTGGGTTGTGGGACACCATGTATCAGTTGATGCTTAAATAGTGTTTCTACATTGGTTAACTTTATGAAGCCAACATGTGGTCCAGTGAACTAGGACATTAATTACAACATTGGTGGAAACACCAGAGTGACATGTTTTGTTAAGGTAGGGAGCTACCTCATGCCAACGTGATGAACTGTTGACAATGTTTGTGAAGGTAGGGAGCTACCTCATGCCATCGTGATGAACTGTTGACAGTGTATGCTAGGTTGTGATTACTACCCATTGATCAGGGTAGTTACATGATACTGTGTGAAGATCTATTTGTCCAAGGACATGGAAATAAGGTGAAGTGTTTAGTCACCTGATAGACTTTACCAGTGACATTGTGTGTTCGTGTGGAGCAACCGCTCATTGTGTAGGTGACATATCAGTGTGTGGGTCACTGATGAGATAGAAGAGTGACCTGGCTCTTGTGTATTTTGAGACGGTGCTACATGTACTTTTTCTGCAAGTGGGAGACCGCTAATGTTCTAGGGTCGGCCCAGACTTCATCAGGAGTGTGACGAGGGAAATAGTACGACAGCAAGGAAGGATCCTTGTTCATCAGTGCAGTGTCAGTCAGGCAGTGGTACTGCGCTTGATCAGCCCTTGCTAGGTTCTCTGGGTGAAGAGGGAACTTTGGAGAGGCAGCAGACCTTGGAGTTCCAGTCCACTAGAGGAGCCTGGGTGAGTCGCTACCACGACTGGACAACCGCACGAGCTATCGTCCGCCTCCATGATGAATACTCATCTGCGTCTTTGATCTTGTACATAGTCCTTCTAGTCTGGCTTTCAGCCATCCTTCTCTGTGTTGTGGTTGACGTAGTTCAGAATTAAATTTTTGTTCTCTTAGCTATGACTTTGTGCAGTGATATGACTGGTGTCTGGTCCGAGCCCCCTTGGGGTTTGGAACCCTAGGTGAGGGGGGGGGGAGGTTAAGCTGTCCCGGCTTGTGTGGGGCCTGGTAGATGTAGAGTGCTATTGAGGTGGTTGGAGCAAAGGCAGGGGATTGTATCTATCGTGGCAAACCAGTCCAAGCCCCGGCGGTTTTGTCACAGAGCCATCACATTTTGCAAGTCTGTGATGTGATAGAGCCATCACATTTTGTAGGTCTGTGATGTGATAGAACCATCACATGTTGTAGGTCTGTGATGTGATAGAGACATCACATGTTGTAGGTCTGTGGTGTGATAGAGCCATCACATGTTGTAGGTCTGTGATGTGATAGAGCCATCACATGTTGTAGGTCTGTGATGCGATAGAGCCATCATATGTTGTAGGTCTGTGATGTGATAGAACCATGACATGTTGTAGGTCTGTAATGTTATAAAACCATGACATGTTGTAGGTCTGTGATGTGATAGAACCATCATATGTTGTAGGTCTGTGATGTGATAGAACCATGACATGTTGTAGGTCTGTGATGTGATAGAACCATTACATGTTGCAGGTCTGTGATGTGATAGAGCCATCACATTTTGCAAGTCTGTGATGTGATAGAGCCATCACATTTTGTAGGTCTGTGATGTGATGGATCCATCAAATCTTTCAGGTCTGTGTTGTGATGGATCCATCATATGTTGCAGGTCTGTGATGTGATGGATCCATCACATGTTGCAGGTCTGTGATGTGATAGAGCCATCACATTTTGCAAGTCTGTGATGTGATAGAGCCATCACATTTTGTAGGTCTGTGATGTGATAGAACCATCACATGTTGTAGGTCTGTGATGTGATAGAGACATCACATGTTGTAGGTCTGTGGTGTGATAGAGCCATCACATATTGTAGGTCTGTGATGTGATAGAGCCATCACATGTTGTAGGTCTGTGATGCGATAGAGCCATCATATGTTGTAGGTCTGTGATGTGATAGAACCATGACATGTTGTAGGTCTGTAATGTTATAAAACCATGACATGTTGTAGGTCTGTGATGTGATAGAACCATCATATGTTGTAGGTCTGTGATGTGATAGAACCATGACGTGTTGTAGGTCTGTGATGTGATAGAACCATTACATCTTGTAGGTCTGTGATGTGATAGAGCCATCACATGTTGGCCTGAATGCACGGAGGAATAGGTGGCCGGTATTTTCCTCTGTTAGCGGGCGATGAGCGCAGGCGGCTAATCCTCATTCAACCTTATAAATGCTTATAAATTCAGCGTAGTCTCCTATCAGTTCCACAAACGCACCTGCTATTTCTAAATTATTTTTGTTCTTGACATTTATTATTGTATGGGAATAAATGCTTGAAATATTATTGTCTGTATAAATAGTGCTTGTGCTACAGGTGAATGCATCGTGAGTTTGAGATCTGAAATACGTAGAACGACTCCTTTTTTGTATTATTGAAAACTACTTACTTTTAATACCATAAAAAAAAAAAAAAAAAGAACCACCATAATATCAGTAAGGGTAAATAAGCATGTTGGTATAATGGTTAGGGTGTTGTGCTGACAATGTCATGGACACGGCTGGGTAGGGATTCAGTGTCAGCTCTCAACGTTCGCTGTCGGAGGGAAATACTGGCCACCAGGCCTACAAGATGTGATTATTCTAACACTTTACAGATACACATAAAGTTCCTACAACAGGCATGTTTTATTTAAAGATATAATACGAGTAAGGGCACAGAAACATAATATAAGTAAGGGTACATAAACGTAATACAAGTAAGGGTACAGCAACATAATACGGTAAGGGTACAGAAACAATAATCCCTTAAAGGTAAAGAAACGTTATACAAGTAAGGTTAAAGAAACATAATACAAGTAAGGGTACAGAAACGTAATACAAGTAAGGCTACAGAAACATAATGCAAGTAAGGGTTAAGAAACATTATACAAGTAAGGGTAAGGAAACGTAATACAAGTAAGTGTACAGAAATATAATGCAAGTAAGGGTAAAGAAACAATATCTGGAGACATTAAATATCCCTGCCTAACACCTCTCTTAATTGGCTGATACTGTCCCACTTCATTATCAATCCTTATTGCAGCTTATTGTTTCCAATATATGTTTTTTATAAGTCTAATGTCTTTCCCATCAATTTGTATATCTACAAGCATATCCACCATGTTGACATGTCTAACTCGATCAAAAGCCTTTGTATAGTCAATAAAGCAAAGATGTATATCCTTATTTACTTCTATAGCACGTTCAATAACTGTTCGCAGCATATACACAGCATTTACTGTACCCTTTCCTTCTGCAAACCCACATTGTTCTTCCCCTATTTCAGGTTGTATCTTCTTTCTCACTCTTTGCATGATAATTCTTAGCAAAATCTTTATGATGTGACTCATTATATTAATTGTTCTATGTTGATCACATTCCAAGGTTCCTGATTTCTTTGGGATTGCAATAAATACAGAGTTACATAATTCAGGAGGTATATCTCCAGTATCATTGTCAAGGAGCTGAATGAGAGGACAGAAGTAATAGAAGGATAGAAGTTAGGGATAAGACTAAGACAGGATAGAGATAACATCCTTTAACGGGGAATAGAGAATAAAGGGACAGAAGTAGAAGGTAGAACTCTTAAGCAGTTCTCCGACAGGACACGCACGTGTCATAAGGAGGACATTGTATGACATGACAGGGATTTACTCCCAGGTTAGAGTAGAAGTACCCGTAAACAGCACCAACTCGAGCACAGTAACTAGTGACAGGCTACTGAGCTGCGTGCTAGATAACACAGCACGCAACCTTGCTGACGCACGAGGATTCACAGGTCCGCAGCTGGACAACGCTGCAAAGTTATCCAGACGGGACTGGACAGTTGAGGAGACAAGTCGATGTATTTACCCTGACCACTGTGTGTTTGATAGGGTAGATAGAAACAAGCTGTGGGAAATCCTTAAACAATATGGAATGAGTACACATCTAACAAACCTATGTAGAAGTTTATACAACAACAGTGAATGCATAGTGAGAGCAACTGGAGAACACTCAGAACCCTTCACCATAAGATCTGGAGTACGACAAGGTTGTGTCCTGTCCCCTCTCTTGTTCATAACATATATAGACAACATATGTAAAGAAACCAGCCAAGCGGGGACAGCAAGAATACCGCATGACGAGAACACAGAAGAAGAACCATCTGCAAATCTAACCATTAGAGAACTCCTGTTTGCGGACGACCAAGCACTAATAGCAAAATCAGAAGCTGAATTACAAGACCACATGAACAGTCTAAACGAAATGTGTAGGGAACATAACATGAAAATTAGCACAAGCAAAACAGAGGTAATGACTATAACTAAAGAAGAACAAACAGCAACAATTCACCTAAACGAACATCCCTTGAAACAAGTAAAGAGCTTCAAGTACCTAGGAAGTATAATATCATCAAATGGCAGATCAGAAGACGAGATCGAAAATAGGTGCAATAAGGCAAATCAACTCATTGGACAAATGGCACCAATACTAAAGAACAAACATGTATCAATAACTACTAAGAAAGCACTTTACAACACAATCTTCCTACCAACTCTGTGCTACCAATGCCAAACCTGGACAATGACAGAAAAAGAGAAAAGAAAAATCACAACAACAGAAATGAGGTTTCTGAGAAGAATACTCAACGTATCAAGAAGAGATAAGATCAGAAATGAAGAAATCAGGACTAAAGTAGGGGTTAAAGCTGCTCTACATTTTATTAGAAAGCAGCAAGTCAAATGGTTTGGCCATGCAAGTAGGCTACCAGTCAACAGCATGCCACAACAAGCAATGATGTACAGACCAGATGGAAACAGAGGAAGAGGCCGACCACGTAAACGTTGGACGGAGGGAATAACAGAATCCATGGGAATGTCGATATACGAAGCCCATAACCGGGCACTCTCACGAAGTTTATACTTCACCTCGACACCGCAAGGTACAAGAGGAACATGATGAGATGAGATGAGACTGTGTGGTTTGCAGGGCACAGTAGTGTAGTGACTTAAGCTAGAATTAGGACAGATAGAGATTGTGCTTAGTATTGTTATGATTGTATTGATTGTGATGATGTGCATATATGAATGTTCATGTGAGCTCGTGGAACCGATTGTATTATGTACGCAATAAATTGACTTTACCCTTTGTACACCTACGAGTTGATATTCGTGCGGTACAAATGAAGAATCCCTGTATGACTGTATAAACTAGGTTGCTGACAGGCGGGATTATTATGGTGTCAGAAGTGGGCCTTTAACGAGGATTATTACTACCCACTATAGATATCAATTAAAAAGTACCCACAGTATTATTATGGTGTCAGAACGTGGTCTTTAAATACGAGATTTAATACTACCCACGACAGTATTATTATTTTGGTGTTTGAAACGAACATTGCAATTGACGAGAGAGCACAATCAGAAAAAGGAGATGTATGTTGAATACTCACACAAAAATTTAGAAAGGAAAGTGGTTCTGTCAATTTACCACTAAGAATTGAAATCGAAGAAATACTTACGGCTTACATGTATAGTTCAGTCAGTAACCGAGAAAATTAAAGACAAGACGACATTAGACGGACGACCGACGATTCATTCATTGATTCATTCAATCATTCATATCATTTATATCATTCATATCACATTTCTGTTTTCCATTCTAAGAGAATTGTGACATAAATAGCTAATAACATCTTGAATTTTTCAATAAATTCTGTATATTAATTGTTACTGCTCTTCGTAACAGGTTGTAACGTAGTAGCGAGCAGAACGACAGTACGAACGAGAGGGAGTGAAACATCCCAAGTCAGCGAGCAAACCGCGAAATCAGATGAGTACCATTACAGTTTTGATAATGTATATTAACGACGCATCTTATCTTTGAAATTGTACTGTAAATAATTATATATATATCATTCAATATTATTGTTATCAGTGCCATTGGTGTATAAACATAAACAGCTAAAATGTCAACACTCAGTGAATTTATCCAAGCAGGGAAAGAACTAGGATTTAGTCGGGATAAACTAGAACAATGGGCTATTAAGGAATACAAAGAATACACAGATAAGAAAGCTGCAGCTGAAAGAGATGAGCGGGCGCAAGAAAGACAACATCAGAAAGAACTGGCAGAATTATCGGAAACAAATAAATTGAAACAAATAGATTTAAGTGAAGCCACCAAACAGAAAGAAATAGCTGAGACAACCAGATTGAAAGAAAAACAGCTAGAAATCGAGTCACAGACACAATTAAAGATTAAGGAAATGGAAATTGACTCTCATGCTAAGATTGCTACCACAAAAGTAAAGAGTCACTAGGAAGAGAATAAATTCCATAAGTATAAAGGGATAGTGAAGCCCTATTGCCAAGGAGATTCAATCTCCGCATGGACTGAAAGTGTCGAGTTCCAACTCAAATTCCAGGAGGTACCATTGAAAGATTGGGCAATGATCTATATGAAAAACTTATCTGGGGAGCCCTTAAAAGTAATTGAATCAATTCCACCTGAATTAAGAAATAATTACCAATACATACATGATCGCATCATGCAACATTTTTTGCTTGACGCTCCGGGATATCAGATCCAGTATTCCAAACTCAAACCCAAATCTACTGAAACTTTCATAGAATACGTTTCAAATGATCAAAGTATTTTTAATAAATGGCTGAACGCGGCAAAGATAGGGAAACGTTTTGAGAAATTAAGGGATCTGATGGTAATGGACACAATTATCTCCACTGTTCCAACTCCCTTCGCGAATTTCTTGCAACAAGCCGATATTGAATCACTTGAACAACTAGAAAAACGTGGGTCGGCTTATTTTTCTTCTAACAGAGACGTTTTTAAGACATCGATAGAGGATTCAGAAATTGCGGCATTTGCCAAAAGTCAAACAAGATAACCTCCTAGTCAAAAACCATTTCACATGAAAGATAGGCAAACACCAAAGCCACCTCAGTGTATGTATTGTCGGTTTTTCCATCATGAATTTTCTATGTGCGATAAAAATCCTTCGTACCCATCAAACCTGGAAATGATGATTAAGAAGCAAGAGAACAAAAGAAACACGTACAGACGTGCCGTTAAATGCTTCTTTTGCCTTTCTTACGGGCATTATAGTTCTAAGTGTCCAGTACGACAGAGATTGAGAGCCAGCAATGCTGTACTTATTGATACCTCGTCTGAAAGTGGGAGCGAGCACGAAAGTGAGAACGAAGAAGTGTTACCATTCAGTCAGTATGAGAATGTGGCAGCTGCTATTGATATCTTAAATTTTGATAAATGTAATACTTGTCACCAATTCCATGAAGATGGGGTACTTAAATGTGGACACATTGTACCGTTCTCTAGCTAGAACGCCAACGCAGCCATCGCCTCCAGAGGCAATTTAGTGTTCCACGATGCAATGGTTAATGACCAACCATGCCAATGTTTATTAGATAGCGGGAGTACATTAATCGGTTTGAGGAAGGAACT
Organism: Cepaea hortensis; assembly: GCA_963921405.1. Lineage (NCBI taxonomy): Eukaryota > Metazoa > Mollusca > Gastropoda > Stylommatophora > Helicidae > Cepaea > Cepaea hortensis. The sequence continues at coordinate 121,106,422 of OY992883.1, forward strand.
GGCCAAACCAGAGGATTATACGGGCGGCTTTGTTAAATGCCGTACTTTTTCGGGTAACATTGAAAGATACCAACTGGCGAAAGCCCGTATAAACACCCCATTCCTTTCCGGCACATTCACATGTGACATTTTACACAACCCGTGTACAGACCTGATTTTTGGGTGCCTACCACAGTTAAAAAAGTGTACATCAAAACAAATAAAAGCCTTGCAAGAAAACAATAAAGCTGAAACACGAACAAGGTCAGAAACACCAAAACAAGTTAATGACCTACAGAAAGAAAAATTACACCAAGAAACTACACGGTGTACAGAAAATACCACCATGATAGAAAACCTTACTAAAGTACAGTGTGTCAATCTACCTATCTCACCTGATTTGCATGGTATGGGTGAGAAACCAGAAACAAACAAAATGTCATATTGTAAAAGTAAGAAAGATAACCCAGAGAATCAACAAAGGTTATCCTTTGCCAAACACCTACAAACAGAGTCACCATTTGTTGTTTATTGGCACTATAAACGCAAAAGCCAGAATTTTAGCGCAATTTGACTGGGTAAATTTCTATAAACAATTTAAATATTTTCAATGTTCATGTACTTGTGATCAACGTGTAGTGAGAAAGTTGCAATGTATTACAGCAGAGGACCGATCAATTACATTGGCCTCTATTCATAACCATCAGACAAACGACGAACACAATGTAATCACACCAATCCATCAGACTGGACATAAACACAAAGCAATCACACTAAGTATGCATATCAGTGACCAAAATACAGCAATCACACCAAGTAGTCAAACAGTAGATCAGCACAGTGCAACTACACCTAGCAATCAGACAGGAAACATAATCAAGGCAAACACAACAATAAAGAAAATAAAGCATAACGACAAGAAACTACTAGAAATTAATACAACTAAGGACAGAATACTTAGACAACCAAACCTGAGAGACAACATCTGTGTGCAGACAACAGACTGGACCACACATTTACAGCATTTTTTTCAAACTTGGTGAAAGTCTCTGTAAAAATTAATGTAAAAGGTGCTGAGTTAATAAACGCTTTATCAAAACTTAAGAATATGTTTAGCGATGTGCCAATATTACGCTTACTTAATCCTAACCTCACATATTTTCTTAGGACAGACGCGAGTGCTGTATCCATCGGCGGCGTACTAGGCCAAAATTATGATGGGATTTTCCACCCGATCATCTACGTATGTCGGAAGATCACACCAACGGAGTCTAAGTATGGAGTCTCTGAATTGGAAGCGTTAAGTATCATTTACTGTGTCCGTAAGCATCTTAGGTTCTTGTCAGGGACACATTTATTCATCGAGACTGACAACTCACCACTCACCGTCATGGAGTCAGGAGTCCACCGAAACAACCGTATTTACATATCGTCTCTGATACTCCAAAACTACTCTTTTACCATCAAGCACATTAAGGGTAAAATGAACTTACTTGCCGACACTCTGAGCAGACCCTCTGACGTCGATATACCTGAGTTACCGCAGAGGAATGATCCAACAGCACCATAGTCATTGACACTATATTTACTCTGTGTCCGCTCGCTCGCCTTGAACTCAAGCGTAGTCCATAGACACTACTTATAGTAGTGCTAGACTGAATTTTGCTTGTGGATTAGCTTTCCCTACTAACAGTGTCCCTCTCCATCTATCGAACCCACTCTGACTTTAGAGGTACTTGTAGTAATTTACGTCCCCAAATGGAGGACGAGAGGTCAACATTTTCGTCCAGCTGTCCCGTGTAGGGTTTGAACCCCTTAACTCTGCATCAGGACACCGGATGTCTAAGAACATGTATTCTTATGCATTCGGCCATGCTGACCTACCACTTTCGGGTATGTAAAGGGAGTCCTTTACTATACTGGACTAAACGCACACTTGCCAATAAATCACGCACAGCAAAAATGCTGGGGTTGACTGCGACGTCCTGTAAAGGATATGCAACTACTTTTGTTCTTTACTGTACTGGACTTGTGTGTGTACTTTAAACTTTATTTTGTTGCAGGTTTGGCCCTGGTGCTGTGATATACTGGTTTGGTTTTGTGCAAGAACTGGCAGAGACCGGTGAGAGGGGTATTCTCTTGTTGAGTGATTTTCCTGAACCTGAGCAAATTATACACCTGATCAGGAGGGGGAAGCTGCTGGACTTTGTTTAGTCCGTAATGTGGTTAAAAATGATGATGATGATGATGATGATGATGATGATGATGATGATGATGATGATGATGATGATGATGATGATGATGATGATGATGCTGATGATGATGATGATGATGATGATGATGATGATGATGATGATGATGATGATGATGATGATGATGATGATGATGATGATGATGATGAGGATGCGGATGAGGATGAGGAGGAGGAGGAGGAGGATGAGGATGAGGATGAGGATGCGGATGAGGATGAAGATGAGGATGAGGATGAGGGTGATGATGATGATGATGATGATGATGATGATGATGATGATGATGATGATGATGATGATGATGATGATGATGATGATGATGATGATGATGATGATGATGATGATGATGATGATGATGATGATGATGATGATGATGATGATGATGATGATGATGATGATGATGATGATGCGGATGAGGATGATGATGATGATGATGATAGCAGGGATCTTTGTGCCCACAAATGGGCAGCACTTTTTCTAACTATGTTGATCCTATGTTTGATACTGATGAAGAAGATGAGCAAATACCAAGATTTACTGCAGCTGTTGAAACAAGCTGTATTTTCTCTAACACAACTGCACAAGGTAGTAAAACATCATCGGAGGAACATTATAGAGGGATAGATAATGTAGTACATATAATGGATTCTGGTATGGTTAAAACCACTAGGGATAGCTTACATGTTAGTGAGGCTGGGAACCATGGTGAGAGTCAAAGCGTATATGTTAATTGTGAGAATTTAGTTGACACACATGCTGATAAAATGCTGGGAGCCATGGTGAGAGTTAAAGCATACATGTTAATTGTGAGAATTCAGTTGATACACATGCTGATAAAAGGCTGGGAACCATGGTGAGAGTTAAAGCATACATGTTAATTGTGAGAATTCAGTTGACACACACGCTGATAAAAGGCTGGGAACCATGGTGAGAGTTAAAGCATACATGTTAATTGTGAGAATTCAGTTGACACACATGCTAATAAAATGCTGGGAGCCATAGTGAGAGTTAAAGCATACATGTTAATTGTGAGAATTCAGTTGACACACATGATGATAAAAGGCTGGGAGCCATGGTGAGAGTTAAAGCATACATGTTAATTGTGAGAATTCAGTTGACACACATGCTGATAAAAGGCTGGGAGCCATGGTGAGAGTTAAAGCATACATGTTAATTGTGAGAATTCAGTTGACACACATGCTGATGAAAAGCTGGGAGCCATGGTGAGAGTCACAGCATAAATGTTATGTGTGAGAATTCAGTTGACACATGCTGATAAAAGGAATCCTCGATCACATAGTGATGATTGTGTGTTTTTAAATAAAGATAATTCTCATGATGATAGTGTGTGTTTAGGTAAAGATAACTCTAATGATTCTACAACAAACATTGATTCTGACAGTGACAATAAGCTAAGCAGTCTTAGTGATATCTCAGGTTGTGAGAGAGTTAATGAGCATTGGGATGTCAGTGAGACTGTCAAGAGTTTGTGTGTGGATATCAATTTAAGTGGTCTGCAAAATCTTCACCATGCTGAAATAAATGCCAGGTGTAAAAAGCTTAGTGATACTCAAGATGACTGCATTTCACTGTGTTCAAGATCTGCTCTGGATGATTATCCCAAGCCTAGTTCCGCAAATCACCTTGTGGATTCCATGAAAAAACCCCATTAAAGTGAAAATAAAGTAATGCATAATAATTTAAGTTTAATTTACTCTGATAAAAAGAATAAGAAGAAAAAGCCAAAAAGGGGGCAGAGGTAGAATGATTGTTTTTTGCTATGTTTTATCAATGTCCACTTTCTATTATGCTGGCACTGTGGGAAAGGGGGCATGAATGTGCTTCACAATCCTGCATGCTGTGTTTGAAACACAACTGCAGGCCATAGGAAGCAGACTGCCTTGCACTGGTTTTCATACAATAGGATGAGCGTCAGTTGTTCAGAAAGCAACTGCGGAACATAAACTTGCCTAGTAAATCACAAATGGCCAAAGAAATTATGGGGTTTGCTGCAGCGTCCTGTAAAGGAATGCAAAAAAAAAATGTATGCTCAGGAAGTGTTATTATCATTAAGTGAATTGCCAAATGGCACCAGTGATTATACCTCTTCATAACATCAATCCCAGTTCTTAACAATATATTCCATTTGTATTTGTCACATGACATGACTGGGCCTGTTCCATAGCACGGTGGCTATAATGTTTGCCATTTGGCCCAGTGGTCATATGTTTGCGTCTCCATCGAGGCATGTTTTTATTTTACATTGACCTGATTGAGGCAGCCTCAAATGGATATAGGGGAAATGTCCTGAGAAGTCAAAGTGGCCGGTGTGGTATTGATCACGTACCCATCGTGTGGCAGTTGGTCTATTAAAATATGGGGCTAGCACAATGTACCCAACATTCTCTGCGTGGAAAATGGCATTTTCCTTTATCTTTATGACATGACTGAAGCCTGATTCCTTCAGTCTATGATGAGTTTCCTTTGTAATTCATTTTGGCTGTCTATGGCATGTTTATTTCTTTTTTGTAAAGCCACAGCTCTGCAAAACACCAATTATGAGCTCAGCTCTCCACGCTGTGTGTTGCAAGATATGGTTGCTGGGTGTATGCAAGATATGGTTGCTCGGTGAATGCAAGATATGGTTGCTTATTGTCTTCCATTATTGTGGGAATTTGCTGGTTTTCTCTTGCAATCTCTCAGTGTGAACAGTTTGTCATCTTTAGCAATATAAAATGACACAAAGTAGTGCAGCTTTACATAACAGATTTACGACACAAACATGATGTTGCGGCGATTAGCCTTCATAGGCAAACAAACACATTCACAAACACAACATACAGTCAAGGAGATCTCATGTGACTACATCCACAGGTGATGACAGGGCCAGAAGTACAAAAAGATGAAAAAATGAAAGCAATGAAGAGAAAATGAGAATTGGAAAAAAATGTTCATACTTACCGCACAGTTCCGATCTGTGAGTAGCTCAGAATATCTCCGATGTGTTCGTTTTATACCCAGTGATAGGTGTTACGGTTCAGTGAGCACATTAAAAGAACGGGGGGGGGGGGCGGAGGCAGGAGGGCAGGACGGCAACTAGTCTGATAGGGGTATCTGAGCAATCTCAGTGGATGTACTAACGAAGCATGAGTGGGCGCAAGCATGATGGTGGTACTAACAAAAACCACGTTATGTACTCATATACGTTATTATGAGGCGAGTCCTAAAGTCTGAGTGGACTGATATGCGTGAACACACATACATACATATACACCGCTTAACAGACATTCATACATTAGTGTACATGGGCATGTGCAAGGTATATATAAGAAGAGAGATAGAAATGGAGATAGAGAAAGAGAGAGGGAGAAAAAGAGAGAGAGGTGGAGGAAGTGAAAGAGATAGAGGTTGGTATCGTTCCTGTGATGTGCCTCATGTGGTATGCGGAGTAGGTCGGTCTACAAATACGATCCTTCACTCATACTGTTCCCTATTAAATAGGGTAAGTAAGGTTGATTGTTATACCACGTATTATAAAATCATATCACCCAATGCTTGTGTTATTGGGGTTGTATAAGATCCGACCGCTGGTAATACACATGATGTGGGTAGGCACAGAGAAACAAGATTGTTTGGTGAGAGAGAGACAGAGAGAGAGAGAGAGAGAGAGAGAGAGAGAGAGAGAGGAAAAGTGCCTGTGACATACCACATGAGGTATGCGGAGTCGGTCGGTCTATAAATACGAGGCTTCACTCATACTGTGCCCTATGAAATAGAGTCAGTAAGGTTGATTGTTATACAACGTATTTTAGGATCAAATCACCCAGTGCGTGTGTTATTGGGGCTTATAAGATCCGACCACCAGCAATACACATGGCATAGGTAGGCGCAGAGAAGCAAGATTAGAGAGAGAGAGAGAGAGAGAGAGAGAGAGAGAGAGAGAGAGGAATAGTGCCTGTGATATACCACATGAGGTATGGGGAGTAGGTCAGTCTACAAATACGAGGCTCCCTAACGGGAGCAAGCTATCGGATATAGAAAAGAGAGAAGGGCGACAATTTTACCCTTCAGATGCAATGTTGACGATTTAGTTGAATCACTTCCATACATGGTGATCATCATGTGTTAGGTCTTCTGGCTCGACAACCGACAGGACAGCCTTTTTCTGAAGTATCCCTATTAACCACTTGTCTCGGATGTACCATTACACATGTGATCGGATGTGACGCCATCTTTGATCGGTTGTATTCATTACCCATGTGTACCGGATGTACCCTTATCCATGTGATATGGTGTATGTAACGCCCCCCCCACTTGGTCCGGCTGTAGTCATTAACCACGTGCTCGGATGTATTCCTTAGATACGTGTCCTTGTGACTGGTTGTACACTGCCAAGTAGCAGGACTGAGAAAATGACGCAATTATAGGTTTGCAACAAAATCGCGAAACCAATATTTAGGAGTATCGAATGGGCTGACATAGAACGGCGATCATGTCAGAATTTTTGTCAATAACAACAAAACATTCGGATCATAGAGTTCCACCAGAGAAGCAGCACGTGTAAGTTGTCTGGATCTTTGAGACATATTTACTGGCAGGACAACCGTATTCATGGCCAACACTTATCAGCAAAAAGAGAACCAGAATAGTATGGCATCTTACATATCAAGATAAATATTTTGGACAGATGCAGCATATGAAAACAAGACTTAGAATGTCACAACAGAAGGACACTTTGACAACCTTACAGAGGACAGAAGGACTGTGATAGGAACTTGATGGTTGTCAGTGACTAGCATGGTCAACAAGTGATTATTCGTATTTAATATTATGATGACCGTCCCGTCTGGCATTCACAGACACGGTCAAAATCTAGTATGATGATGTAACTGTAATAGAGTACTGGGGTATTATTAGGATCTAGTGGGAAACAGATACAGCACGATTGAGCATTGAGACTGAAAGCGGGGAGAGATGCTCAATCGTGACGTATTATGTTGTTAGAGGCAGTCAACATCCGATATTCCAGCAAGGCAGACACGGCTTGTCATCTTACGCAAATAAACAAACTTTTATTCAACCTTCGACTTTATTACTTCTTTCTACACTATGACAGAAGTAAATATGGTGCCGTGACCAGGATTCTGAATTGAGCCGTCCGGCTACCACGCGAAGTACTATTTAACTCAGAAGATAAAAGTATCAAGAGGCTTTTCTAGAGCCGTGGCTGAATTGTAATGGCATCAGGGAACTGGTAATGGCCGTTAACTGAATCTCAGCCTTCAACGCTTTCCAGGGCCGCGATCTGAACTCTGGAGTTTCAAAAGAAAAGGCTTACTATTTCCAAGCGCCAGCCAATGAACGTTATCAAATTCAAGGGGCCTCCCATGGCCGTTGCATGAATCCTATCGTTTTTCAAGAAGAGCCATCCTGTCCTGGGACCTTGAGAAAATCAGAAATTCAAGTTGAACATTTGTCGGGCTCAACTAATCATGGAAAAAGCCTCGTAAATTCGTGATCGGGCTTCTTGAAACTAATTGTCATTGGGCTTCGGCTGACCTTGACAAATTTTTGGGCCTTGTCAATCCTACGACCCAAACACACCTGATCCATTTTTGGGCCTTGTCAATCCTACGACCCAAACACACCTGATCCATTTTTGGGCCTTGTCAATCCTACGACCCAAATGTATGACCCATCCCAAATGACGATGAAATACCCACTCGAGAATCAAGGAAGGGACCCAACCAGGGGTCGAAAATAATCCAGGCATCCCATGAGACGGGACCCAAGCAGGAAGAGTGCACAGCAGCCCACGAGAAGGACGAAATTATCTGAGGACGAGAGGGGATATCTGAACTCCGCCACCGGAACTCTGGAACTAATTGTCAGTTGATGCGGGCTCGTGTAAGTGAACTGGATCCGTCAGCGAGCAAAAGAAGGTAACTGTTTAATTAAGGAGACAATTTATATTTCCTGGATCTCCGGTGATGTGCCGAAATTTCTTAGTTAGAGCAGAGTCTAAAACATTATTGTACTCTAAGAAACAGATACGAGGATTTATAGTGAACTTTTTGGTTTCAATATGAGTTATTGATGGTGATTCGGGTAATTAATATTACAACTGGTGCTCTTTAGGGATTAACAAAGTGAAATTTTTGCGATTCTGGAACTAAATAACTAATTGAACAGTTTTATGGACTGTGGGAATTGTGTGTTGTAAATTAGTAAATTTATGTGATTCATAAATAGGGTAATTAATTAACCGGTTTTTAGAAACAAATAATTTGAAATTGTGTGCTTCTTGGTTCTTTGCTTGCTTTCTTTCAGTATTTTCAGCATGGCGGAACAGGACACCTTAGCACAGGTTTAGCAGATCATAAAGAGTAAAAATGTACTTGAACAGAGACTTAGGACACGTGACTGCATGGTTAGGAGAATTAAAGGTGGCAGTCAGCGAGGTAGAATGTTTTGTACACTGGTTACAGAGCAATGTAAGAGGTAATGAGATAAAAGAGAACAACAGGAATAGCCGAGGACAGCCACTACTTGATGAAAATAGAGGGCAGTATGGAAGCATTTATGTTAGTCCAAGGATGACTAGGGTTAGGAGCTGGTACAATGATCAGAGATACAGAAATGGGCATGAGAGAGATTGTTCTAGGAGTTGGCCATCCTATACGGTAAGCGCTAGAAAAAAACGTGACGAGTGGTTTGAAAAGAGACAGAGACAGTATTTGAAGTCAGGGTCAAAGTACAAAGTAGAAAACGTAAGGGAAAATTCAACTATTCCCAAGGTGATTGCAAATATGACTGTTAAACAGGAAAAGAAGACGACGGTGTTAGTAAGGAAAATAAACCGAGAGACACAGACGCAGACAAATAATACAGTAGAAAGTAGTACGCAGACTCAGGTACAACCAGTCAGCAAGATAACAAAGGGAACTCAAACTGACTTCATAGAGAATCAGTCAAAACCAACTCAATTGACTAAGAGAGACAAGGTTGAAGTTAGGAAAGATGGACAGACGAGGACCAAGAACGAAAGAAAGATAAAGAGAAGAAGTATTGAAGAAAGAAACAGTATGGTTGTAAATAGAGGTAGTGCCATGTCTAGTTCTTCAGCTATAGACAGGAAACTAATTCCCAAATGGTGTAGGAATATTAGCTGCCAGAGTGCAGGTTACGGAGAAGATATTCCTACAGCCGAATATTATAGTGATGCTGAAACGGATATTATTACTGAGGATTCGGAGAATGAGAGTGCTGCACTACGAGCAGATCCTGAATCGAGGCGTGATGTTCCCTCATACGGAGTAGTTGCTGGTGGACAGACGGACAGAGTTGTAGTTAGTGACTATATTGGGAAGGCTAAGGGACGAAGATCGAGAAAGAGAAAGAAAGCCAGACGTTTTAAAGATGACTATGAGAATAGGGCCGACGTGTTTGCAGTAAACTATAATGAGTCTGATGAAGGAACTATTATTAGTGTGTCATCTGAAGACGAGATGGGGAAGTATAAACGTTACGTAAGGTTGACAGGAAACAGTGAGCAGACCGACGACAGAAATAAAGGAAATAGAAATAACTCATTTAAGAAAAAGAATAGTGGTAGACAGATAGCGGGAATTTATTCAACGACGGAAAGCGACTTAAGAAAAATAGAAGACCTTATGACCTTAAGACCTGAATACTTTAACAGCTTGACAACAGATAGTGATGAAGACATAATAAGCGAAAGACGGGTGAATGTATTGAAAGACAGTGAAGTGTTTAATTTGGACACACTATATAACGCTTAAAATTCCTTGGGTGAAGAAGAAAAATGAAATAGTTTTGGGCTTATGAGAAGAACTCCGGTTTGAGAGTATAGGTATATGAACTGTCCAAAATAGATAGATGAATTTTTGGGGTAGCATGGTACAAGGTAGGTGATAGTGATGTTGAGGTTAAGGAAGTACGGCAAATGATATTCCACGTGGATTACGTAATACAGGATATCTACTATTTGGTCACGATGTAGAGAGAGTATATTAAGTAAAATAGGGTAGATTCAGGACAGAATTAGTAGAGGGTAAGAGTATGAATGTTTATATTAGAAATAGTTTGACTCAGAGCTATGACGTGAGGTCCGAGATAGTTTTGCTTGTTGGTTTGAGTATTGTTGACAGGTGGACCGAGAATGTCTGGTGAGGTGGTATAGACCGAGGTGGTACTGAGCGTCCTGTGTGTAAAATAGCCAGTTGAACGTGAGAATAAAAGTAATAGACTGTAGATGTTGATACTTGAAGAATACGAGTTACGTCGTACTTGTGGAGAAAGAAGAGTTATTGTATGGAGAAATATAGAATAATAGTTACGAGATTTGTGACATGTTGGAATGAAGTTTGTTTTGAAGAGACAGTAGATACTGCTGTGAAAGCAATATAAGTTGCGAGATGTCATATATAGGGTTTAACCTTCGTATAGGAGTAGAGATATAAGAAAGCAGTGAATTGAGAAAGTCCTCTGGATTAATTCGTCTGGTTATGCGTTGTTCATACGTGAATATAACTGTAGTCAGACAGGAGAGAGGTGTGATGAAGTCGCCTAAGTGAAATACGTAGATAGAATGTAAGAGTGGCGTTAAAATGTCTTGTGTTAATGTGTGTAGAGGAGATCAATACGTGTAGATATGTGGTAAATGATTGCTGGAATGTTGAGGTGGCGTCTAAAGTATTTTGTTGTAGTAATAGTATGGAGACGTTAGGTTGTCGCGATGCGAGAGTAGGCGTGAGATGAGAGCGAGGTTGTGTGTCATTGTCCGTGTGAATATGAGAAGAGCGGTTGATAAGTGACGTTGATAAATCGTGGTGGAACATAGAGCATGCGAAAATCGAGAGATAGAAAGAAAATTGTAATGTCTTTTCGTAGAATATCTGAACTTGGAAGGAAATTATGGAAGTTATATGCTGAATTAACATTATGAATGTTTAGTATTCTTGACAGGAAAATGGCGAAGCAAGAGTGCCCAAGACTGAGAAACGAGGAAAGAGAGGTCTGTTGTTGGTTATAAGTGGCGTAGGTTGCAGTTCTGGAAGAGTTCCGAGAAATAACAAGAAGAATGAAAGGTGCGGAGGTAAACATGGTTAGTTAAATGAATGTTGGAGAACGTGTTCCGAGGAGGGTGACCGGTTTGATTGTCGTCACGATGTAAGAGTGATAAGAGAGACTTGAGGATAGCTATAGTAGTGTTGGTGAGACGTGAAAGTATTGAAGCAGGAGGACGAAATATTAATTGCGTCGGGTAGACGAGAAAGTTGGTAGTGGAATTGGTGGTTTTGGTGAGAGGTCTATAATAAATAGACAAGTTCTTTTGATGGGAGTAGCATGGTGAAGATACTGTAGTTAACAGTAATGATTAAGAAGTGGTAGTGGTGTTTTGTATAAAGCCAAGGGAAACAATAGCTGTGCCGAGCTACAGGGTATTAATAAGCGGAGGATGGCTGGTACATTGAGTTGACATTGGAATAGTCGCCACATTAGGAATGGATAAAAGGAGTTGACCTGTAGTTTACAGTGATGGAATTACAAATAATATGATGTGTAAGGAGTTAGTTTGACTTCCAGAAAATGGAACGGTCAATGGTGGAGTGGTGATTGTGGTTGAGGAGAACAAATATTGTTCTAAGATTAAAAAGTTAGTCTGTGGTTAACAGATATACATACGTAGCAGTGAGGTGTTTTGTTTTCTCGGTTATGGGAGGCCAAGGCTGATGGGCCACTGTACGTAGTAGTTTGAAGGGAGTTGTCTTTAGCGAGAAGACAATTCTTTTGTGGAGTCTGAGTGTTGATGCCTCATGTATAAAATGTTTTTTTTTGCTTGATTTGGTCCTGTAAAATGATTGTTATTATTTTAGAATAAGATGATTGTGTTTGTAGACTTTTATGTGTAAACTACTGGTCCGTAAAAGAGACCAGTAGTATTAGGTAACAATAGATTAGGATGTATGTTGTATTATTTTAACCATCATCATCACCATCTTCATCACCATCACCTTTAATTGACATGAGGGGAAACATAAATGATGTTAAAAAATTTGGGGGGGGTTTGATGTCCAGTTGTGATTTTATTTCGCTGTTTTGTGTGTTAAATAGTAGTTAAGTAAGTTATGTTTAATTTACAGGGTTTTTGTCTAGAATAAAGACAATACATGGGCTTTATTTTAGTCCTTCGTTCAGAAAAGAGTTAATAAAACTATTGAGAGCTAATAAAGAGACACATTCTCTTTGTGAAGAATAAGTTCATGGGTATTTTGTTGCTGTGAAAATCAGCATAGAGAGGTTAATAGTTAATATGGTTATGAAGTAGTGGAAATATATGGATTAGAAGCCATATGGGGAAAGAAAAGATTACTATAGCAGTGGGGTAAATGAGGAGAAAGTTTTAAACATGGGTTACATGGGGTCAGAAGAACCATGATGTACACAGGATTGCGCGGTTATAGAAAAAGAAGAGGGTAACGAATTACCCCAGAGAGTAAACATGAATTGGATCCATGTTTAACTAGACACTGTGGATAACAGTACAATAGTAAGGGAGTGTAAGTTGATGAACATAGTGGAGACATAATGACAGGGGGTTCTTGAGAGTCCGTTAAAGACGGGAGGTAAATGGTTATCCCTTTGGGTGTATTAAGTTTCAGAGATAGAAGTGGGTTGCTAGAGTAGTGGTCAGATTACGATGTTGTGAAGTTACGGGTGTCTGTAATAAATAGACATTTAAGGTTGCTGTAGATTACGGCATGAATTATGAGTTGAGAGGTGGAAGATTTTAGAGAGACATTGGGTTACATGGCCTGGGCAGGATGTAAATGTTTATAAGTGGGTCAGATTACAATGTTGTGTTTGATGGTTAATATTTAAGGGGAGATTTCAAGGTTACTAGGTTGCTGTTGATGACGGCATAAGTAGAGCATTTTAGTAGATATGCCCATAAGAAATGGACATTAAGAGAGAACCTGAGGTATTGGAGAAGATTAGTTATACGAGGATGAGGTTATGTGAGGTGTTGTGTTGGAGGAGGTCTTAAGGGATAATAGATTTTTTAATTGTGTCTTCGGGATGTGTTTTGTAGTTTACATTACTATGTGAGGTTGAGGTAAGGTAGTGTCTGTTATATAGACACTTAGAAGTGAAGAATATTATTGGATGTGAATAATGTTTTTGATGCTGTAGATAGCAGCGTAAACGTTTACCATAATGAGTGGTAAAGGTGTGTGATTTAGGTGAGTGTGGTTTTAGACTTTATTGCATAAAGTCTCAAATGACATAGGAGGGTAAAGGAGTATGGTTATGGTTTGGTAAAAGGGGTGTGTGATTTAGATGAGTGTGATCTTAGGGTGAAAGAGTATACTTCTTCTTTAAAATTCCGGTGGCCACCGATTCTTTGTCTTCCTATCGTGTGAAAGTAATTTCGGCTTAGTTGAAAGTGGGGAATTTGTAGCGTTGGTAATAAAATAAGGAGTTGGTGTTAGAGTTGAGTTTGAAATTTTAAGCAGATTGCTTATGAGGAAGGAGTATTTAAGAAGACGTGTTATGATGTTATTGTATATAGTTGAAATTGAAATGTTATTAAAGATATGTAAATATGTTATGGTTGGTTGAAGGGCCGGAAACGAAGAAGAAGGGGGTTGACTATATAGCAAGGGAAAAAGTAAAGAAGTTGAATATTCATTTAAGTTAGAGTTGGTTTGGGGAAGATTAGAGGAACTGGGAGAAGTAAGGAAAAAGAGGGAATAGAGTAAGGGGATTAGGAGTAAAGATTTTTCCTTTATAAGGAAAATTCTTTAATAAACATGGGGAGGTGTAACAGTAATAGAGTACTGGGGTATTATTAGGATCTAGTGGGAAACAGATACAGCACGATTGAGCATTGAGACTGAAAGCGGGGAGAGATGCTCAATCGTGACGTATTATGTTGTTAGAGGCAGTCAACATCCGATATTCCAGCAAGGCAGACACGGCTTGTCATCTTACGCAAATAAACAAACTTTTATTCAACCTTCGACTTTATTACTTCTTTCTACACTATGACAATGACCGTCCCGTCTGGCATTCACAGACACGGTCAAAATCTAGTATGATGACCGTCCCGTCTGGCATTCACAGACACGGTCGAAATCTATTATGATGACCGTCCCGTCTGGCATTCACAGACACGGTCGAAATCTATTATGAATTGTTAAATTCTTTGATTGATCATTCAGCGCGACAATGTGGGCAAATAAACTTGGCCTCATCAACTAGTTTGCCGGCCTTCGACTCTGTTATTGCTGTTATTGTTCACATTTGCTCGACTCTTTTCTGCAAACCCTGGACTTGTTTTATTCGAGCTTATTTATTAAACTTATGCAAGATACGTCGCAGCATACACCATCACAAAACCCAAGAACGAGTCTTGTGTCTCTACTTCTTCGCAATTGGTATGACGACAGTGTTTAAGTCCCATCAATTACTGACAGTAATAACCGCTATTATAATATATAATGGGTTACTTTACAATAGATATAGCTGGAAAACAACCAAGGTCTTATGACGATCGGAGCCGTTAATGTGCATTGAAATTGTTAGTGGTAGACCTCCTACCCATGCCGCCATCTTTACTTTTCACTTTACACATCAAAATTACTATTTTTTAAATATTACTTTTAATAATTACAGTTTTACGATTATAACTTCACAAACTCGGAAGTAGTTATGTATCCTACCGCATGAGATTTGAAAATTCAGTTTTGGACTACTCGGTTTACCCGAGTGACGGACCAAGTCATTTTCCATTGCCTTCCCATTGCCGGGGGGAGGGGGAGGGGGTTGTGTGGTCTCGAGGTATGGTTTCCGCCTCGAGTGCTGGAGGTCCCGGGTTCAGGCCCCGGTGAGGACCGGGATTTATTTAACAAATCCACCTGGACTTCCAGTAATAAAATTTCCCCTGGTCTCTGGGTAGTGAGATCGGACGCCCGTGTGTATTCTTGTGCACATAAAAAAAATCCCTTGGCAGTTGGAAATCAAAAAAGAGTAGCCTAACGGCGCTGCCCAGGCAAAATTTCGAGTTACAAATCTACCAAAAGTATTTCAGGATCCTCGCCGACGCAACAGAGTTCGTGCATTGAGCTGAGTTTATCCAGGTTTGAGTTAGGAGGAAAACGGAGCACTTATGGGTTAAACCGTGTGCCGTGATGTTGATCCAACGACTAAACTAAACTAAAAACTAAAACCATTGCCTTCGATCTGTCAATCCTATTGACATCGATCATCGCACACCACGCCGGTTCGCCCGGAAGTATCAGAACGAGGGAGGTTTGAGGGTCAAATGAGGATGGCTTTTGCAAGGTCAAGCAGGGGGCGGGATAGCAAACGTATAAGGATTTATCCCCGGTCAATCCAGCGGCGGTCAATCTAGAAATAATAATCGTTTTGCGCACCTCCCCCCTCCCCCTCCCCCTCCCCCCTCCCCCAACTACCCATACCTTTACTTTAGAGGTGGCTTCTCTCTAAACTTCTAGTCTCTACTCTGAAAGTCTTAATTCTTCGAGATTCCCTTTAGACAGCAATAGCTCTTAATGCCACCGAACCACTACCACGTCTGATAGAAATAGCAATGGCATTTGTTCGGACCTGATAAGTAGGGTGGTTATGGGCACAGAGATAGGCCTTAGCTATGCCTGTTACGCGCTGTAAGGCAAATCAAGCATGTTGGTCAGTATACAATAGTATACTTATTGTATTCAGTCCTGTAAATAAACGGCAATGTAAGATACACTATAAGGTATGTCACTCTCTCGCACATGAAGTTAAACGAGTTAGTTACATATCCTTTACACAACGTCGCAGTCAACCCCAGCATTTTTAGCTGTTTTTGATTTCTTGGCAATAACGTTTTGTGCAATAAATCACTGTCCTTGAAAGTCAGAAAAAGAGTTCTTACATGTTACATAGAACCAGATTTAACATACGGCTGCGAATCATGGACAATTAGTAAACATGCGAAAACATCCCTGGAAGATCCTTGGAGTTGTGTTGTAAAGACGATGTGTTGCCCATGCAGCATGATCCCTTCTCTCTGTCAGCATAGTTTACTCCAGAGGAATGGTAACACCAATACATCTGGGAAAAGCACCAATTACTAAATACGTCTCATGGCGTGGAAAGCCGCATCTTTTTGTGTGTTGGGATGGGGGGGGGGGGGATGGGGAGTGTGGTAGTGAATAGACTGTCTTGATGTACCAAGTATTATCATAAGGTAACTCATTCATATCTGAATAAAACCTGGTTTAAAAAAATAAATAAATGAATATATGACCTACTGCAATAAGTCTATAACAATGGAAAACATTTTACAGATAGTCAGAGAGAACTGCAAGGACAGATTAAATAATATGTCCCAAGTACAAAAATTCCAATATATGGATTCAGTACTGCAAAGAAAATTACTAATGTAGGAGGTCAGAATGGTCGAATGGGTAAGAACTCGTGTTCTTAAACATCCGGTGTGGTGATGCCGATGTTAGGGGTCCAACCCCTACACCGGACAGTTGGACTAAAATGTTGACCTGTCGTCGTTGACTTGGGGACGTAAATAACAAGTACCTCTGAAGTCGGAGTTGGCGAGGGATACTGTTAATAGGGAAAATTAATTCACACGCAAAATTCAGCCCATCACTACTATAAATAGTGTGTATGGACTACGCTTGAGTTCAAAGCGAGCCAGCACCAAAAAGAAACAAACAAACAAACTAATAATTAAAATCATTTATTGAAATGTTGTAAATATCCTGACAGGCGTGAATATGTAGAGCATAATATATCACTACTGATTGAAAGGCATGCATATATAATCTCATCATCATCATGTGCCACGCCGATAAGCGTGGCGGTCATGTTTCGGCATCTCACACGATCAGCAGCGTCGTGCGTCAGCTCTGTGTTCTTGTCTGGACCATACCGCATAGTCAAGCCATCCAGGTACTTACTTCTCTGCCTTCCCCTTGTTATGTCCCCCTCAATTTTGTCAGTTGTCACCAAATTGTCCCATTTGTTTCTTGTCATGAAGTGTTAAAAGAAATGGACATGATGGTGCTTGAGTTGGGTTGAGTCAGGAGCCGACATCACAGCACTCGGAACGTTCCTATATGAGCTCCGTCTCATATTCAACAACTAGAGAAATCTTCCATGACTCAGAGTGCTTGAGTTTCGAGAGATGTTGGCCTAGGTGGTAGGTGATTAGAAACCGGACATTTGCACACTACATGTCGAATATCAAAGTGAATGGTCATAGTCTAAGTGTCGTGGACAATTTCACCTATCTTGGCAGCACTGTGTCACAAGCTGCCACAATTGATGACGAAGTGAATGCAAGAATCTCCAAGGCCAACGCGGCCTTTGGCGGACTGTACAAGAATGTGTGGGACAGAAATGGAATATGCCTGCATACAGAGCTGAAAGTCTACAGATCAGTTTTATTATCCACACTGCTATATGCTTGTGGAATCTGGACTGTTTATCAGCGACACGCTAGGAAATTAAAACTATTCCACACAGTCTGCCTTAGGAAGCTATTGAAGATTAAATGGCAAGACAAGATCCCAGACACTGAAGTCCTAGAAAGAGCGTCCATGTCCAGTATCCACACTCTACTAATGAAGAATCAGATTCGCTGGGCTAGTCACCTGACTCGCATGCCAGATCACAGGCTCCCTAAACGAATGTTCTTTGTTTTTTTTTTGACGGCGAGCTGTGCTGTGGTAAACGCTAACAAGGCGACCAGAGGAAACGCTTTAAAGACACTCTGAAAATCCCATTGAAAGCTTTTGGAATTCATCATGACACCTGGGAGACTGCTGCCAAAGACCGAAATTCGTGGCGGACATCATTACGCAAGGTGTGAGGCAACCAGGACTGCAAGAGCTGTGAAGAAAAGGCTGGACAGATAAACCACTGCAGGAGATCCTCCTCCTGGAACGTCAAGCATTCTTTGTCCACAGTGTCAAAAAACATTTCGAGCCAAAATAGGCCTTATCAGCCATCTTATTAAAAGTGTGTTTATTTTGGTCTGCCCCAACATAAAATTCCATATCTCAGTAACCAACTGAAGGAAAATGATGAGATTTAGCATAGAACCTTATCATTATGTCCACCTAACAAAACAATTTTTGTTCTGGAGATTCTACAGCAGATTTCAAAGTTTGTTTATATGCGGTATATAATTTACGGGTCAGAGATGAAATTAATAATTTTAAATGTATTACAGCGTAGCCAGACAATCAGCGTTCAATGTTGAATATTTTACGTTTTTCACGGGCTGGCCTTATGTCACGAACCCCGCGCAGTTTAAACTGGGACTGTTCAGAGGTGTCGTCAAACTGTGGGTTATTTCATGAAATCTGATTATTATTATTTATTTATTTTTTTATCTTACCACTTATCGCTAACATTGAAATGTGTGAATATTGTTCAATGGGATTGAATGCGAAATTGTGTATACACTTCAAAGCATCGTTATGAAGTTGTACACATATTTTTGTATAGAAGCTGATCGCAGGAAACTGTTTTATACTTCTTCTTCTTCTTCTTCTTCTTCTTCTTCTTCTTTTGTTCGCTTGAAATATGTTTATAACTGCGATGCTGTCTCTTGTATGAATTGAACTGTCTTTTTCAGTTCACACAGCGCTCCATAGAGTTTATCTTCCACTGTCGTCTCTCTAGGCCAGAAGGTTTGCCTAGATATGTTATATTTTGGGCAGTCTTGGAGTATGTGCTCTGCTGTCTGCGACGCCAATCCACATGTGCACATGGCTGTTTCACCAATCTTGAATTTTGTATACATGTGGTTGCGTAATCTATTGTGCCCTGTTCTGAGGCGCAGAATAATGACTTGTTCTGGTCTACCCATAACGTGGTAGTCATCTTGAGCAGGTTTTGGTGGCTTTCTGACTGATTTGATCATTCTTTTCTTTTGGTGGTAGGTAACCGGCACATCAGGCTGTTCTTCTTTGGCTCCTTCCTTAGCCAATTGATCAGCTCTGTCGTTTCCGGGTACTCCACAGTGGGATGGTATCCACTGTATGGTGACCTTATGCTGACTGCTAAGTTCAGAAAGTAGTGTCCTTAGTACTGGCAATTTCCCAGACAGGAGCGCCTCGAGTACTGATTTTGCATCTGTCAATAGCACCACAGGTTGTGTGCCATTGCTGGTATATAGTAATTTCTCTGTTGCTATCTTGATTGCCTCAATTTCAGCATCGTAGTTATGGCAGTACTTTCCTGTCGGTACTCTAGCTGTGTCCCTAGTACTATTTGGGTATTCTATGTACACTCCCGCTCCTCCATTTCAAACAGCATATCTGTGCTGACCCATCTGTGTAGACTCGGATCCAGAGGTCCTGTGGGTATTCTTCATCAAGGAAGCTGAGAGTGGCTGTTCTGCGCTGCACACTGTTCTGTTCTTCCTTGTCAATTATTCCTCTCACTTTTGTCTGGATTTGTAATGATAGTCTATGCTCATCTTTCCATGGAGTTCGCTCTGGAATAGTTGTTAGGGGGATACCAACTGTGGGCAGATCGGTGGTTTCTCTGCAGAGTCGTTTGGCCTGGTGGATAAAACTACTTCTTTTCAACCGCCTCATAGCTAGGTTTTCAAATCTGTTCTTCATAGGGTGGCCTGGCAAGCTGAGGAAGTTTTCTGCTTGTATTAGCGTTTTCGTATCTCTGCGCTCACTCAGTGCTTGTGTCCTCCCCATCTTCTCCATTTCCACTATAGGGGTTGATCTCATCCCTCCCGTAATGACTCTATGTGCTTGATTTTGCACTTTGTCCAGCTCTTGTAGTGTGGTTTTTGATGCCGAACACCACGCAGTTGACCCGTATTCCAGGTGTGGTCGTATGCTCTGTTGATAAACTTTGCTAAGTATTTTCCCACTGGCTCCTCATGTGGTCCACTTAGCTTTCTCAGGATGGCTATTTTCCTTCTGGCTTTTGCTACTGCTTTGTTGATGTGGTTTCTCCATGTCAGCCTGCCATCAAATGTTACTCCAAGGTATGTTGGTTCTTTATCTTCTCTTAGGGGTGTTCCATTTATCTGGATGGTCCCTGCCTTTTGTTTTGGAGAGAGGATAAATAGGGTGGTGCTGCACTTGTCAGTGTTTATGCTGACACACCATCTATTTGCCCATGCAACAAATGTGTTTTATACTATTACAAATTCAGAAAAAAGAACAATGCATGCATTGGGTTTGAGTAAACGGTCATTTCGTCGATGGGTGCAAGAATCTGGAATTAAACCACCACGCAATAACCAAACGGTAGATTGAGAGGTTATTGGAGACAGCTTTGACAAAGATGTCATAAGGCGAGCTATTATAAAAATGCTTTAAAAAGTTGCTTAAAAGTCGACAGAGTCGACTTCATTGCACCGGGTTCTATCCCATATGGCTAGGTCTCTTTCCGCAGCGCGGAAAGCATCGCACAAAGCACGAACTCCGCAGCTCTAGCGACGACCCAAAGAAGTCTCCGAAAAATTTAACTTGTGAACCGAAGGA
This sequence comes from Cepaea hortensis, assembly GCA_963921405.1. Classification (NCBI taxonomy): domain Eukaryota; kingdom Metazoa; phylum Mollusca; class Gastropoda; order Stylommatophora; family Helicidae; genus Cepaea; species Cepaea hortensis. The sequence continues at coordinate 121,127,225 of OY992883.1, forward strand.
TATGGCCCGGAATCGAACCAACAACCTTTGTAGCCCGAGTCAAAATGCTTGACCACTTCGCCACGGAGACTAATAAAATTATAACAATTTTGGATTTTATATCCAGGATTATCCAGCACTATATAAATGCTGGATGCCAAAGAAACAGTGACTGTAAGAAAACTTAGGGTTTGGTTGAGAAAGAACAATAACATAGAGCCATCCAAAACAACTTTGTGGCAAATTATAAGGACATTATCTTCACTTTTAGAAAGTACAAGGGAGGTAGAAATATTCTTTGCGAGCAACGCATTTAGGAGCCATGAGAAGCAGATACCTACGTGAAATAAGGGAAATGCGCAAAGACAATTATGGCATAGTGTATTTGGATGAAATGTGGATCAGTGCACACCACACAAGTGATAAGGAATGGCAATCAGTGAATGGACAGATAAAGCGATATGTGCCCAGTAGTATAGGACAGCTTTTGGTCATGGCCCGTGCTGGTAATACGCATAATGGCTTACAACAGAATGCCGGGCTCGTGTCCGTATCAAAGCATACAGACAATAGGGATTATCATAATAAGATGAATCGTAATGTATTTAGAGATTGGCTCGAGAATACTGTGCTTCCATCCTTAGATAGACCGCCGTGTCCAATTATGGACAATGCATGATATCAATGTTGTTGCCCAAGAAGACAAAATACCTACAGCATAGAGCACAAAGGGAGCAATAAAGACATGGTTCCGAAAAGAAAACATACCATTTCCAGAAAGGTATTTCTAGCTAGAATTGTTCTCCCTTGTAAAACAGACGCCAAAAAAGCAAGAAATATCAAATCGACAAGTTGATAGATGAGCATCGTCATGGTTGCTTGAGACTTCCGCCGTACCACTCTCATGTTAACCCTATAGAACTTGCGTGGGCTAAAATTAAAGGACAGGTGGCAGCTGACAATACTATATTCAAATTGTCTGACGTCAAGATAGTAATCCAGTCCGCGCTATTAAATATTGATAAAAGTTACTGGGAAAATGTGAGGACCATGTGTTGAAAGAGGAAGAGGACTATTGGAGAAAGGATGGATTGAATTTTATGCAACCGAGAGCAGTCATCAACCTACTGTAATCGTCCGACACAGATTAAGCTCTGAGCAGATCGCAGACCTTAATCCGCTTGCACGCTTACTGGGATATTTTGCTCCAACCATTCAGACGAATTGCAGGCCCTAAACATTACAGCATCAGCCGAATGTCAATGACAACAGTTTGTATTCCACAGTGATGAATTTTCAATTCCGCAAGCCCTCAGCGGTGACAAACAACTGGTAATGAAGAAAGAAAAAAACAACACACTAAGCGCATTGAATACAAACAGAAAAGTAACATTGCGGTGGAAACTGACATATTGTGGCATAACAAGAAGCGTGAGAGCAAACACGTTGTCAAATGAGGGGACACCACACGTGCATACGAATCAATCTATAAACTACAATGAAAAGAGGACCAACATCTTGGTCGTTAAGAAGAAAGCCCACTACAGAGACACTGACAACTATTTTCATAGTGCAAAACAGTTAATCATGTTCCGTCTCTGAACAGTAAACAGCAGAGTAGACAATCTTTCACGAAGACTCAAAGCGGGTCTGTCACCCATGTGTACGTGTGAACAAACTACACAGACAGCTGAACAGATCCTTAAAAATGGACACATGATGACTAAATTGCGGTATCATTTCTGGTCACTCTATCCGCACATTAACGCACAGCTATTTAGAAGCTTTCACGAACTCAATATAAGAAGTTAAATGCATCCTAGTAACATGAATACTTGTGTACAATTATTAACCAGCAGCTGAAGAAACAAGAAGGAAATGAAAAATAAGGTAAGAAATATATTCCTTCTACTTTCCTGTAAATTTACACATTATTTACCCCATGCCTCTGTCTTTACTAATATTACACAATGCACCCCACTTGGGAGTCTCCGTGGTGAAGTGGTCAATCCGTCTGACTCGGGCTCCGAAGGTTGTATGTTCGATTCCTTCATTTCACGTTTGTATTTTTTCGGAGACTTCCGAGGGTCGTCGCTGGAGCTACGGAGTTCGTGCTTTGTGCGACGCTTTCCACCCTGCGGAAAGAGACTGAGCCATATGGGATAAAAACCCGGTGCAATGCAGTCGACCCTGTCGACTTTTAAGCTACTGTTTTTTTATTGCACCCACTCCCATACGAATCTGGCTACGCCTTGTACTTGTGTCCTTACCAGAAATAACGTGGTTTACTGTAAGGCTAGTTTGTTAGAGTGAATTCACTATATTTTCCCCAAAACATCAAAGAAATGTCGACGCTTTCGATGATTTAAGTTGCTTTTGTACCTATCAAAGACATATTCCTTGGGTGGGGTTAAATATAAGACGGCAGGAAATATTTCATAATGATGCAACAGACAGTTTTCAAAATAATTGATCGTGAATGACGGCATTCATTTCTGGACATACTATAGTGAGAAGTGTTCCCAAGTATTTACAAAATAAGCGACACACAGGGCTCGCGTCGCGAGGCGCACACACGTTCTAACATTTCCACAGCAGGGACTGGTCTGGGACACTCCCGTCAAACTGCTATAGGTTTTAGATTTTATGCCTTGCAGCAGAAACCAACTATTGTCTGTCAAGACGATCGGGTGTCATTATAATTTTTTTTTAACGTTTATTTCATACAAAGGAATGTATATTTACAAGGTGTAATGTGTTTCTTTTATTTGTGTATATTACAGAGCGTTGCCGTTTGTTAATGTTAGGTGTCACGTGTGCGAATAAAACAAATACATACATATATACAGTTATGATAATATGACATTTATGGAGAAATTTATGCAAAGCTACTTCCAGGTCATTGGAAATTCTACAAAGAGAAAGAGGTAGCAAAAGAACAAACAACAAATGAAGAACAGTTACGGATCAGACCAGTGTCAACCTATAAAGAAAGAATTTTCCACGAACACACCAAAAAAAAAAAAAAAAAATAAATAATACACAAGATGCAGGAAACTCAGAAAAGCTGTAATAAATAATATAATAATCATGTCACATTCTGATCAACATGTGCGATCATGTTTTGCTATCGTACACGGACACCAGAGTCATGGACCAGCTCTGTGTTTTTGTCTCGGCCATACCATGTGGTCAAGCCATCCAGGTATTTACTTCTCTGCCTTCCCCTTGTTCTTATTTATTCAGTCTTGCCGGTTGTTACTAAGTTCTCTAGTTTATTTCTTCTCATAACGCCCAAACAATTTTGACTGTCTGCATCTAATTTGTCTAATCAGTTTTCGGTTTTAATTTGCTTCTTGTTCATTGGTTTTTATGTCTATCCATGATATTCTTTGTTATTTTCCTCATCAACCCCACTTCCACTCTTTTTCAGCTTGTCTGCTCATTTTCCGCATTTTACATCCATTCAAATAACACAATGTATACTATCGCAATGTGGTATTTACGATTTAACAAAAAAATAAACTGATCTTGCAAAACTATTCCAATTCCAACTCCAATTTTCCCCAAAAAAATTCCGAATGCGGTCTCGTCTAACCTGCTTCCTCAGCGGTGGTTATTGTTAAGAGCCGTGGTTGTGTGGACTGTTAGTCCTAATTCCTACTGCTTATCTTGGTTCCGCTCTGTTCGTCGGATAAATTTATTTTGTGCTATCTGGTTGTTGTCTTTGTCTTGTGTTGGTCCTGATAAAGACAGGTCCTTGGTTGGACCTACTGGAGCCCGCATTCTCTCGTTTGTTGGCTTCTTTTCTCTGTTAGCACTGCTACGTGCTTGTTGCTTCTTGAGTTATTCTCGTCGGGGCTGGTCTCGTTCACGTCCAGTCTTCATAAGGACTCGATGTAGGCAAAGGCAGAGCATTCAAGTGCAAGTCTCAAGTTGTCCCCCCGGTCGGCGGCCCGAACTCCTTTACGTTTGTTTTTTGGCGTTTTTCATCAGCACGTGTGGGTTTGGTGTAGCAACAAGATGACCCGGTCTCCCTGTCATCCTGGTTCAGGTGTTCTACAGGAAGAGCCAACCCACCTTCCTGCCATTCACCCCGCCATTTAAAAAAAAAATTACGTACATAGATTTAAAAAAAAAAACATGCACACATACATACAAACATACATATAAACACACACACACACACACACACACACACACACACATATATATATATATATATATATATATATATATATATATATATATATATATATATATATATATATATATATACTAGCTGACCCGGCCCGGCTTCGCCCAGTTCCTGGTGGGGAGCATCTCATTTAATTCATATAAGTAGTCATATAAGTTCTCTGTGTGGTTGTTTCGGGATTTGACATTTAAATATTGAGCACAACCCACTACTGGCAACGCCGATCGCATTCTGGTATGAACCTAAAGCCTATCCACGTCAATATGGAAGCACTATACTCGAGTTTCGCCCTCGTTTGAGCTCGTCAGTAGTGCATATCCTTGACCGGATCCGGAAACAGTCCCGGATCACGCGTGTGAAGCGGGTGTGTAACCACGCGGCACACACTGGACACACCAAATTATCACAACAGAACATCACAACGCTACCCATCGTAGGCTATGCTCAAGATTGCCCAATCGCCGCGACCGACGTCCGTCAATCGATGGGACCCGAACGATCAGGTCTTCTCACTGGCAAGGAACACAAGGCCTCCTAAATCCAGTGAGCAATAATAAGTTGATTATGTGGTTGTTTCGGGATTTGAAATTTAAATATTGAGCACAACCCACTACTGGCAACGCCGATCGCATTCTGGTATCAACCTAAGGCCTATCCACGTTATAGTGCTTCCATATTGACGTGGATAGGCCTTAGGTTGATACCAGAATGCGATCGGCGTTGCCAGTAGTGGGTTGTGCTCAATATTTAAATTTCAAATCCCGAAACAACCACATAATCAACTTATTATTGCTCACTGGATTTAGGAGGCCTGGTGTTCCTTGCCAGTGAGAAGACCTGATCGTTCGGGTCCCATCGATTGACGGACGTCGGTCGCGGCGATTGGGCAATCTTGAGCATAGCCTACGATGGGTAGCGTTGTGATGTTCTGTTGTGATAATTTGGTGTGTCCAGTGTGTGCCGCGTGGTTACACACCCGCTTCACGCGCATGATCCGGGACTGTTTCCGGATCCGGTCAAGGATATGCACTACTGACGAGCTCAAACGAGGGTGAAACTCGAGTATAGTGCTTCCATATTGACGTGGATAGGCCTTAGGTTCATACCAGAATGCGATCGGCGTTGCCAGTAGTGGGTTGTGCTCAATATTTAAATATAAGTTCTCGTTCCCGTTACCGACTATCTGTCTGTCTGTCTGTCTGTCTGTCTGTCTGTCTGTCTGTCTGTCTGTGTCTGTCTGTCTGTCTGTTTGTCTATCTATCTATCTCTGTCTGTCTGTCTGTCTGTCTGTCTGTCTGTCTAATAAACCCATCCCTCTGTCTTTCCCTCCGTCTATCCCTCCCTTCCTCCCCCCTGTCTGTTTGTCTATCTATCTATCTATCTATCTATCTATCTATCTATCTATCTATCTATCTATCTATCTATCTATCTATCTATCTATCTATCTATCTATCTATCTATCTATCTATCTATCTGTCTGTCTGTCTGTCTGTCTGTCTGTCTAATAGACCCATCCCTCTGTCTCTCCCTCCGTCTATCCCTCCCTCCCTCCCTGTCTGTTTGTCTATCTATCTATCTATCTATCTATCTATCTATCTATCTATCTATCTATCTATCTATCTATCTATCTATCTATCTATCTATCTATCTATCTGTCTGTCTGTCTGTCTGTCTGCCTGACCCGGCCCGGGTTCGCCCAGTCCCTGGTGTGGAGCATCTCATTTAATTCTGAGTAGGTAAGAATCCGCTTTGCCTTCAAAATGTTGACGTGAAGATTTTCTGTATTTGTTGATCAGTAAGCTCCATTTTTAGCCGCTTGACCACCCATCTGACTGTGTGTGAATCAGTGTTTCTGATTCTGGTGTCTTGGTCCTCCTTCCTCTCACAAGTTTTTGTGATCGTCTGTGGGTAGTCGTCGCTCTTCTTATTGGTAGTTTCATTGACTGTAGGTTAAGATACTTTATTACAGCTTGCATGCAGACTCTCCAAAGGCAGGTTCGTCTTCTTGATAGTCTGGTCGGTTTTCTCACTATGCATCTTGGAAGCTGCTTGTTTCTTTGTGCTATTACGACGTGCCATTCCCCCCCCCCCCCCCCCCCCCCCGTATCAGGCTGCTTGAAATGTGTAAGGCGTCTTGGCTTGATAGCGCTGAGAAGTGCTGTCAAGCGAATCGTGTCGATATGATGGCGGAAAACACTAAAGATGCGATGATATTGTTCAACATCTTTTAGACAACTTCTTAAGTATAGAAAGATGAGTTACAATGTTATGCATTATGCATTATTTTCATGTAAACTTTGAAAATGCCTCAAAGATTGTATCATTATTTATTATAACTCATATGCCGGTACATAACTATAGACAAAGAGTTTATAAATCTTTCAAAACGATACAACAATATGACTATAAGTTATACAACAATGTTATTAAAAGTTATGCCCCTTGAAATAACTTTTTCTAGATTTAAGTCCCTTCACTATATATAAATTTTAATGAAAAATGAAAAATGAAATAATACTGAGTAAGCAGGTGATTTCACACTAAAGAAAATATCACAGTTGGCAGCTCTGGAATGAAAGGAAGACGTATAGAAAATTTCATCTCAATCGGATGGACTGTTCGCGAACAAATAAAGGACATACATACATATATACATACACTCTGTTTTATATATATATATATATATATATATATATATATATATATATATATATATATATATATATATATATATATATATATATATATATATATATATATATATATAGAATAGGGAGGTTATACGGTCTTCCCTGTTCTGCATAGGAACTGTCTGACCAGTCGCTGTGTTTCTGGGTTGCTGTTTATGTGCAGGCACTCCGTCATTGTCATTGGGTTCCCAGTTTTGACGAAGTGATCTCTCAGGTCCCTTCGCTCTCTATTGTACTTGTCGCATACTAGTAATTAGTGTTCGATGGTGTTGTTTTCTCGGCGCTCTCTGCAGAATGGGTTTTCTCTTGTGTCTTTCCAATTGCCTAGTCTGATTCTGACGTGTGCATATTTTATTCATTGGGCATATTTACATGTGAAGGGGAGTAGATAGGGAGAAGCATAAACCTTTCCATTTTTGTTTCCATTGTCACACTCTCACCCATTTGACCCACCACACTAATGGGTAATGATGGTAAAGGCAGGATACTTTTTGGAACCAAAAGGTTAGGGTGTCAGCAAAGGCAACAAACAAACCATGAGCAAGGGAAGGGGGGGTGTCACATGGGAGATGAGGTTATATATTAATAAAGGTAAATATAATAATAATGCAAATAAAACCTAATACATCAATAATAATGACAAACATTAACCTAATAAGGGTGATAACAGTACTTATAGTAACAGCAAAGATAATAATAGTTATGATAATGATACCACTTTCCGAGACTGTGATTCCATTTGCTAGAATGATTTTCCTAGGAATGGTGTTAGCATAGCATAGCAGGTGCATATAATTGCAACATGCAATGTTTAATAAATGGTAGAAGTAAAAGGAGTTGGTTATCTTTTTCTCCTTGCTTATGTTGTTTTTTTTATTATTATTATTTGTAAGGGTACACTCATTTATTCGCTTCCTCTTTTTTTTTTTTTTTTTTTTTTTTTTTTTCGTAAAAAGTAAACAAGCATCTGTATTAGCACACATTTTTACAGTCTCATTGGTTTGGTAAACATATGTGGTTTTGTATTCATTCATTCATTATTCACTCACATCTTCTTGTTTCTTCCTCGCACTCATGTGTACTAGATTTTAAAATCAGAAAGAAGAGTACTTGTGTTTACTCTGGAGATATCTGTGATATTTTGTGTTTACAACATAGGAAATTTATCCATTAGCATATTCCATTCCTTGAACACATTTACATGTGAATTGGGGTTAAACAAGGAAAGGGGGACATCTTTACATTTTTTTTCTCTTGCCATCCTCTCACCAATTTGTTCCACTCCACTAATGCCTTCATAACCACTATCTGGGCAATGATGGTAAAGGCAGGATAAATATTTGAACCAAACCGGTGTGGGTATCAGCAAAAGCAACAACAACCATGAGCGAGGGGAGGGGGGGGGCACATGGGAAAAGGGTTTTTGTTTTATTACTAATGATGACAATGATAATAATGACAAGAAGAGACATACTGAGGGTAATAACAGCCAATATAAAAACCGGCAATGGTAATAATAGTTATGAAATGATAACCTTTTTACAAATTGTGATTCCATTTGCTAGGATGATTTTCTTTGGAATGGTGTTAACATAGCATAGCAGGTACCTACAAATGCAAACTGCAGTTTTTAATAATAGTTGGAGTAAAAGGAGTTGTTTCTTTTTTCCTCAATTCCCCAAGCATTTGTATTTACACAAATGTTTACAGTATCATTGGTTTGGTACCCATATGTGGTTTTGTATTCATTCATTCAACATTCACTCACATTTTCCTGTTTCTTTCTCGCACTCATGTATACTATATTTTGACATCATAAAGAAAGAGTACTTGTGTTTACTCTGGAGATATCTGTGATATTTTGTGTTTACAACATAGGAAATTTATCCATTAGCATATTTCATTCCTTGAACATATTTATATGTGAATGGGGGTTAATAAGGAAAAGGGGAAATCTTTACATTTTTGTTTCACCTTGCCACCCTCTCGCCAATTGGTTCTACTCCACAATGCCTCATGACCATCTTAGTGATGGTACAGGCATGATAAATGTTTGAACCTACCAGTGGGGGGTAGTAGCAAAGTTAACAACTATAAGCAGGGGGGGGGGGGCACAGGGGAGATGAAAGTTGTAAATACTAATGATAAATTCAATAATACTTATAAAATTAATGATACTAAGGATAATAAGGTAAATACTGAATGCAAAGAAAAGGGGAATTTTTTTGCATTTTTGTTTCCCTCGCTACCCTCCCACCAATTTGTCCCACTCCACCCATGCTCTCATGACTACCCTAATGATGGCACAGGCAGGATAAATATTTGAACCAATCAGTGGGAGTAGTAGCAAAGGCAACAAACCATAAGCGAAGGGGGCACATGGGAGATGAAGTTGTATATTAATAATGATGATATCAATAATACTTGTAACATTAATGATACTAAGGATAATAAGATAAATACTGAATACAAAGAAAAGGGGAAATCTTTACATTTTTGTTTCCCTCACTACACTCCCACCAATTGGTTCCACTCCACCAATGCCTCATGACCAATAATGATGGTACAGGCAGGTTAAATGTTTGAAACAACCAGTGGGGGTAGTAGCAAAAGCAACAACCCATAAGCAAGGGGGCACAGGGGAGATGAAGTTGTAAATTACTAATGATGATATCAGTAATACCTATAAAATTAAGGATACTAAAGATAATAAGGGCAAGGTAAAGGATAGTAATAACAATAATGATAATTATAATAGTAAAATTAATAATAATAATAATAGTAATAATAATAATAATAATAATAATATAATAGATATGTGATTTTATTTACTAAAGTGATAATATTAGTAGTGGTGGTGTTATAGCACAACAAGCGCATTAAAGCAAACATTCCATAAATAATAATTTGGAATGGGAGGAGTTGATTTTCTTTTCTCCTTTTTTCTTTTCCCCCTTATCTATAAGGGTTGAAACCATCATTTTGAAGCAAATAAAACAAGCATTTATACTTCCACTATTCTTTACATAAGAGATTTTCCATTGGTCTTTTGACCATATGTGATCTTTTTTAATCATTCACTCACCATTCACTCACAGTTTCTACTTTCTCTCTCGCACTCATGTATACAAAATTTGTAATACAATAAGGAAGAATACATATGATTTACTCTGGAAATAGTTGTGATATTTTGTGTGTTACATAAAGGAAATTAGGTGTGTGTTATATGTGTGGTGTTTGTATCTGGCAAAATTTCTGCAGGTCCATATAAGTTGTCTGTAGTAAGAAAGTGCTACAAGTAGTTTTGTGTGTATGCCCTTAGCTGTCTTTGGTATAGTATTGAGAAAAATTGGTTTATATATGTCGGTTTGTTTGCCTGTGTGTGTTTGTATGAGGTGTCTGAGTGTTGCGCGTGTGGCAGTAATTGTTGAACATGTATAATAGATGTGTTCCTCTGTCTCTAGTGTGTTGTTCCTACATAATTGACATTGTTTGGATATGTATGCTTCTACCTGTGTTATGGGGGTCATACTGTATAACAGTCTATATGTGATTTCCTTAGCTTTTGGAGTTATGTCTTTGTTTGAAAAGGTGCATGTGAAGTCAGTCATTAAGTATTTGTGTCCTCTTTTAATCCTAAGTCTTAGTGATGGTGCTTGTTCTCTAACTAAATGTTTGTATGTTGTGTGTGTTGCTTGCTGTATTAACTGTTCATGTCCTTGTATTGCCTGTATGCATGTCTGGTAGAATGTTGGCAGTCTTCCCTGGTAGTGTGCAGATGCATTGTTAAGAGGTGTGAGATGTTTGATGTTGTGGCCTATGTAGTATAGTGCTAGTCTGTTCTGTTCTGGGTGTCTGATGATTTTACCTATGTGACTGATTCTAAGTGACAGTATTTTTGTCTGGATGTCCTGTAGTGCAACCCCCCCCCCCCTCCCCCTTGTTTCTTGTCTTGTATGAGAGTTTTGTGTTGAATGCTGTGTATTGTGTTGGTGAAGATGAAGCGTCTGATTTGTTTGTTTATGTTTGTGACGGTCTGTTTGGGAGGGTCCAGTACTGTCGCTAAATATATTATTTTGGGTAATATGTATGTGTTGACTATTGTGCTTCTACCAAATATTGTGGATGTCTTGTACCTATACCTGTGTAACATGTCTGTGATCTGTTCGGTCAGTGCGTGCCATGTCTGTCTGTGTGTTTCTGTGGGATCACATGGAAATGTGATCCCATACAGCTTCATGGTGTCTATGTGTTTCAGATCTGGAGGGAAATCAGCCTTTTGTTTCCACTTTCCCAGACCCATTATCTGTGATTTCTGTACATTAATTTTGGCTCCACTGCCTTTTCCAAAATGGGTAAAGGTGTGGAGTATATTACTTATTGATGTGTTGCTGGTGGGAAAGAAGGCGGTGTCATCTGCATAGGCGATGAGCTTCTGCTCTCCTATCCCATGCAGGAAGGTTCCTTTAATACTAGTGTCTTGCCTTATCTTCTCTAATAAAGGTTCTAGGGTGAGCACATACAGGAGTGGTGATAAGGGACATCCTTGTCTTACAAATCTCGTGAGCCTGAAGCTAGCTGTCAGTGAATGGTTCACCAACACTCTGCTCTCGGGATTTTTATACAAGATCTGTATCCACTGCCTGTAGTATTCTCCTATGTTACAAAGTTCTAGTGTCCTATGCAGGTATGTGTGGGAAATTATGCCGACGGCCTTCTCTTGATCCAAGGATAAGATGGAGGATGGACAGTCTTTCCCATGTGTGTAGTTGATTATGTCTCTAATGAGGTGTGTGTGGTTGTGTATATTTCTGTCTTTGACACTGCACTGTTGGTCTGGGTGTATTAGTGTTGGCATGAAAGGTTTAAGTTTGTTGGTGAGTGATTTGGCGAGTATCTTGTAGTCTGTGTTGAGTAAGGAAATTGGTCTGTAGTTCTTCAGTTGTGTTTTGTCAGATTTATCTTTGCATATGAGTGTAATGTAAGATATGTTGCAGCTGTCCGGGAGATTGTTTTTGTCAAAGGCTTCCTGATAGACTTTGAGGAGAATATTGCCTAGAATAGGGAAGAAGTGTTGGTAGAATTCTACTGTCAAACCGTCTGGGCCTGGAGTTTTGTCTTTGTTTAGTGTGCTTAGTGCCTGTGTTATGTCTGTCAGTGTCAGTTCTGTGACCAGTGTATCTCTGTCTGTGTCAGATAATTTCTTTGTGTACTGTAAGAAGTTGTCTTGTATCTGTGTGTCGACTGTCTCTGCTGTGAATAGATGTGTATAGTGTTGTTGGAAATCAGTCTCTATGTGTGGTGTTTCTGTCTGCATGTTTCCTTGCATGTCAGATATTTTGCTTATTTGTCTGTTACGTTGTACGTTCTGGGGGATATGTGGGGATATATCAGAATTTTTTATTTTTTTTTAAACGAATGAAATTCTTTATTTTCTAAGAGTTAAGAATTGGGCACGCAGGCCCGTCCTACATTCTGCCCTTCTTATCTATTTTCTCTCATACATTCTTTCATTCAACATCCCTTATTAAGCAATTCTTTGACAGTAAAAGAACAATAAGCATTAAAACGCATGAAAAATAATCAATAATACATGACTCGTTGAGGCAATGTTTAACTTGGGCATAATAAATACCAAACGTAGGTGTAACGTGCCATACATATGGGAATTTTTTTGCAAAGTGTATTGATATGTTTTTACAGAGCTTTGCATGTGGACGTATAGGTGACATATGCGCACATTTACAAGCATTTTATACATTGGAACATTTCTTCATTGAAATTGTTGTAAGGAAACATTATAAATAACAGCAAGATGATAGTACACCGTTATTATTTCCCCTGCCACATCCCTCACCTGTCAGCTCCAACCCCACCAATACCATCACCACCACTCGGTAATGATGAACATGGCAGTATAACCTATTCTGTCAATCAGCATGGCTGCCTCGTTGGAGGGAATACTGTCTCGGCTTCTGGAGCCGGATAGCGATGTCATTCAAAAGGCCACACAAGACCTGAAGGAAGCTTTTAAAAACCAGGACACATTGCAGAACTTGTGTCACATTCTGGGCACCTAATCGCAGCCTCAGATTCGTCAATATGCTGCGGTCTTGATCCGGCGGAAAATACATAAGTTAAAGCAATGGACCCACCTCGATGACAATATTAAAAATAACATCAGAGGAAACATTCTTCAGCTGCTTGTCCATGAACAGGAGAAGAGCCCCAGGTCTGCTATTTCCCAGATTATTGGAGTGATTGCCCGGCATGACACCCCAACAACCAGTGTCCGGCTTTGTTTGATTTCCTGGTCAGTTTTGTCAAAGATGAAGATGCCAACAAAAGAGAGACAGGGTTGATTGTGCTGTCGAGCGTGACGTCGGTTGCTGCTGAGCAAATGAAGCCTCGCATGGTGTCCCTGCTGAATCTTCTGGTGGAATCTCTGGACGAGCAATTGATCCGTTGTGAAGAGAAAAAGAGTAATAATGTCAGGCGTCCATTTGGGGACAGTCGTAAACATCGTGCACGGAGCTTGCAGTGTTTAAACATTGTCTATATTGCATTAACAAGAACATTTTATTCAATTTTATCAGCAAAAGTACTTCAAACGTTAGGAAGTCAAATTACTATGTCAACTGTGAATAGAAGGTATCATTTCATTGAAAATTTAACAATTAATGTAACTAATTGCTTCTTTAGAAAAATGTTGGCGAGTTATGTCCCTTGCAAACAATAAAATGAATATTATGTTCCCGTGAAAAAGAGGTATTTGATTGATTGATTGATTGATTTAGGAACCGACATCACAGCATTCGGGACATTCCCATAAGCAAGAGGTATTTGTTTCCCCTTAAATTTCGCTTACAAAGTGCACAGGCCGTCGTGAGCGCTATAGCGAATGGTTAGCCCGTAGATCATGTAATTGAGTCCCCACTATTGCTCCCGGGTTGACTCAGCCGAAACTAAGCACCATGAAATGTTCTGGAAAGTAAAGGCGAAGTCAGCGCTATTGACCATATCACCCATTGAGTGCCAATTGTTTTACAAAAATGTGGCGTTTTCTTTCACCATGTACTCGGTGCCTAAAGAAATGGAAAAGCAGTGTACTTCACTTTTTACCTTCACAACTGCTACTACTACGGTTACCACTATGGCTACTACAGCAACTACTGTCTACTACTGTCTGCAAATATTTAAAATTGTGTGTTTGTGTAATGTCTATATATGTAAATTGAGGTATATGCTCAACACAATTTTGAAAAAATCAAAATCACTTTGACAAAAGAAAGCCTTGAAAAGCCATGTAACGACTGTCAGATGCCAAGCTCTGTGCTTGTTCTAACACAGTTTACTTGACAAGCCATGTAACGATTGTCAGATGTCAAGCTCTGTGCTTGTTCTAACACAGTTTACTTGCATGTGTTTGCTGGTTTTGTGCCATAGGCTCTTATTATTGTTGATCCCTGTATGGCTATGGCCAGTTTATGTCTGACTTCATGCGAACAGTCCCCATGGTTGTTGATTGTGGAGCCAAGATGTTCACAGTTTGTGATGTTTTCAATTTCTCCGTGGGTGGTTGTGATTTTTGGTTGTCTTGTAGTTTTGTGTGTGGGTATGTTTTTTATATTAGTTCAGAATAATATTATCATCTTAATTATGGCTTTCGACAAACAGGATTAAATTTACATAACATATGCAATTAAATTAGGAGCAAGTTAATTCCGCATTTGTTATAAATTTGCAATAGCTCATAAACTTATATATGTTATTGATGAATTTTTAATAAATTCAGCCATTCTGTATACAAGACAAGAATTAGTAGCATATCTGCTAAAGTAATTGAACATATTAACAAATTTATTACTTATTTGTATACATACATATGGTATTGATCAGTTAGTAATAAACGTTTTATTTGTGTAAGACAGATATCAAGTAATAATAATTTCAGTAGCAGTTAATATTATAAATTAATTATTAATCTTTTGTACATGATAACTTGAAAACTTAGTGACAGCTGGCAAACTTGATGTAATCCAAGCCTCTGGTGATCGTGTGAGTTTGCGAACCATCATTTTCTGTCAGCATGGCACATGTTTCAAAACATTACCACCTAACAGCATGGCACACGATGATGTTGGCAGAAGAGCTTCAATACATAATTTCATGCTTGAATGATAAAATAATTATTTACAAATACAGGTTGCCCCAGGTTTGACACAGAATTCTACATGGTCGACAGGATAAAAGTGATCGCTCTTACACTTCTAGTGCGCTGATGGCGAGGCAGGGCATTCAATCCCTACACTAGCATTTAAGTTGGTCTGAAATGTTGACTTCTCGTTCAGAATGCAGTGGCAAACTACAGAATGTAAAATTGCTCATAAAATCAACCTGGGGTTGAATGCAGCATCCTGCAATGGACATGCAACATTTATTGGTATGGGTTTGACACTAAAGGAAATATTTACTAACAGGCAAAATTACGAATGAAGACAACTGTGACACAGAAACCCCATTATTGCGTTGTAAAATAATGCTCTGTGACTCACGTCGATATTTTCATGCACTGGTATGAGTGCTGGTCATTCAGAAAGCAATGGCAAACTACTGAATGTAAACTTGCCAAGAAATCACAAACAGCCAAAAAATGCTGGGGTTGGCTGCGACATCCTGTAAAGGATATGCAACTAACTTTTGTTGTAAATTAAAAGTGAAAACATGTCCTGAAGCAGGACCCCGCTGTGAGTCTGTGATGTGATAAAGCCATCACATGTTGGCCTGAATGCACGGAGAAGTAGGTGGCCGGTATTTTCCTCTCTTAGCGGGCGATGAGCGCAGGCGGCTAATCCTCATTCAACCATGCTCATAAAATCAGCGTAGTCTCCTATCAGTTACACAAACGCACCTGCTATTTCTACATGGTTTGTTTTTTTTTTTTTTTTTTGGTGTGTGTTTGACATTTATTATTGGATGGGAATAAATGCTTGAAATATAATTGTTTGTATAAATAGTGCTTGTGCTACAGGTGAATGTATCGTGAGTTTGAGATCTGAAATACGTAGAACGACTCCTGTTTTGTATTATTGAAAACTACTTACTTTTAATACCAGAAAAAACAAAGAACCACAATAATATCACTGATCTGTAAGGGCAAATAAGCATATTGGTATAATTATAATGGTTAGTGGATGTTTCCAAGATGGCGACGCGATGTCTCGTTGTTCTTGGGGGAGACGCTGTTCAGTGTTTTTCTGTGGATTCCCTATGGAAATTCCCGTGAAATTCGTGTGGATAGTGTTTTTCCTTTGGATTATGTGATGTTATTTCGTGTTCGTTAATTGGAAGTGTTCAAAAGAAGCCACGGAAGGCAGGTGGTGGATGAAATTATGAGGGCAGCCGACAGATATTTGTTGGTTATGGTCTCGAGTTTCGCGACGGCAAGCTTTCTCTCTTTCGAGAGACAATGATTGCGGTCACCCGGCCAGTATGGTCACTGCCATAGAGGAAAGCAACGGCAAACTACCTCTTTGAAATTGCCTAGTTTATTATGATTCGCTTAAAGACTGATCATCGCAAGACAAGGACAGAGACATTAAAATTAGGAACATGGAACGTTAGGACGTTAAACAACGACGGAAAATTAGAGAACATAACACAAGAAATTCAAAGAGAAAAAATTAATATATTAGGTATGTGCGAAACGAGATGGACAGGAGCAGGCATCAAGATACATAAAGATTTTAAGATTATTTATTCTGGAGGTGAGGATCGACATAGGGGAGTGGCAATAATTTTGGACCGGAAAACATCGTCGTCTGTTCAGGGATATTGGGCCGTGTCGGACAGAGTTCTACTAGTTAAATTGAGTGGCAGACCTTTTAACATAAATGTTATTCAAGTATATGCCCCAACAGGAGAGTCCAGTGAAGATAGTGTAGAGGAATTTTATAATGACATAGAGTCTGCCTTAAAGAAATGTAAAAATTCAGAAATAAACATCATAATAGGGGACTTCAATGCAAAAGTAGGAAATCAAGGGGATAGATACACAGTAGGAAACTATGGTTTAGGAGAGAGAAATGAAAGAGGTTACAGACTAGTAGAGTGGGCAAAAGAACAGGAAATGATTGTAGGAAACACCTGGTTCAAGCAACACCCTAGAAGATTATGGACCTGGAGGAGTCCTGATAGCAGGATTAGAAACCAGATTGACTACATTCTCATTAGCAGAAGATTTAGAAACGCGCTAACAGTAGCAAAAACAGTTCCCAGTGCTGATTGTTATAGTGACCACAGACTACTCACAGTAACATTGAGGATAAAGTTGAAGAAAGTCAAGTATACAACAGGGAACACTAAATATGATTTGTGTACATTGAGTAATGACAAGGAAATACAAAACAAATTGAACATAGAAGTACAGAACAGATTTGAAATATTGTCTGATCTAGAGATCCTATTCCAGGATGTGGATGATCAATGGGAAATGTTAAAGAATTCAATCAATGTGGCTGCAGAAAAAACTATTCCAAAATTAAAGAAGCTGGGTCGTAAGAAATGGATGACAGAGGAAATTTTACACTTAATGGAAACAAGAAGACTCAACAAAAATAATCCTGCCAAATATGAAGAAATTCACAGACAAGTCAGAATATTATGTAGGAAGGCAAAAGAATCATGGCTTGAGGAAAAGTGCTTAGAAATTGAAAAACAACACAACAGTCAAAATACCAAATTAGTGCACAAAAGAGTTCAGGAACTTACTAATAAAAGAACAAGTACATCAACAGGCTGTCTAAAAACTAAAGATGGCAAAGTCATAATAGAAAAAGATCAGATTCTACATGTATGGACAGATTATGTGAAAGACCTGTATAATGATAACAGAGAGGAACAGTATGCTATTAGATTTAATAATGAAGGACCAGCAATTTTAAGGATGGAGGTTCAAAATGTTCTTAAGCATATGAAAGCTTGCAAGGCCCCCGGTGCAGATAACATCACAACAGAAATGATTAGAGCTCTAGAAGAATTTGGACTAGAGAAAGTCACTAGACTGCTGAACACATTATATGATACTGGAGATATACCTTCTGAATTATGTAATTCTGTATTTATTGCAATCCCAAAGAAATCAGGAGCCTTAGAATGTGATCAACATAGAACAATTAGTATAATGAGTCACATCACAAAGATTTTGTTACGAATTATCATGCAAAGAGTGAGGAAGAAAATACAACCTGAAATAGGGGAAGAACAATGTGGTTTTGTAGAAGGAAAGGGTACAGTAAATGCTGTGTATATGCTGCGAACAGTTATTGAACGTGGTTAGAAGTAAACAAGGATATACATCTTTGCTTTATTGACTACACAAAGGCTTTTGATAGAGTTAGACATGTCAACATTGTGGATATGCTTGCAGATCTACAAATTGATGGGAAAGACATTAGACTTATAAAAAACATATATTGGAAACAACAAGCTGCCATAAGGATTGATAATGAAGTAGGACAATACCAACCTATTAAGAGAGGTGTTAGGCAGGGATGTGTAATGTCTCCAGATCTTTTTTCCCTATACAGTGAAAATATTTTCAGAAATGTAGAAGACCTAAATGGAATCAGCATTGGAGGACGAAACATAAATAACATTAGATATGCAGATGATACAGTATTGATTGCAGACAATGCACAGGATCTGCAACAATTAGTAGACGCTGTGGTTGTACACAGTGAGCAGCTGGGGTTGGAATTAAATTGTAGGAAGACACAGGTTATGGTCGTCACTAGGAAGAACGAAGTACCACAATGTAATATACAAGTAAATCGGAATATTCTTCAACAAGTGAATCGGTTCAATTATCTCGGAACAGTCAAAACATCTGATGGCAGATGCCTTGAAGAGATTAGAACAAGAATCGCCATTGCGAAAGTAGCCTTTAGCAAGATGAAAAACATTCTGACCAATAAAATGATGTCAATTGAAACGAGAAAAAGAGTGTTGAGGGGATACATAGAGCCTGTTCTTTTGTATGGATGTGAAACTTGGACAATGTGCAGTCAAGCAGAAAAACATCTGATGGCTGCAGAAATGTGGTTTCTGAGGAAAATGCAAAGAATACCATGGACAGACAGAAAAACCAATGAACAAGTAATACAAGAGACAAATGAAAATCGTAGATTGATTAGAGAAATTAGACGTAGACAGTCAACATTTTTTGGACATGTTATGCGAAGAAATGGACTGGAAAACTTAGTGACAGCTGGCAAGATCGAAGGGAACAGACCAGGAGGAAGACCGAGAGGAAAATACCTGGATGGCTTGGCCACATGGCATGGACGAGACAGGAACACTGAGCTGATCCACGACTCTGGTGATCGAGTGAAATGGCGAATCATGACCGCCCACGCTTTCCGGCATGGCACATGATTGATTGATTGATAATGGTTAGGGTGTTGTGATGACAATGTCATGAACACGGCTGGGTAGGGATTCAGTGTCAGCTCTCAACATTCTCTGTGGGAGGGAAATACTGACAACCAGGCCTACAAGATATGATTTTCCTAACACTTTACAGATACGCACCAAGTTACTACAACAGGCATGTTTTGTTTAAAGATATAATACGAGTAAGGACACATAAACATAATACAAGTAAGGGTACATAAACGTAATACAAGTAAGGGTACAGAAACATAATAAGGTAAGGGTACAGAAACGTAATAAGGTAAGGGTACAGAAACATAATCCCTTAAAGGTAAAGAAACGTAATATAAGTAATGCTAAAGAAACATAATACTAGTAAAGGTACAGAAACATAATACAAGTAAGGGTACATAAACGTAATAAGGTAAGGGTACAGAAACATAATACAAGTAAGGGTACAGAAACGTAATACAAGTAAGGATACAGAAACGTAATACAAGTAAGGATTCAGAAACATAGTACAAGTAATGGTACAGAATCATAATACAAGTAAGGGTACAGAAACATAATACAAGTAAGGGTACAGAAACGTAATACAAGTAAGGATACAGAAGCGTATTCCCTTAAAGGTAAAGAAATGTAATACAAGTAATGTTAAAGAAACATAATACAAGTAAGGATACATAAACATAATACAAATAAGGGTTAAGAAACATAATACAAGTAAGGGTTAAGAAACATAATACAAGTAAGAGTTAAGAAACATAATACAAGTAAGGGTAAGGAAACGTAATACAAGCAAGAGTAAAGAAACATGATTTCCATGGTTTGTTTGTGAACGAACAGACTTTATTTTCAAAAGATTAAGAATTGTGCTTCGTTGTTGTCATCATCATGGTCATTCAAGGAGTGAGCGGAAATGAAGGTGCTGGAAACAAAAGTCAGGTATTTGGTGTCTCTTGCTGTTGTGGCATTGCAGCTTTTGTGGTCTATGTTGTTCATAATTTGTTTCAGAAAGATGATCTTCTTTTCCAGCCGAGATTTGTCAAGGATAAGTTTCTTTTGGACTTCCACAGGTTCCGTGTTTTTCTGTAACAATATTTCTCTCTCTCTCTCTTTTCTTGGCCTCGTACGACTTTCTCGCGACCAAACCATTATGTAGTTGTCTTTTGTTTTTTTCTTTCTGATTCTTCATCGGGACCTGCATGAATTACGTCTGTCCCTGCTATCATTAGAACTGTCACGATTAAAGCAGCCATACTAGTAGTATAGATGTACAAAAGGATATCCATTTTTGAGGCGCAAAAGCGATTTGCGCCTAAAAGGGCGATAACTCTCCGGGTTTTGTAATTTGCGCCTCAAAGGGTGATAACTCTCCGGATTTTTTAATTTCCTCCGCAAAGGGCGATAACTCTCCGGGTTTTTTAATTTCCTCCTCAAAGGGCGATAACTCTCCGGGTTTTTTAATTTCCTCCGCAAAGGGCGATAACTCTCCGGATTTTTAAAAAAGTCAATGGCGATAACTCGTTTTTTAATAGGCGTGGTCCGAGTAGGTGCTCTAGTGACGTTAGGTATGTGTACAACATAAAAAATACAACATTTAAAATAACAAACGACTCAAGTAAGGTATATGTTTTTTTTTATTAAATCATATATATATAGACAATACAATGCATATTAAATAAGTAGCGGCATAGTGGGAAAGTCTGGAAGGTAGTACCGGGGAGTTACACGTCGGCAAGTGTGGGAAAATCTCCGGTGGGTGTGACGGTGGTCGGTTCATAACAGACGTGGAGGGGTGCATATGGAAAAGTCATTAAGTAACGGGTTGTAAAAACATTGGTGAGTGGTGTGTTAAAATATTTTGAACTGTTAGCGCATTGGTGGTGTACATTAGTACGAATAAAAGGAATAGGTGCGGTGGGGATAGTAGTGGGTATGGGTTAGTGAAATTAGTTGATAAGGGTGGTTATTAGTGCTATGTAGATGTTCATAGTAGCTTATTCACTAACATCACACGTGTTACAAATGAAACCTTGAAAGCTAAAGATCGTCAGTTGTAATGGATAGGGTGTAGTGTCATTCGGTGGTAAGGGGTGGGTACCAGGTATTAGTGGTCATCAGATACTCAAGCAGTGGTCAAGTGGTGGTCAAGTGAGGACATTTTTACGGGAAAGTGGTTGTAATGATATGATGATGATTAAAAGGGTGGTAAATTAGTGGTCAAGCAATGGTCAAGTGGTGGTCAAGTGAGGAAATTTTAGGGGAAAAGTAGTTGTAATGATATGGTGATGATTAAAGGATGGTACATTAGTGGTCAAGCAGTGGTCAAGCAATGGTCAAGTTGTGGTCAAGTGAGGAAATTTTAGGGGAAAAGTAGTTGTAATGATAGGGTGATGATTAAAGGATGGTAAATTAGTGGTGAAGCAGTGGTCAAGTGGTGGTCAAGTGAGGAAATTTTAGGGAAAAGTGGTTGTAATGATATGGTGATGATTAAAGGGTGATAAATTAGTGGTCAAGTAGTGGTCAAGTAATGGTCAAGTGGTGGTCAAGTGAGGAAATTTTAGGGGAAAAGTAGTTGTAATGATATGGTGATGATTAAAGGATGGTAAATTAGTGGTCGAGCAGTGGTCAAGTGAGGAAATTTTAGGGAAAATTGGTCGTAGCGACATGGTGATGATTAAAGGATGGTAAATTAGTGGTCAAGCAGTGGTCAAGTAAGGAAAATTTTAGGGAAAAGTGATTGTAATGATATGGTGATGAATAAAGGGTGATAAATTAGTGGTCAAGTAGTGGTCAAGTAGTGGTCAAGTGGTCAAGTGAGAAAACTTTAGGGAAAATTTGTCGTAGCGACATGGTGATGATTAAAGGGTGGTAAATTAGTGGTCAACCAGTGGTCAGGTGGTGGTCAAGTGAGAAAATTTTAGGGGAAAAGTAGTTGTAATGATATGGTGATGATTAAAGGGTGGTAAATTAGTGGTAAAGTAGTGGTCAACCAATAGTCAGTAGTGGTCAAGTGGTCGAGTGACAACTTAAATTGTAGAGGACGATGTCCCTAAGATTATGGTAGTGGTTAAAGTGATCGATGACGTGGTCAAATAGCGGTCAACCAGTAGTCAAGTGGTCGAGTGAACACTTAAAAGGTAGAGAAAAGTACGTATATTGAAACGGTGATGGTAAAAGGGTCGACGACGTGGTCAACCAGTGGTCAAGTAGTGCTCAACCAGTGGTCAAGCGATCAAGTGAGAAAATTGTAGGGTATGGTACGTGTTGTGAAACAGAGATGGATAAATTAAGTAGTGACGTTGTCAAGTAGTGATCAAGTAGTGGGCAAGTACTGGTCAAATGGTCGAGTGACCACTTAAATTGTAAGGGAAAGTACGTGTAGTGAACCTGTGTTGGTTAAAGTGATCGATGACGTGCTCAAGTAGGGGCCAAGTAGTGGTAAATGGTCGAGTGACTACTTAAATTGTCGGTGAAAGTAGGTATAGTGACATGGTGATGATCAAGAGCTGGTCAAGTGGTGCTCAAATAGTGGTCAAGTAGTGGTCAAGTAGTCGAATGACCACTTAAATTATAGGGTATGGTACGTGTAGTGAAACGGTGATGGTAAAATAAGTAAGGACATAGTCAAATAGTGGTCAAGTACTGGTCAAGTAGTGGTCAAGTGGTCGAAGGATCACTTAAATTGTAGGGTATGGTATGTGTAGTGACATGATGATGGTTAAAGTGATCGATGAAATGATCAAGACGTTATGCCGACTGCTAAGTTCAGAAAGTAATGTCCTTAGTATTTGTAATTTCCTTGACAGGAGCGCCTCGAGCACAGATTTTGTATTGATCAATAGCACCTAGTGGTACAGTCGACACACATGGATAATAGATATAGCCGGTCAAAGATGGCGTCGCACCCTATCACACATGGGTAATTGCTACAACCAAACTACGTCTCATTCACTAAAACTGGTCAAATATGGCGTCACATCTGGTCACATGGGTAATGGGACATCTGAGACACGTGGTTAAGAGGGAAACTATAGAAAAAGGGTGTCCTATCGGTTGTCGAGTCAGGGAACCTAACTTATGATGATCACTGTGTATAGGAGTGAATACACTGCATCATCAACACTCCATCCAAAGGGTAAAATGGTCACCCTATCTCTCTCTTTTTCTATAACCGTGTAGTCCTACTGTTATCCGGTTACACCAAAGGACACCAGGGCATCAACACAACAAACTGCCCCGATTCAACCTTAGGCAATGCACGTAACATGACAGGTCACATGTCCGCCGTCATAACCAGTCACGTTATCACGTATCAAATTAGACATCCACACTTTCATTTCCTTTCTATGTGGCCATAGTGTCTTTACATCTTTCTCCAGAAAGCCATTTCCAAGACCAATATATGTTTTTTCAGTGTACCTGCTCTGTGCAACACTTCACAACCAGACAAAAGTACACCTTCTATGTACCACGTCAACCATCAAATAAGAAAATATGTTAGACAAAATATTAAAATTATTGGTCAAATACAGAAATATCTCGTCCAAACTTATAAAAAGTACGAACCTTTGTTAACCTATTGGGAAAAAATATCAATCAAGTAGGAAAGTTTGTTAGTCAAATAGAAAAAATATTGACCACGTAACGATATATCTTGTCCACACTTATGAAAAGTAGGGAAATTTGTTAGTCAAATGAGAAAAGAAAAAAAAGATTGACCAAGTAACGAAATATCCCCACCAAACTTATGAAAAGTGCGAAACTTTGTTAAGCAAGTATGAAAATGTATCGACCAAACAGAGAAATATATCACCCAAACTTTTAAAAAGTAGGAACATATGTTAACCAAATTGAAAATATCTTGGCCAAATAGGAAAAAGTATCGGTCAAACTTATAGATGTCTCGTTTAAACTTATAACATGTATGAAAATTTGTTAGATAAAGGTGAAAAATATTGGCCAAGTAATGAAATATCGCATCCGAACTTATAAAATGTACGAGTTAACCAAAGGCGAAAAGGCCAAAATACGAAATGTCTCGACCAAGCTTATAAAAATCTAGGAAAAAATATTACAACTAAAAGGTTGATCAAAAGTTATAAATCCAAAACATTATAAAAATAACGAAATGTGAAAAATATCGTCCAAAGACAGAAATATTTCAACTAAACTTATAAATAAGTCACCAAAAGGGAAAAGGTCAAGTACAGAAATAGCTATGGAAAAAGTAAGTCCACAAAACTAAGAAAAAAAAAATGTAACTTCTGTAGTCAAATGTGTCTTATCTGAAAAGACGCTATCAAAGGCACCACTTTCCTTGTTTTACGTTACCGAAGGCCTTCACCGTATCTGGTATAGAAACCCTTATACTTCACTCATCTCTCCACACTCTTGGTTTCTTTCTAATACAAAGTAGTCACATCACCAAGAACTTCAAACCTCCATTGTACACGTGCTCCATTGAAACACCCATGACAGTTAACAACATGTATGGCCATGTAATCTGTGAGTCCATCGGGGATAGTTCATCCGAGTATTCGTCACCAAAGAACCATTTCCCATGGCTGACATCTTCAACTTGCTATACCAAATCTTATTCTAACATATACTTTACATGAAATTTCCCAAATTTGGGGATCTATTAAAGAATACGTAATGAGATACACAAAGACACCAAGAACATATCAGACAAAACAACTCACAAACCAGACTTAGAACTAAAACTTAAACCATATCAGATGAACCACCCAACAAATACTACTAGAACTCAAAACATAACGATATTAAGGAAACGCATACTTACACATTCTCAGACATTGGATTTAAATGCCCTGCTACTAACATATCACTGGTGTCGAATCCCCGTTTCACAAAAACACCCTCTTGTCAGTTGTTAGTGAAAACCATTACACAAGTCCAGAATTGTGGCTCGTAGAATCTACACTCACACAGGATCTATTAAAGAATAAGTATGAGATACACCAAGACAACAAGAACATATCAGACAAAACAATTCACAAACTAAAACTTAAACTATATCAGATGAACCACCCAACAAGTACTACTAGAACTCAAAACATAACGATATTAAGGAAACGCATACTAGTTTATTTCTGTTTATAACTGTTTTAATATCGCAGAGAGAAACATGGTAATTAGACTATATCTGCCTTCTTCACTGTTGTCCTTTGTTCGATGACTTTTCTTCTGTGCTTGTCCTTCAGGACTGGATTCAAAATTTTTTTTTTTTTCAAGTCTTGTATACGCCTTTCAAAAGGCTCACGTTCTCTGATTACATGGTGCCAGTTACCATTGCGTTCTTCGGTGCCAACAGTATGGACTGTCAAGAAGTGAGGTTCTGGTGCAAAATTAACCTTTGGAGGTAAATAAAACACATTGAAACTTACAAGACGGCCACACATACTACTTCACTAAAGAAAAAAACAGTAAAAAAAAAATTCATGATGAGAAGTGGTAAAAGGCATCAAAAACATACTGTCGAAATTCTATTGGTCACGTCTTGAGAAAAGGTAAAGGTACAGTCACTGATGGTTTGTAGTATAGAGAGATGTACATAGAAAACATGTATACCAGCTATGTCTTCTGTATTAGACATGTTTACAAAAATACACATGTGAACTATGATCATTACTACCCATACACACCTTATTCGTTGATGACGAACACCTTCGGACACCGACAGTAGGATAGTTTTCGTTCCACAACACATTAATTTTCTTGAGAGACTCTGGGGCATGAATACTATCCAAAAGGTCAATATCTTCATCTGAAGACGAATCATCACCCCAAGCAAAGGTTGTCTCTGGTACATCTAAAGCTGGCTGGGTGCCACGAGTAGGATTCTGGCAGAATAATTTTTTTTTTGGATTCTTTCTTACGATATACCACTAAACTGTTTTGATGAATAAATATTGAAACCAAGATTTTTGTTGATTTTCTTTAGTGGTTTGTGTTCATGACGTTGTCTTGATGGAACAGAGCTTACATTACCAGACATGAACAAAGTCTTAGAAGAAGTTATGACAAATACAGAACAATGTTTTTTCGATTGATTATTTTTATAAGTGTGTTTGAGATATTTCTTATTTTGGTCTTTTAACATTTGATTAACTCCTACTTTTTATACATTTGACTGAAATATTTCTGTATTTGTCATAACTTCTTCTAAGACTTTGTTCATGTCTGGTAATGTAAGCTCTGTTCCATCAAGACAAGGTCATGAACACAAACCACTAAAGAAAATCAACAAAAATCTTGGTTTCAATATTTATTCATCAAAACAGTCTAGTGGTATATCGTAAGAAAGAATCCAAAAAAAAAAAAATTATTCTTCCAGAAACCTACTCGTGGCACCCAGCCAGCTTTAGATGTACCAGAGACAACCTTTGCTTGGGGTGATGATTCGTCTTCAGATGAAGATATTGACCTTTTGGATAGTAGTCATGCCCCAGAGTCTCTCAAGAAAATTAATGTGTTGTGGAACGAAAACTATCCTACTGTCGGTGTCCGAAGGTGTTCGTCATCAACGAATAAGGTGTGTATGGGTAGTAATGATCATAGTTCACATGTGTATTTTTGTAAACATGTCTAATACAGAAGACCTAGCTGGTATACATGTTTTCTATGTACATCTCTCTATACTACAAACCATCAGTGACTGTACCTTTACCTTTTCTCAAGACGTGACCAATAGAATTTCGACAGTATGTTTTTTGATGCCTTTTACCACTTCTCATCATGAATTTTTTTTTACTGTTTTTTTCTTTCTTTAGTGAAGTAGTATGTGTGGCCGTCTTGTAAGTTTCAATGTGTTTTATTTACCTCCAAAGGTTAATTTTGCACCAGAACCTCACTTCTTGACAGTCCATACTGTTTGCACCGAAGAACGCAATGGTAACTGGCACCATGTAATCAGAGAACGTGAGCCTTTTGAAAGGCGTATACAAGACTTGAAAAAAAAATAATTTTTGAATCCAGTCCTGAAGGACAAGCACAGAAGAAAAGTCATCGAACAAAGGACAACAGTGAAGAAGGCAGATATAGTCTAATTACCATGTTTCTCTCTGCGATATTAAAACAGTTATAAACAGAAATAAACTAGTATACGTTTCCTTAATATCGTTATCTTTTGAGTTCTAGTAGTACTTGTTGGGTGGTTCATCTGATATAGTTTAAGTTTTAGTTTGTGAATTGTTTTGTCTGATATGTTCTTGTTGTCTTGGTGTATCTCATACTTATTCTTTAATAGATCCTGTGTGAGTGTAGATTCTACGAGCCACAATTCTGGACTGGTGTAATGGTTTTCACTAACAACTGACAAGAGGGTGTTTTTGTGAAACGGGGATTCGACACCAGTGATATATTAGTAGTAGGGGATGTAAATCCAATGTCTGAGAATGTGTAAGTATGCGTTTCCTTAATATCGTTATGTTTTGAGTTCTAGTAGTATTTGTTGGGTGGTTCATCTGATATGGTTTAAGTTTTAGTTCTAAGTCTGGTTTGTGAGTTGTTTTGTCTGATATGTTCTTGGTGTCTTTGTGTATCTCATTACGTATTCTTTAATAGATCCCCAAATTTGGGAAATTTCATGTAAAGTATATGTTAGAATAAGATTTGGTATAGCAAGTTGAAGATGTCAGCCATGGGAAATGGTTCTTTGGTGACGAATACTCGGATGAACTATCCCCGATGGACTCACAGATTACATGGCCATACATGTTGTTAACTGTCATGGGTGTTTCAATGGAGCACGTGTACAATGGAGGTTTGAAGTTCTTGGTGATGTGACTACTTTGTATTAGAAAGAAACCAAGAGTGTGGAGAGATGAGTGAAGTATAAGGGTTTCTATACCAGATACGGTGAAGGCCTTCGGTAACGTAAAACAAGGAAAGTGGTGCCATTGATAGCGTCTTTTCAGATAAGACACATTTGACTACAGAAGTTACATTTTTTTTTTCCTTAGTTTTGTGGACTTACTTTTTCCATAGTTATTTCTGTACTTGACCTTTTCCCTTTTGGTGACTTATTTATAAGTTTAGTTGAAATATTTCTGTCTTTGGACGATATTTTTCACATTTCGTTATTTTTATAATGTTTTGGATTTATAATTTTTGATCAACCTTTTAGTTGTAATATTTTTTCCTAGATTTTTATAAGCTTGGTCGAGACATTTCGTATTTTGGCCTTTTCGCCTTTGGTTAACTCGTACATTTTATAAGTTCGGATGCGATATTTCATTACTTGGCCAATATTTTTCACCTTTATCTAACAAATTTTCATACATGTTATAAGTTTAAACGAGACATCTATAAGTTTGACCAATACTTTTTCCTATTTGGCTAAGATATTTTCCATTTGGTTAACATATGTTCCTACTTTTTAAAAGTTTGGGTGATATATTTCTCTGTTTGGTCGATACATTTTCATACTTGCTTAACAAAGTTTCGCACTTTTCATAAGTTTGGTGGGGATATTTCGTTACTTGGTCAATCTTTTTTTTTTCTCATTTGACTAACAAATGTCCCTACTTTTCATAGGTGTGGACAAGATATATCGTTACGTGGTCAATGTTTTTTTCTATTTGACTAACAAACTTTCCTACTTGATTGATATTTTTCCCAATAGGTTAACAAAGGTTCGTACTTTTTATAAGTTTGGACGAGATATTTCTGTATTTGACCAATAATTTTAATATTTTGTCTAACATATTTCCTTATTTGATGGTTGACGTGGTACATAGAAGGTGTACTTTTGTCTGGTTGTGAAGTGTAGCACTGAGCAGGTACACTGAAAAAACATATATTGGTCTTGGAAATGGCTTTCTGGAGAAAGATGTAAAGACACTATGGCCACAAAGAAAGGAAATGAAAGTGTGGATGTCTAATTTGATACGTGATAACGTGACTGGTTATGACGGCGGACATGTGACCTGTCATGTTACGTGCATTGCCTAAGGTTGAATCGGGGCAGTTTGTTGTGTTGATGCCCTGGTGTCCTTTGGTGTAACCGGATAACAGTAGGACTACACGGTTGTAGAAAAAGAGAGAGAGATAGGGTGACCATTTTACCCTTTGGATGGAGTGTTGATGATGCAGTGTATTCACTCCTATACACAGTGATCATCATAATTTAGGTTCCCTGACTCAACAACCGATAGGACACCCTTTTTCTATAGTTTCCCTCTTAACCACGTGTCTCAGATGTCCCATTACCCATGTGACCGGATGTGACGCCATATTTGACCAGTTTTAGTGAATGAGACGTAGTTTGGTTGTAGCAATTACCCATGTGTGATAGGGTGCGACGCCATCTTTGACCGGCTATATCTATTATCCATGTGTGTCGACTGTACCACTAGGTGCTATTGATCAATACAAAATCAGTGCTCGAGGCGCTCCTGTCAAGGAAATTACCAATACTAAGGACATTACTTTCTGAACTTAGCAGTCGGCATAACGTCTTGATCATTTCATCGATCACTTTAACCATCATCATGTCACTACACATACCATACCCTACAATTTAAGTGATCCTTCGACCACTTGACCACTACTTGACCAGTACTTGACCACTATTTGACTATGTCCTTACTTATTTTACCATCACCGTTTCACTACACGTACCATACCCTATAATTTAAGTGGTCATTCGACTACTTGACCACTACTTGACCACTATTTGAGCACCACTTGACCAGCTCTTGATCATCACCATGTCACTATACCTACTTTCACCGACAATTTAAGTAGTCACTCGACCATTTACCACTACTTGGCCCCTACTTGAGCACGTCATCGATCACTTTAACCAACACAGGTTCACTACACGTACTTTCCCTTACAATTTAAGTGGTCACTCGACCATTTGACCAGTACTTGCCCACTACTTGATCACTACTTGACAACGTCACTACTTAATTTATCCATCTCTGTTTCACAACACGTACCATACCCTACAATTTTCTCACTTGATCGCTTGACCACTGGTTGAGCACTACTTGACCACTGGTTGACCACGTCGTCGACCCTTTTACCATCACCGTTTCAATATACGTACTTTTCTCTACCTTTTAAGTGTTCACTCGACCACTTGACTACTGGTTGACCGCTATTTGACCACGTCATCGATCACTTTAACCACTACCATAATCTTAGGGACATCGTCCTCTACAATTTAAGTTGTCACTCGACCACTTGACCACTACTGACTATTGGTTGACCACTACTTTACCACTAATTTACCACCCTTTAATCATCACCATATCATTACAACTACTTTTCCCCTAAAATTTTCTCACTTGACCACCACCTGACCACTGGTTGACCACTAATTTACCACCCTTTAATCATCACCATGTCGCTACGACAAATTTTCCCTAAAGTTTTCTCACTTGACCACTTGACCACTACTTGACCACTACTTGACCACTAATTTATCACCCTTTATTCATCACCATATCATTACAATCACTTTTCCCTAAAATTTTCCTTACTTGACCACTGCTTGACCACTGCTTGACCACTAATTTACCATCCTTAAATCATCACCATGTCGCTACGACCAGTTTTCCCTAAAATTTCCTCACTTGACCACTGCTCGACCACTAATTTACCATCCTTTAATCATCACCATATCATTACAACTACTTTTCCCCTAAAATTTCCTCACTTGACCACCACTTGACCATTACTTGACCACTACTTGACCACTAATTTATCACCCTTTAATCATCACCATATCATTACAACCACTTTTCCCTAAAATTTCCTCACTTGACCACCACTTGACCACTGCTTCACCACTAATTTACCATCCTTTAATCATCACCCTATCATTACAACTACTTTTCCCCTAAAATTTCCTCACTTGACCACCACTTGACCATTGCTTGACCACTGCTTGACCACTAATTTACCATCCTTTAATCATCACCATATCATTACAACTACTTTTCCCCTAAAATTTCCTCACTTGACCACCACTTGACCATTGCTTGACCACTAATTTACCACCCTTTTAATCATCATCATATCATTACAACCACTTTCCCGTAAAAATGTCCTCACTTGACCACCACTTGACCACTGCTTGAGTATCTGATGACCACTAATACCTGGTACCCACCCCTTACCACCGAATGACACTACACCCTATCCATTACAACTGACGATCTTTGGCTTTCAAGGTTTCATTTGTAACACGTGTGATGTTAGTGAATAAGCTACTATGAACATCTACATAGCACTAATAACCACCCTTATCAACTAATTTCACTAACCCATACCCACTACTATCCCCACCGCACCTATTCCTTTTATTCGTACTAATGTACACCACCAATGCGCTAACAGTTCAAAATATTTTAACACACCACTCACCAATGTTTTTACAACCCGTTACTTAATGACTTTTCCATATGCACCCCTCCACGTCTGTTATGAACCGACCACCGTCACACCCACCGGAGATTTTCCCACACTTGCCGACGTGTAACTCCCCGGTACTACCTTCCAGACTTTCCCACTATGCCGCTACTTATTTAATATGCATTGTATTGTCTATATATATATGATTTAATAAAAAAAACATATACCTTACTTGAGTCGTTTGTTATTTTAAATGTTGTATTTTTTATGTTGTACACATACCTAACGTCACTAGAGCACCTACTCGGACCACGCCTATTAAAAAACGAGTTATCGCCATTGACTTTTTAAAAAATCCGGAGTGTTATCACCCTTTGCTGAGGAAATTAAAAAACCCGGAGAGTTATCGCCCTTTGAGGAGGAAATTAAAAAACCGGAGAGTTATCGCCCTTTGCGGAGGAAATTAAAACATCCGGAGAGTTATCGCCCTTTGAGGCGAAAATTACAAAACCCGGAGAGTTATCGCCCTTTGAGGCGCAAATCGCTTTTGCGCCTCAAAAATGGATATCCTTTTGTACATCTATACTACTCATACTTGTGTTTTCCTGTTACAACTTGTGTCTGTCAGGTTTACAAGTGCAAGGCTTGCCTTCCAATTTATAAACTTTATTTTTTTCATATAGCATCTTTCCTCTTTTTTTCCCAAACGTTTATTTCATACAAAGCAATGTATATTTACAAGGTGTAATGTGTGTTTCTTTGTTTGTGTATATTACAGAGCGTTGCCGTTTGTTAGTGTTATGTGTCACATGCGTTAATAAAACAAATACATGCATATATAGTTATGATAATATGACATTTATGGCATAGTGCATGTAAACACACATTCCTCGTTACATTTCCATCTCCACAAGTGGAATGCATGTTACCCCTGTCCATCTCTCTCTCTCTCTCTCTCTCTCTCTCTCTCTCTCTCTCTCTCTCTCTCTCTTTCTCTGTCGCTCTCTCTCTCTCTCTCTTCACACACACACACACACACACACACACACACACACACACACACACATTCTGTCTTGATCTATCTCTTGCTTTCTGTAGATAATAGTACATGGATTTCCGTGATCTTGGGCAATAACCTTTACATTTTCATTCTATTTAAATTGTGGCTTCCAATTTTATTTATTTATTTATGTTTTTTTTTTTTTTTTTTTTTTTTAGGGGGGGATTTCCATATGCATATATTCATATAAATACCTGTATATCAACACAAAGCCATAATTATATTTACATAAATACCTACACGAATTCACCCATACTTGGTTATCCATATATAAGTACCATACATGTTAGCCTTTTGTATTCTACAACAATGTTTATATTCGTGCTGAGGAAATGTGTTGAATTTAGGCAAAGGGCAAAGGGCAAAGGGCAAACCATCATCATCATCAAGTGCCGTGCCGGCTGGCGTAGGCGTTCATGGCTCTCCACAGATCTCGGTCTTTGGTTTTCTGGATCAACTCTGCTGCTGATATTCCTCCATGCCACCGTCTTAATCCATCCAGCATCACTTCTCTTGGTCTACCTCTGCCTCTCTTCCCCTCGATCTTTCTAGTCGTCACGATGTTCTCCAATGCCTCTCTTCTCACCACATGACCGAAGAAAGATGTTTGTCTCTGTCTTATTGTTGTATACAATGTTCTAGTTTCATTAGCCTGTTTCAGGCAGTCGTCGTTAGTTACTCTGGCAGTCCATGGAATTCGCAACATTCGTCTCAGGAACCACATCTCTGTTGCCTCTAATTTCTTCTTAATTTGTTCATTTACATTCCAAGATTCACTGCCATACAGCAAAACTGGCTCCACATAGCATTTCAGCACTCTCTTTCTTACATTCAGTGATAGTGACTTATTGCATAAGATACTCTTCATTTTCTGAAATGCTGTTTTTGCCTGCCCTATTCTGCTCCTAATCTCTGTTGTACATCTTCCATCTGATGTTATAAATGCCCCTAAGTATCTAAAATTATCAACTTGGTTAAGGATTTTCCCTTCTATTTCTATGTCACATTTTGGTGTCACCATTTTCTTTGATATTACCATTGTTACTGTTTTCTTGATATTCAAGGAGAGTCCTTTCCTTGCACTCTCTGTTACTACAACGTCTAATAATTGTTGTAGGTCTGTTGAATTATCCGCCACCAATACTGTGTCATCTGCATAGCGTATATTATTTATATTATAACCTCCAACTACTATTCCTGGCATCTCTTTGATCTCTCTCTCTCATTATTACTTCGCTATACAGGGAGAAAAGATCTGGTGACAAGACACACCCCTGTCGTACTCCTAGCTTTATCTGTTCGTAACTACCCTCTTTATTTCCCATTTTAATTGCTGCTACTTGGTTCCAGTAAACATTCTTTATTATTCTTAAATCTTTTCCATCAATGTTGATATCTTCCAACATTTTAATCAGTTCATCATGTTTTACTTTATCAAATACCTTAGTATAATCTATGAAGCACAAATATATGTCTCTCTGTTTCTCTATTGACCTTTCTATTAGTGTCCGTAATGTATAAATTGCATTGTTTGTGCCCTTTCCTTCCACAAATCCATACTGTTCTTCACTAATTTCCATTTTTATTTTCTTTTTGGTTCTTCTCATTATGATTCTGAGTAGAAGCTTAGTGATATGGTTTATAAGGTTAATTGTACGAAAATCTTCACAATCAATTGCTCCTGGTCTTTTTGGTATAGCTATAAATACAGATTTCAGCATATCCATCCATCATGTGCCATGCCGGTAAGCGTGGGCGGTCATGTTCTGCCATCTCACTCGATCACCAGAGTCATGGATCAGCTCCGTGTTTCTGTCTCGACCATGCCACAAGGCCAAGCCATCCAGGTACTTGCTTCTAGGTCTTCCCCTTGGTCTGTTCCCCTCGATCTTACCAGTTGTCACCAAATTCTCCAATCCATTTCTTCTCATAACATGCTTAAAAAATTTTGACTGTCTACGTCTAATTTCTCTGATCAATTTACGATCTTCATTTGTTTCTTGAAGGACTTGTTCATTGGTCTTTCTGACTGTCCATAGTATTCTTTGCATTTTCCTCAGAAACCACATCTCTACAGCCATCAGATGTTTTTCAGCCTGACTGCTCATTGTATACGCTTCACATCCATACAAAAGTACAGGTTCAATGTAGCATCTCAACACTCTTTTTCTCATTTCAATTGACATCTTTTTATTGGTCAATATGATTTTCATCTTGCTAAAGGCTACTTTTGCCATGGCGATTCTTGTTCTAATCTCTTCAAGGCATCTCCCATCAGATGTTATGACTGTTCCAAGATAATTGTACCTGCTCACTTGTTGAAGAATATTCCCATTTACTTGTATATTACATTGTGGTATTTCGTCCTTCCTAGTGACGACCATAATCTGTGTCTTTTTACAATTTAATTCTAACCCTAGTTGTTCACTGTTTGTAACAATCGCATCTACTAAATTTATCCACTGCTGTAAATATCATTCAACATTTTGGTTAATATATCTACTCCAAATTCTCCCAATACTTCTAATTCTTCTATTGTGATTTCATCTGGCCCAGCTGTTTTTCCTTTCTTCATACGTTACATAGCGTCAGCGACTTCTTCTTTCAGAATAGGTGGACCTTCTAAGTTACTATCTTCTGTTAATTCTTCCCTTTCTCCTTCATATAATTCTCTTATATACTCATTCCACCTCTTCATTATAGCATCTTCCTCTAACATTATCTTTCCTGTTTTTGATTTCAAACACCCCGTATTTATTCTTAGTTTTCTTCCTGTAAGCTCACTGATTTGTCTGTGCATATTTTTTGTATCTTTAATGGAATTTAATTAAATTTTTTTGCATTGCTCGTTTAACCAACTTTCTTTAGCCTTCCCACATTTATCTTTTATTTCTTTATTTATCTTAGCGTATTCTTGTTTGTCATTTTTACTCTGTTTTCTTTTGTCCATCAATTTTAAGATATCTACATTCATCCATTTTTTCTTAGCTATTTTGCCTCTCTCCGGTAATACTTCTTTGCTAGTTTGATGAATGGAGTCCCTTAACATCTCCCATTGTTCATCTATACTCTGTATTTTAGTTATTGCATTGTACCTATTTTTCACAGTCACTCTGTATTGTTCTTGCATTTCTTTATCTATTTTCAGAACCTCTTTATTAAGTCTCATGTTCTTAACCATTTTTTTCCCTCTCTTTAATCTTACTTTTATTTGTCCACATAGTGGTACATGATCACTATTACAGTCAGCACCAGGCATTGTCTTTACATTAATTAAAGCATTTCTAAATCTTTTATTAATTAGTATGTAGTCAATTTGGTTGCGTATTTTCTTATCCGGGCTTATCCATGTGTACAGTCGTCTTTTATGGTGCTTAAACCATGTGTTTTCAATTATCATATCATTGATATTTGCCCATTCTATTAGCTTTTCCCCTCTTTCATTTCTTGTACCTAAACCATAATTCCCCACTACATCCTCCATTTTTCCCTTTCCTATTTATGCATTAAAATCACCAAGTATTATCTTTATTTTTTGTGATCCAATTTGAGCCATCGCCATTTCTATTTCGTCGTAAAAGTGTTGTATTTCTTCCTCACTACTGCTTGCTGTTGGTGCATATACTTGTATAATATTTATGTCTATTGGTTTGCCTTTGATTTTTACCATAATAACTCTATCTGAAATACACCAGTATCCATTAATTGACTTGGCTGTTTTTTTCGTCTAATATTATTCCTACACCTTTTTCATGTGTATCCCCTCCAGAATAAATTATTGTGTGATTGTCAGCTATAATTTTGCCCGATCCCTTCCATCTCATCTCACTAACGCCTAGTATATTCATTTTCATGCTATCCATCTCCCTTAGAACATTGGTCAACTTTCCTAGCTCATTTAATGTCCTAACATTCCATGTTCCTACTCTAAATTTATTTATTTTAGTTAAGATTTTGCCATCAGTAGCTGGATGACGGTCTGGTGTCACCTGTGGCTCATGACTGTCCCTACCGGACGAGGATGCCCTAAGACAGCCATTAACGTCCTTCACTAACTTTGATATATGTTTTGCCATGAAGTCTTGGGAAGATAATGTGGTGGTTTCCCATTGCCTTCCACATTCACATGGTGGTCTTTTTACCTCTGCCTTTGACAGCCATTTCCGACTGTAAGGACAAGTGAGTGCCCTGCTCTGCTCAGCTGCAGAGTTGTCCACTTATTCCGGTGGATACTCGGTCCCCAGAGCTGTGTTAGCCACACCGTAGTGTCTTTCCATCCTCTACCGCGGGGAGGTGCAGTTGGGATTTTCCCTTCATAAAGTTGTGGTCTATGACCAAAACTCTCCAGTACTTTTAGAGGATTTTAAAGGGCAAACCGCTGAATGAAAAATTGCCTAGTGACCACCAGCCATTAGACGGGTCTTACTGCGGACACGCAGCCAGTTTTCACAAAGCCTTTGTGTACCTATGCCAGAGGAGCTGTATATCTCTCTTTAAAATTGTTTGGGGGAGGAGAGGGGTGGATCTGTGATTCAAAGCACCCTGGGGAAGAATTTGCGACGTGTACTATCTGCGCTTTCCAATGCTTGTTACCACCTAGTGAGAAGTTTTCCCAAGTATTAACAACATAAGCCACACACAGGGCTCGCGAGACGCACACACGTTCTAAAATTTTCCACAGCAGGGACTGGTCTGGGACAGTCCCGTTCACCACTGCTATAGGTTTTAGATTTATGCCATGCAGCAGAAACCAAATATCGTCTGTCAAGACGATCGGGTGTAAAACATCTTAGATGTTTTTGATATTATTAATTTTTTTGTTTTAAATTAATAATAATGGCATTTTCTTTTAATTGCAAGATTAAATGAAATTAAGGAAATTTAAACATTTCAGTCAGGAAAAATAGTAGCTAGTTTGTATTTTAACATTAGTAAAAATAAGTTTCTGTTGTATGTAAGGGAGTTGAACATTGCCTTGATTCTGCAAGTCCAAACTAATTTTCTGTATTCCGCTAGTGTTTGAAGTAGTTTTGTGTGTGTGTCTTCTGATGTTTAGGAAGAGTGTTAAGAAAGATTGCCTTGTAAATGTCTTTTTGTTTGCTGTGTGTGTTTGTATTATTTGTTGTAGAGTTTCCACTTTATCTGTGACTGTTTGACATGTGCAAAATATGTGTTCTTCTGTCTCTTTTGTGTTGTTCCTGCATAATTGGCATTTTCCTATTTATCTGGATCTGAATGCTAATTTGGCTATTAGGGGAGTTATATAAAAAATCAGCCTGTAAGTTACATCTTTCGCCTTAGATGTGATGTGTTTGTTGTGTAAGTTGGAAAAGGTGGATGTGTAGTCTGAAATGAAATATTTTTGTCCTCTTTTGATTCTCAGTTTAAGCGATGGTGCTTGTTTACTATCTAATTGTTTGTATATTTCTCGTGTTGTTTCATTTATTAAATGTTCATTTCCTTGTATTGCCTGCATACATGTGTGATAGAAAGATGGTAGTATGCCCTGATAATGTGCTGCTGCATTGTTTAGTTTTGTGAGATGTTTTATTTTGTGTGCTATATAATATAATGCTAATCTATGTTGTTCTAGATGTCTGATCATATTACCTATGTGGCTGATTATAAGTGCTTGTATTTTTGTTTGTATGTCCTGAAGTGCTATTCCTCCTTGTTTCTTATCCTGAATGAGAGTTTTATGCTGTATGCTGTGTATTGTCTTACTAAATATGAAATGTCTTATCTGTTTATTTATATCTGTGATTGTCTGTTTTGGAGGGTTTAACACTGTCACTAAGTATATTATTTTTGGTATGATGTATGTGTTAACTATTATGCCAAATATTGTTGATGTTTTGTATTTATACCTATTTAGCATGTTTGTGATTTGGTGTGTTAGTTGTAGCCATGTTTCTCTGTGTGTTGTTCTGGGGTCACATGGAAATGTGATCCCATACAGTTTCATGTTGTGTGTATGTGTTAGGTCTGGAGGGAAATCAGACTTTTGTTTCCACTTTCCCAGGCCCATAATGTGTGATTTTTGTATATTAATTTTGTCTCCACTGTCTTTCACAAAGTGGGAGAAGGTGTGCAGAATGTTTCTGATGGATGTGTTGCTTGTAGGAAAGAATGCAGTATCGTCTGCATAAGCAATGACCTTTTGCTCTCCTATTCCCTTTATGAAAGTGTCTTTAATGCTGGTATCTTGTCTGAACTTTTCTAATAATGGCTCTAGTGTCAGTATATACAGAAGTGGTGATAGTGGGAACCCTTGTCTTACAGATCTAATCATCTTGAAGCTAGCAGTCAGTGAATGGTTCACTAAGACTTTGCTTTCATGGTTATTATACAAAATATGTATCCACTTTCTGTAGTGCTGTCCTATATTGAAGTGTTCTAGGGTTTTGTGAAAATAGGAGTGTGCGATTCTGTCAAAGGCCTTCTCTTGGTCCAAAGACAAGAGGAAGGATTGAAAGTCTTTCTGGTGTGTATACGTTATAATGTCTCTAATGATGTGTGTGTGGTTTTGTATATTCCTGTGCTGTACACTACATTGCTGGTTTGGGTGTACTAGTTTTTGGTAGGAATTGTGTGATTTTGTGTGCTAGTGATTTGGCCATAATTTTGTAATCTGTGTTAAGAAGTGAAATTGGTCTGTAATTTTTCAGTTGTGTCTTGTCTGTTTTTGCTTTGTGTATAAGTGTTATATAAGATATGTTGCAACTATCAGGGAGGTCTTGTTTGTCAAAGGCTTCTTGATAGACTTTTAGAATAAGGTTACCTATGATAGGAAAGAATTATTGATAGAATTCTACTGTTAATCCGTCTGGTCCTGGTGTCTTGTCTTTGTTCATTTTACTAAGTGCATGTGTTATGTTTTCTAATGTCAATTGTGTGTCCAATATC
Organism: Cepaea hortensis; assembly: GCA_963921405.1. Classification (NCBI taxonomy): domain Eukaryota; kingdom Metazoa; phylum Mollusca; class Gastropoda; order Stylommatophora; family Helicidae; genus Cepaea; species Cepaea hortensis. The sequence continues at coordinate 121,166,883 of OY992883.1, forward strand.
TCTTTGTCTGTGTCTGATATCTTTTTTTTATATTGTAAGAAGCTATCTTGTATTTGTGTGTTTACTGTCTCTGCTGTAAATAAGTGTGTATAGTATTGCTGGAATGTGTTTATTGTGCTATTGTGCTATTATTGTGTTTATTTGTTTGCTACGCTGTATGTTTTGTTCTATTGCCATGTATTGTTTTCTGGGTGTCTCTTGTGTGATGGTGTTGAGTTTTGTTCTAATTAGTGTACATAGGTATCTGTGCTGTTGTGTAACAGTGAGGGAATTAGGTTAGGAGTAATGCTGCGCATTCCTTGACTAGGGGGAAAACCATAGTGAACGTGTGTGCACGAATGAAGAAGGGTATCTAGGAAAACACACACGTCACTTGGGGCCAGCGAGAAGACATGTCAACACCGGGCAGGGAGTCTACCATCATGTGTGCTGTAGTATGACTATTCGGCCAATAAAGTATGTTTATAACAACGCGGAGACTTGGGTCCTATACGATCACGTGCTTAACCTGTCTTGACCACATTTCAACGAGGTTGATTTGGTGCCGTGAAAGTCTGAAACATGGGAGGTCGCGGAGAGAGTACCGCTATGCTATGGAAAATTGTTGTGTCTGGGCGTCTGGAGAAGGAAGTTTGTAAATATTGAGAAACGAAACAGATGAAAGCCGCCTGTTGATAGTTATTGTATACCTGTTTAACAAGGAGTTCCATTTTCAAGAACAACGCTCAAAAATGTTTGATTGATAAACTTATTTTTTTGAAAGACTGATGTTGTTACATATTTAATCCTATAAATTAACTGGAGAATTGACCAACGCTAATTGATCAAGTAATGCCGTTCTGCATCAAAAATCAGTACAAATTATGAATTTTAACCCGTGGGACTGTTGAAGGTGAAGTCAAGGTTATGGTGCAAGTTTCATAATTATGAAATCAAGATCTGCAATACTTTTTACAGTCACTTCACATTTAGAAGGCATTGATGAAATTTGTCTCAACTTATAAGATAAAGCACTTTAAACTGACCATGGCGAGAGTTCCACATGAAAATAAGAGATTGGATAGCGTCAGCTTTAAATCAAATTGTTGTTGACTGGATTACGTTTCGCTGAAATATATATATGAAAAACCCAGATGGCTGTTGGAAACTGAGTTTTTTGTTGCTGAAGTCGTGAGCAGTTGTCGTTTGCGTGAAGGTGACCTTACTTGAAGGGAATCTACAGTTAATCGAGCAAGTAAACAAGCAGTCTTGTTGCGAGCCTGGTATCGAGCATAATCTTCGTCAGGAATTAATTGGAAAGAACTGACTTCGACTTCGATTAAATTATTATGGAAAGAAATCCGGAGGCTCTTCTTTGTTCTGCTCATTTCAACGAGGTTGATTAGAGTCCTTTGTTAATGTGGTGTAGGTAATTCTGAATCAGTAGCTCATTTAAATTCTTTTATCAAAATTCAGGATTGAAACAGGAATATTCTTCGCCAGGATCTTCGATTGGAGGCCTTAGTTAAGTTAATTAGATAATATTAGAGTAATTAACAGATTATGTATTGTTGCTGAATTTGAAATTAACATTGTTTGAAATATTTGTATATTGCTTGATAATTATAGATTTTAGGATGGAATCCCAAGATTTTTCACAGGTACTGACTGGAGTTGGCGGGGCAATATCAAGGTTGGATGCAGTGTTAAGACAACAAAATGTAAACAGTGATGTTGAAAGATTTAGTGGTCAAGCAAATCAGTTTAAGAAATGGATCATTTCTATTGAGAAACATGCATACTTAATAAACGCTACAGATGGGGAGAAAAAGAATTTGGCATACAGAACAAGTACAAGTCCAGTTTCTGACCATATAAGAAGAAAATTAGAAGCAGCAGGAGGTGAAACCTGGGAAGAATTTAAAGATGATCTCGCAAGAAAATATGCTGAAATTACTGATCCACAACACGCATTCTCAGTATTGCGACAGACTAGACAAAGCAGCACAGAAAGTGTCCAGTTATACAGTGACAGGTTAATCAATTTAGCTGAAGAGTCATTTTTAGGACAGAATGTACGAGCTGAAGAAGTGGAACGGATGTTAGTAGGGATTTTTGTTGATGGGATTAGGTCAGATGGATTGAAATTTAAATTATTAAGAGAGAATCCTGCAAGATTGTCACAAGCGGTAGATATCGCTATACAAGAGGAAAGCTTGAGGAGGAGGTTTAGGTTAAGAGTAGGACGAGAGTTAGGTAGTAGTTCAGAAGATAGAATTGAAGAACCTATGGAAATAGGACAGTATAGACATGGATGAAGAGGAAGACGAGGAGAAATACAGATGGTACAAAGAAACGAGAACGCATATAATCAAGATAGAAGAGGACAAGTGAGAAATACTGTAAGAAACATGGAAGGAAACACAAATAACTCGAATGTGGTTTGTTGGGGGTGTCATAAACGGGGGCACATTTTTCGCTTTTGTGGTAACAGAAGTGGCCCATCGAATACGCAAAATAGTAGAGGTGTTCAGTCGAGTATACAGAATAGAATTGCAAATGGCAGACCAGTAAATTGGAATTCTGGAGAAATACAGAGAAATTTTAGAAGGTCAGGAAATCAGGAAAACTGGCATCCCGCTTACTGAATAGGGTCGGCAGTAGGAGGGAAGATAGTAAGATCCAAAAAGGGCATCAATATATTAAAAACCCAAAGGATGAGTATAATAGAACATTTAGAAATAAAAAACAAGACGAGGTAAAACAATTGTCATTAAATATGGTAGATCCTAGCTCATGTATAGTACAGATAGGAAAATATAAAGTTAGAACATTAGTGGATTCGGGAGCACAAGTTAGCGTGATTAAAGAAGCATTTTTATATCGAATGTTAAAAAATTGTAAAATATTTAGAATTCAGGAGAATCTTCATTCGGTAACGGGACAAAAGTTAGAAGTGATAGGACAAACGATGATAAATTTGAAATTAGGAGGGATAAATGTCAGGCATATGTTTCATGTGGTTAAAGAATTAAATAGAAATATGATATTGGGACGAGATTTTTTATTGAAAAATGGGGTGAGACTTTTATTTGATTTGCATAAATTAAAATTCCAAGATGTTTACGTAGATCTAGAAGAAGATATGCATGTGTCGACACTAGTTAGAGTCAAAACGACCATGAATTTAAAACCACAGTCAGTTAATTTGATACAAGCAAGACTGAAGAGAAACCCGTATTATGTAGCAGGAAACATAGTCAGAATCACGGAATTGCAAAATGAAATAATTGATGAGCCAGGTTTAGAAGTTCCGGATGGAATAATAGAATTAGATAAAAGTTTAACATTTCCAGTAATGGTTATAAATAATACAGGTAGAGAAATTAAATTATACAGAGGATGTGTAATAGCCAAGCTAGAACATAACGTTAGTGACATATTGGCAACAGATAGAGTAAATATGGCAGGTATAAGTTATTCAGAAACCTCTAGTGAAAGAATTAATAATAGACGCGGATGCAGAAGAAAAGGGAACGTAAGAATGGATGAATTGATCCATCCATATAGAAGAAATACAGCACAAATACATTCACTAGACAAAGTAACAAGAGAAAAAGAATTGTTAGCACAATTAAAAACTTCGCCAGAAAATAAGGAAGTGTTAGAAAAACTTATAAAGCAAAATCAAGATGTGTTTGCGATAAATGATTTAGAATTGGGTAAGACACAAACAGTTACGATGGAAATAGACACGGGAGATCATCCACCAATTAGTTTAAAACCATACAGAACTCCATTAAGAAATAGAGAAGTCGTAGAAAAGGCAATAGAAGATATGTTGAAAGCAGGCATAATAACAAGGTCAAAATCAGAATGGTCATCTCCGGTCGTCATAGTAGCCAAATCTGATGGTTCGAACAGGTTCTGCTGCGATTATAGGGCGTTAAATAAAATTACTAAGAATGTAGCGTACCCATTGCCGGTGATTGATGATATTTTGGGGTTACTTAATGGCTCTACATATTTCACAACGCTGGATGCAAGGGCAGGATTTTGGTGTATTCCGATGTCGAAGGACGCGCAAAAGAAAAGTGCCTTTTGTACTCATATGGGTTCTTACGAATTCTTACGTATGCCATTCGGTCTCAAAAATGCACCATCTCACTATATGTTCTTAATAAATGAAGTACTAGACGGTATGCAAAGTTTTGCCCTGGCATATATTGATGACGTATTGATTTTTACGAAAGGAGATGTAGAGAATCATTTGAAACATGTTAGACTAGTATTTGACAGATTAAGAAAGCATGAAGTTAAATTAAAGCTTAGTAAGTGCCAGTTTTTAAAGACAGAAACAAAATATTTAGGTTATATAATAAATAGGGAAGGTATTAAACCAGACCAGGAAAAGATAAAAGTTATTAAAGAGTTACCTCCTCCCACTAACGTTAAGGAAGTGCGTGCTTTTATAGGAACGTGTGCGTATTATAGACGGTTTGTACCAGCCTTTTCAAGGATAGCAATACCTATTACGAATTTAACGGGAAAATACGCTAGGTTTAAGTGGGATGATGAGTGTCAAAAAGCGTTCGAACTTTTAAAAGATAGCTTAACAGTGGTACCATTATTGACACATCCAGACTTGAATAAACAGCTAATATTATACACAGATGCTTCAGACAACGCAATAGGAGCATGTTTGGTTCAACCATATGAAGGAGAAGAATCTGGAATACCAGGGGTTAAAAATGAAAGACCAATCTATTTCTTGTCTCATAAACTCAGCAAGACTCAAAAGAAATGGCCAATTATTGAGAAAGAAGCATATGCTATACACTACGCTCTTCAAAAATTAAATTACTATTTACATAACGCCAATTTCATTATTAGAACTGACCACATGCCATTAAAGTCGATATTAGAAGCACCAATACAAAATAGGAAAATACAAACCTGGGCATTGAATTTACAAGGGTACAATGCTAGGGTTGAATATGTGTCAGGGAAACATAATACGTGCGCCGATCTTTTGTCTAGAATCCCGTACCCACAGTCATCAGGAAACACGGAAGATGAAATTGAACCAGACATAGACGATCGAAACTGGCAAGTAAATATATTAGATTCTGCCATAATAAATAGGGAAGAATTTGAGAGTTTACCATCGGATCAAGAGTCTGAACCTAGAACAGAAGACCCACATTTAGAACAGTTTGATATGAAAACAGAACAAGAATTAGATCCAAAGATAGTACAGATAAAAAGAAAACTGAAAGAAACAGGGGAAAATAGTTTTAAAAGAAAGTTTGTAGAGTTACAAGAAGACAATCAATTATATTATATCAGTGAAAAAGGTGAAGGAGTAAGAAAATATATTCCGAAACATTTAGAACAAGAAGTCTTAAAGGCATATCACGATAATAATGGTCATTTTGGACGAGATAAGTTAGTGAAGGCTATTAGCAGTAAATATTACTGGCCGAATTTATTCAAAAGTGTATATGAATATGTTGAAGCGTGTGAAAAGTGTAGGTTAAGAAACATGAAGATAATTAAATGTCCTTTACAAGATACCGATATTCCTCAATTTCCAATGCAGAAAGTAAGTTTGGATATTTCAGGTCCTCATCCAAAAACATTATCGGGAAATGTATACCTACTACATATAGTTGATTCATATAGTCTCTGGCCAGAAGTTTATCCAATTCCAGACAAGAGTGCTGATTCAGTTATAAATATGCTTTTACAAGAATTTATACCAAGGTTTGGGTGTCCACAAATAATACTTACAGATAATGGGAAAGAATTTGTAAATAAAAAGTTTGAGAAATTGCTAAAAGATTGGAATATAAAACACATTAGGACTTCATATTACAGACCAACTTCTAATGCTAAAAATGAGAGACAACACAGAACACTATACAATATTCTAGCGAAAAATGTAGAAGAACACGATATGGATTGGGATCTTTATTTGGGGATAGCATTAGCGGCGATACGTACACACGAAAATGAAGGAACAGGTTTCTCACCATTTTACTTAGTACATGGAAGAGAACCAATATTGCCAATTGATAATTTATTAAAGCCTAGGAGAAAATATCTGGGGGAAGATTTTCAAGAAACAAGGTTGCAAGAGATGCATAAAGCACATGTACGTTTAAGAAATAATATAATTAAGGCTAGAGAAAGACAGAAGAAATACGCAAATAAAAATGCACACTTACAAGAGTTTAACGTAGGTGATAGAGTATATTATAAAAAACATAGAAAAAACTCTAAGTTTGATGCTCATTGGGTCCCGGGATACTATATTCTAGAAAAAAAAGGTCCACTGTCGTATACTATTAAGAATCAAATTTCAGGGCATGTTGCACGTTCACATGTAGAGCACTTAAGGCGGGATAATGAAGAAAGGAATGCAGAGAATAATAATAATAATTATTGTTCCGAAGAAATATTGTCAGGTGGACAGTTTGTCAGACAAACGGTATATCCAATACCTATAGAGAATGGAAAACAAGTAACAACAGCTGAACAAGAAGAAACGGTACCAAAAACAGTCATGACAGAGGAAAATAACATGTATGACGATTATATTAGTGAAAAGTCGGTCAGGGAAAATATCGAACCTCCATTTATGAATACAAGACAGGCAGTAAAAAGAAAGTTGGATAGACAGAAAGAAAAAGAAATTAAGAGGCAAAGGAAACTTAGAGTGAGTTCTTCAAGTGGTGAAGATATGCCAGTATTTGAAAATTTGTTGAGACGGCAAGACAGGAAAATTAGATTGGATTTAGAAAGGAAGAAATTAGCGGTTGCTAGTAATGGATATACAGACGGGGAAGAAGAAATGGATGAAAAGTCAGAAACTGATGAAGAAGCTGATATGAAAGAAGATAGCTCTCCTCGGGAGGATAGCGACATTGATGTAGATATTGCAATTATAGAAAAAAATTTGAGGTTATTAAGAAAATGGAGAAGAGATAGATAAATAGCTTGGTAGAATATTCTGCAGATGGCAGATAGAAGAAGAAGTTAGACACGATATTTTTGTGTTTACAAAGAAGGTACTTGGTGGAGTTTTTTCTAAAACGGAAAATTATTATTGGGTACTCATAATATGGTCTTGAAATTCATAATGTATGTGTAAATTGATTAATGTGTGGGGATAAATATGATGAGGGGATTGATATGGTTTGCTCAATTGTTGGGACTACAATTGTGTTTTATGAAATGTGAAAAATAAGTTAACTTAGATGGTTATTTTTACAATGTTTTGGTTTTATTGAGTGTGTTTAAAATGATTATTACTTTGAAGTTCAGTTAGAAGATGAATTAAAGTGGTGGTTAGTGAAGTGACTCAATATGTAGTAATGGAGGGGTATGTTGTTATTACATGTGGGGTATGCAATGTATATACAAGGTTTATAATAGGAGCTGGGTTGAACAGCGTTTAATGGGAGAATATGGGGGGAATGCCAGGTTGAGTTTTGGCATTTAAATAACTGGATATTGGAAGAAGAAGACTGTACTTAACAGTATAATAATAGTTAGGAGGTTTTTTTTGTTGAAGGAAGGGTAAACGGGAAATTGATGACCTGAATAATACAAAGGCTGGCATATTTTTTTTTTTTTGATAATAACAATTATTATTGACGGAAACTGAAGATAAATTTGGAAACTTTATTTTTTGATAAAGTTTTGAGAATGTATGGGAAGAGAAAGGTGATTACTTCTTACTTTTTCCTTACTTTTTCTTTCTTATTTTTTTTGGTGCGCACCAACCCAAATCTAATCTAACTATGTTTTTTCTGTCTATCCTAGAAATACTGAGAGTGTGAGAATGTGAATAAGGGGGAAATAAAGGATAAGGGAATATCTTCAGTTTTGTCAATCATAATTTGGATGGACATTTTAAAGTAAAAGCGGGTCGCTTATGGAGACTTTTGTATTGTGGGGAATTTTATGGAGAGTTTTGTAGAAAGTTTTCTAGAGAACTTTATAACGAGTTTTGTAGAGAGTTTCGATATTATGGTCTCTAGTTAGCAATTGGCTATGAGGAGATAGGAGAATTGAGTTAGGAAATATATGGAATTGTTGTTATTGTAGAATAGAGATGTAAAGTTAACTAATTAAAAGTTGGGGTTGAGATTTTTTCAAGGAAAAATTCTCTTTGAAGAAGGGGAGGCATTGTAACAGTGAGGGAATTAGGTTAGGAGTAATGCTGCGCATTCCTTGACTAGGGGGAAAACCATAGTGAACGTGTGTGCACGAATGAAGAAGGGTATCTAGGAAAACACACACGTCACTTGGGGCCAGCGAGAAGACATGTCAACACCGGGCAGGGAGTCTACCATCATGTGTGCTGTAGTATGACTATTCGGCCAATAAAGTATGTTTATAACAACGCGGAGACTTGGGTCCTATACGATCACGTGCTTAACCTGTCTTGACCACACTATGACAGTTGGTGTTGTTCCAGTTGCATTTCTAATGCATGCAAGTATGGTGAGTTTCTGTCGGTTTGCTTTGTTTAATGTATTGCTGTTTGTATCGTCTGTTCTTGTTGTAGTCTACGCTTGTGTATGATGGATGCTAGTTGTTGTGTCCTGCTCCGTATTGTGTTTTTAGTAAGTCCCAGTATTGTCTAATGTTGTCAGTTGGTATACTATCAGTGTATGAATGTATCAGGTCTGTCATATATTGTATATATTCTGTGTTTTGGAGTAATGTGTTGTTACATTTCTAGTGTGGTGATCGATTGAAAGGCTGTGTGGGTGTGTTATTTATAGTGATGTTTGCTAGTATTGCTTTGTGGTCTGTATACTTGAGAGTTTCTTGTAGGTGTTTAGTTTGTGTTATGTGGTGTGTTGTTGGTACGTATATTCTATCTAACCTAGATGATCTGTTATGTGCATGGTTTCTGTGCTTTGTATCGTGACTGTTGGGGTGTTTATGCCTGAATACGTCTACTAGGTTATGTGTGTCAATTATGTATTGCCTTGTATCAAGTTGTTTCATGTCGTCTCGGCCAGCTCTATAAACAACAATTAAAATCACCTGCAAAAACAAACATGCCTCCCTCTGAATGTCTGTGCTAATAGGTTTTCTAAGTGTTCGAAGAATTGTGGTTGGTAGCTGTAATTTGCTGGGGCATGTATGTTGACTAAAGGGTATGTGTGTGTGTTGTTTCTAACGTGTATGATGGTAATGTCTCTTTGGTCGTCCTTGTGTGTGCCAGTAATTTCCAATTTGTCTGAAGTCTGCAGTATAGCGGTTCCAGAACCTGTACGATGTGTCGACAGACTGAAGCATGAGTGTCTGAGCCCTAATTGTGTAGTGATTTGCTTTGCGGGTGTGTGTTCGCATATGTTTGTTTCTTGTAGGAGAATGAAGTCGGGTTTGTATTTGTGTATGAGTGTGACGATGTGTTTTTGTTTTGTGCTAAACCTGAAATGTTCAGACTAATAATAATAATATCAATAGTCATCATAAATTAATCAAAACAAGCAAATGATATTGTTGACTAATAGTAATAAGAAATCAGAGACGAACGAGGTTGTCTAGTTGAGATAGTTATTTTTTCTTGTTGTCTTGGTGCAGACGTGATCTGATTGTAGATGTTAAAACAGTAGGCCATCTTCTTCGGTGTCAGTGTCAGTGTCAGTAGTGTTCTTAGATGTCAATTCTGATTTAGTTTTACCATCAAATGTGTCGTTGCTGATGGTTTCGTCAGTATTTTCGGTTTGTCTTTCCTTCTTTTTTGGCGTTGATTTGGTTAGTGGGTTTTCTTCTTCTTCTTCCTTAGTACTGCTTGTTGAGTTTGGACTTAATCCTCGTAGTTGTCTATTTCTGGTTTTGGAGAGAAAAACAGTTGTAAAGGGTTCTTCTGTTTGCGTTTCCAGAATGTAGTTTTCTTGATTGTCTGGTGGCGTATCCGTGTGTTGTTTTTCTTGTTATGTGGGCTGTTGTTCAAGTTGTTTTCCGCGTTGTTCGTTTTGTTGATGTTGTGCTGGTCCTTGCCTGCTCAGAGGTGGAAAATGTATTACATCTTCTTGTGCCACAACAGGCTTGTTTGTATGTTGGTTGGACATTTGTTGGACCAGTGGTCGTCCATACCACACACATGACAAGCAGTTCTCCTGCTGGGCAATGTTATTAGAATTTTGTGAGTGTTTTTGGTAACCCCTGTTATGTTTAGATTTATGTAATGGGGGATTTCCTGGACGGGGTTACATAAGACTCCCCATTTACCTCCAGAGTTTTTTTTTAGTGGAAATACCTCCACATTCGGGTCCCCGGTGGCATGTACGGCGATTGCCTTAACACCCTATATCTTCATTGCCGCTGGGATCCAATGCAAAGTAAGTTTTTACCTTTCTTTGTCTACATGCTCCAGACAAATATTGATGTACGGCACTTGATGATGATGATGATGATGAACTGTACCCGGTGTAGCCTATCGTACAGTTTGACATGCATGTCTTCTGTTAAAATCACGAACCACCGTGTCGGTGACTCATACCTGTGTAGACTGGCTATTGCACCTAACGGCATGCCAGCCAGCCCAGCGAGTGCGCTCGCTATGAATGCTGGCTTCGATTTGGCGGTGGCTCCAGGGCCGGAGAGAGACACAACAATTGTACCTGAGCGGTGGAGCAGGTTTCCGGTGAGCACATCTGACGTCAGTGTTAGAGATGAACTTGTCATTTTATATCAATATCCTTTAGAATAACACACTTAAAAGTTGATAAAAAATACTTGAATAATCCGTCACAGAGAAAATCCAACGTGGGTGTATGAACGTAAACTTCCAGTTAATTTGTCTATGTGTAGGCGAAATAAAAGTACTGGAGAGTTTTGGTCAGAGACCATAACTTTATGAAGGGAAAATCCCAACTGCACCTCCCCGCGGTAGAGGATGGAAACACACTACGGTGTGGCTAACACAGCTCTGGGGACCGAGTATCCACCGGAATAAGTGGACAACTCTGCAGCTGAGCAGAGCAGGGCACTCACTTGTCCTTACAGTCGGAAATGGCTGTCAAAGGCAGAGGTAAAAAGACCACCATGTGAATGTGGAAGGCAATGGGAAACCACCACATTATCTTCCCAAGACTTCATGGCAAAACATATTTCAAAGTTAGTGAAGGACGTTAATGGCTGTCTTAGGGCATCCTCGTCCGGTAGGGACAGTCATGAGCCACAGGTGACACCAGACCGTCATCCAGCTACTGATGGCAAAAACTTAACTAAAATAAATAAATTTAGAGTAGGAACATGGAATGTTAGGACATTAAATGAGCTAGGAAAGTTGACCAATGTTCTAAGAGAGATGGATAGCATGAAAATGAATATACTAGGCGTTAGTGAGATGAGATGGAAGGGATCGGGCAAAATTATAGCTGATAATCACACAATAATTTATTCTGGAGGGGATACACATGAAAAAGGTGTAGGAATAATATTAGACGAAAAAACAGCCAAGTCAATTAATGGATACTGGTGTATTTCAGATAGAGTTATTATGGTAACAATCAAAGGCAAACCAATAAACATAAATATTATACAAGTATATGCACCAACAGCAAGCAGTAGTGAGGAAGAAATACAACACTTTTATGACGAAATAGAAATGGCGATGGCTCAAATTGGATCACAAGAAATAAAGATAATACTTGGTGATTTTAATGCAAAAGGAGGAAAGGGAAAAATGGAGGATGTAGTGGGGAATTATGGTTTAGGTACAAGAAATGAAAGAGGGGAAAAGCTAATAGAATGGGCAAATATCAATGATATGATAATTGGAAACACATGGTTTAAACACCATAAAAGACGACTGTACACATGGATAAGCCCTGATAAGAAAATACGCAACCAAATTGACTACATACTAATTAATAAAAGATTTAGAAATGCTTTAATTAATGTAAAGACAATGCCTGGTGCTGACTGTAATAGTGATCATGTACCACTATGTGGACATATAAAAGTAAGATTAAAGAGAGGGGAAAAAATGGTTAAGAACATGAGAATTAATAAAGAGGTTCTGAAAATAGATAAAGAAATGCAAGAACAATACAGAGTGACTGTGAAAAATAGGTACAATGCAATAACTAAAATACAGAGTATAGATGAACAATGGGAAATGTTAAGGGACTCCATTCATCAAACTAGCAAAGAAGTATACCGGAGAGAGGCAAAATAGCTAAGAAAAAATGGATGAATGAAGATATCTTAAAACTGATGAACAAAAGAAAACAGAGTAAAAATGACAAACAAGAATACGCTAAGATAAATAAAGAAATAAAAGATAAATGTGGGAAGGCTAAAGAAAGTTGGTTAAACGAGCAATGCAAAAAAATTGAATTAAATTCCATTAAAGATACAAAAAATATGCACAGACAAATCAGTGAGCTTACAGGAAGAAAATTAAGAATAAATACAGGGTGTTTGAAATCAAAAACAGGAAAGATAATATTAGAGGAAGATGCTATAATGAAGAGGTGGAATGAGTATATAAGAGAATTATATGAAGGAGAAAGGGAAGAATTAACAGAAGATAGTAACTTAGAAGGTCCACCTATTCTGAAAGAAGAAGTCGCTGACGCTATGAAACATATGAAGAAAGGAAAAAAGCTGGGCCAGATGAAATCACAATAGAAGAATTAGAAGTATTGGGAGAATTTGGAGTAGATATATTAACCAACATGTCGAATGATATTTTTGCATTGCATTGGCACCTTGCCGTCTTGACAGACGATAGTTTGTGCTTTAAAAAGGCATAATAACTTTTAACTATGGCGGTAGCGAGTGTGACTGATAAGGCCAATTTGCGCTGTAAATGTCCGTTCACAGTGGGTGCATGTGAACACGTGGTCATTTCCACCATCATGCACCATCTTACGTCTCAAACGCTTGGTGTGTGACTTTTCTGCAATAATATTCTCCTTTGACTTTATTCCATTTCTGATATTTGCCCTCCATGCAACACGTTCAGCGGCGACTTGCTCCCAATGTGCATTATCAATGCCGGTATCAATCATGTCCCGCTTACACACATCTTTGTATCGTAGTAGAGGCCGACCCTGAGATCTCTTACCCATCTGTAATTCACCAAAAAAAAGATATCCTTTGGTATTCTACCATTCTGAATTCTATTCTGAATGATATTTACAGCAGTGGATATTTACCCAGTGATATGCTGAAATCTGTATTTATAGCTATACCAAAAAGACCAGGAGCAATTGATTGTGAAGATTTTCGTACAATTAACCTTATAAACCATATCACTAAGCTTCTACTCAGAATCATAATGAGAAGAACCAAAAAGAAAATAAAAATGGAAATTAGTGTAGAACAGTATGGATTTGTGGAAGGAAAGGGCACAAACAATGCAATTTATACATTACGGACACTAATAGAAAGGTCAATAGAGAAACATAGAGACATATATTTGTGCTTAATAGATTATACTAAGGCATTTGATAAAGTAAAACATGATGAACTGATTAAAATGTTGGAAGATATCAACACTGATGGAAAAGATTTAAGAATAATAAAGAATATTTACTGGAACCAAGTAGCAGCAATTAAAATGGGAAATAAAGAGGGTAGTTACGAACAGATAAAGCTAGGAGTACGACAAGGGTGTGTCTTGTCACCAGATCTTTTCTCCCTGTATAGCGAAGTAATAATGAGAGAGATCAAAGAGATGCCAGGAATACTAGTTGGAGGTTATAATATAAATAATATACGCTATGCAGATGACACTGTATTGGTGGCGGATAATTCAACAGACCTACAACAATTATTAGACGTAGTAGTAACAGAGAGTGCAAGGAAAGGACTCTCCTTGAATATCAAGAAAACAGTAACAATGGTAATATCAAAGAAAATGGTGACACCAAAATGTGACATAGAAATAGAAGGGAAAATCCTTAACCAAGTTGATAATTTTAGATACCTAGGGGCATTTATAACATCAGATTGAAGATGTACAACAGAGATTAGGAGCAGAATAGGGCAGGCAAAATCGGCATTTCAGAAAATGAAGAGTATCTTATGCAATAAGTCACTATCACTGAATGTAAGAAAGAGAGTGCTGAAATGCTATGTAGAACCAGTTTTGCTGTGTGGCAGTGAATCTTGGAATGTAAATGAACAAATTAAGAAGAAATTAGAAGCAACAGAGATGTGGTTCCTGAGACGAATGTTGCGAATTCCTTGGACTGCCAGAGTAACTAACGACGACTGCCTGAAACAGGCTAACGAAACTAGAACATTATATACAACAATAAGACAGAGACAAACAACTTTCCTCGGTCATGTGATGAGAAGAGAGGCATTGGAGAACAACGTAACAACTGGAAAGATCGAGGGGAAGAGAGGCAGAGGTAGACCAAGAGAAGTGATGCTGGATGGATTGAGAAGGTGGCATGGAGGAATATCAGCAGCAGAGTTGATCCAGAAAACCAAAGACCGAGATCTATGGAGAGCCATGAACGCCTACGCCAGCCGGCACGGCACTTGATGATGATGATGAGGCGAAATATATCAAAGTTCCAATTCCAATTCCAATTTTCCACACACGAAAAATAATTCCAAATTCGGTTTCGTCTAACCTGCTTCCTCAGCGGTGGTTATTGGTGAGAGCCGTGGTTGTGTAGATTGTTAGTCCTAATTCCTGTTGATTCCGCTCTGTTCGTCGGATAGATTTGTTTTGTGCTATCTGATTATTTTCTTTGTCTTGTGTTGGTCCTGATAAAGACCGGTCCTTGGACGGGCCTACTGGGGCCCGACTTCTTTCGTTTGTTGGCTTCTTTTCTCTATTCCGTTTTCCCACGAGGAAGGACGCTTTTGTGTGGTCTCCTCCTTTTTGGATTAATTTTCCTGTTTATCTACATTCATACGCAATGGATTTTATATGTTTGTGACCACAATGATGCCGTTCAACTGTTGAACTTGTTTTAAAGTTGCTATATGTGCAGTGTTAGATATAAATGCTAATAATATTGTATTCAATAACATTATGGATAAATAATTCATGGAGCAGCGGTGCGTCAGTAAGTGATAGCTTGAACTAGCCAATCACATCACTTGGATTTAAACCGTGGGCGGTGCTACAATGTTTCCGTGTTTGTTGATACGTAATATTATGTAATGTAATGATGTCTGTCGAGGAGGAAATTTCTGTGCTGGAGTTACCGGGAGGAAGGGGGCGAAGTGGATTACGATCTACAGTAACAAGAAACTACACACTCAACAAAGAGCGGGCAGTGAAAAGCAAACTTAAGAACTGTTTTAGCTCTCCATCGCTGTCTGTTAAATGTATGGATGATGGTAAATGAATCTCTATCACATTCAACAATACAATACATTACGAGGCTTTTCGAACATGCCTGGTCAATTATTACCATGAAGCCAAAGTTGATTATAGAAAAGACCGACAAGGAGGGGAGGTGGAAGTCAAAATATCATCTCCCCTACACACGTTGCATTTGTACAACACGCAGAATAAAATTTTAATACAAGGGGCAAACGCCGTCATGTCTGAGTGGCTCGCGGCACAGTTCGTCGAAATTGAACAGGCAGCTCTGAAACTAACAAGTGACTCGCTAATCACACCTGCCGATTTCAGCACGCCATAGTGTCTGCCATAAAACCAACACAGCCTACAGCGGCCACGCTATTGTCAGACAGAACCATAAAATCAACACACCCTGCAGCGGCGGTCGTTACAGCATCAGGCGATAGTAACAACATACTCCAATATGCCACGACTCAACACAGCAGCAGCTCGAACGCAGCTTCTTCTAACCAACCAGTGTTGCTAGCCATTGAATACCCGATGAGGCGCCTAGGGGACAGTATACAACTAAATGAAAACAATTCAAACCAAATTGAGGTTGCACCGTTGGTACTAGATGAAAGCCCAGCTACAAATCAACACTCATGCGGTTGTCAGCAGCACATTGAAAGGTTAGAGGCAAGTTTGAAGATACTTCTAGACGCCACCTCTGAAAACACAGACAAGATTGCCAGGATCACTAATGACTATATCAACCTCAAGTCAGAGGTCGCTCTCCTGAGAGAGGAAAATGGTATACTGAAACACACTATTGAGACTTTACAACCCGCGCCCACTATTGATCAGGGAGCACAGACTTACAGCTTCGAAACAACACAACCATCTCTGGGAGCGCCAACTATACAGCCAACTAATACACATCAACAAACAGACAAAGCCATTCAACAGGACTCGACATTTCCTATAGAAGTAAAAGTCAGCAATCGATTTGAACTACCAAAAGAGCAATTGGTAAACGACAATCAGTACGACGAGACATTGCTGACAGACAAACCGCCTATTCAAGAATCGGCTGGTAACCTGCAAGAAGGCAGTCCACAGCCGGATAATTATCAATGGCAAAAACAACGTGCAAGACGTACCAGAAGCCAATACATACAGAGACTACCCACTGACTGCACCCACTTGATAATTGGCGACTCCTTGTTGAAAGGCATATACAGTGATCGTATGTCTTCATCACACGCCGATAAAGCTACAACAATTCCACTTCCAGGTGCAGGATTAGACAGTCTAACAAACAGTATTCGTAGAATTGAAATCAATGAAAGCGTGAAGAGGATTACAATACATATAGGAATTAATGACACTATGAGAAACCAAAATATCACCATTTCTCAGTTACGAAAACTACTAGACTTATTACGCCATAATTTTCTCAATTCTAAAGTGTTTTTCTCTTCCATCATACCACCAAGTTATGGCCCCGAACGTCGACTAGCCGACATAAACAACAACACCCTAGAGAAATTCTGTAATCAGTATAATGTACACTTTATCAACAACACACCATTTTTTACATCTCAAAGAGGCGCACCAAAGAAACGACTGTACAGTGACCAGATCTATACATCCACATTAGGTAATAGCTTCCTTGCTAAAAACATCAAGTATCCGGAGAGAGCACAAAACATTACCAACACACAAACACGACGAACATTGACTACTGAAGCCAGTCGAAATACCTCCATCACCCCAGATAAACGTCTGCTGACGTCTGACCCCCGAACGCCTTTTCAAGGTGCACACATGCTACCAAGAACAAATCAACCTCTCCTTCCTACCCCCACCCTCACACGTGAAGGAAATAACTACCAGGAAGATTTCCCTAACCTCACTTCCAACGAACCCTCGTTGCAAGCAGCAGTAAACACGCACGGTAGTAATACCACCTTGGCACACCAAGCTCAAGACAGCTATGGGCTCCATAGCAGACAACAAGAGGCTCCGAATCACCAAATTCAGGCCAGCAATGAGCGAACAAGCAGGCAACAACAAGTTCCGCATCACCAAATTCACGCCAGTAATGATCGACCAATCGGACAACAGGCTCCGCATCAT
Source organism: Cepaea hortensis (assembly GCA_963921405.1). Classification (NCBI taxonomy): domain Eukaryota; kingdom Metazoa; phylum Mollusca; class Gastropoda; order Stylommatophora; family Helicidae; genus Cepaea; species Cepaea hortensis. The sequence goes on from OY992883.1 coordinate 121,184,299, forward strand.
TGGAGTCCAGAACTTCTACACTTGATGCAATTTAGTCCTGCCGCACTGAATCAAGCCCTTATGTCTCTACAATACAGACCTGTGAGACAGGATACATATTAACAACGGAACCCTATATGCATTGATACCAGCAACAGAGCTTCCTCCTTGAACTTTAATTGCTTACTGTTTAACGTTTTATTTCCCGTGTGGGATACTATGCTTTAAACAGAGACATTGACTAGTATAGTCATTTATTAATTCTTTTGGATAACAGTTGGTTACTTAGCTTGTGAAGTAGTTTTTTCAGGTTAATTATTTGTTGTATGTTCTTTAATTCGTTTTGTTCCGTGTTTGCATTATATTTGGTCTAATTAGTTATATCGTTATAATATTGTCATTTACATATCGATTTGTATTACTGATATTTTGTAAGTTAATGTAATTGTGTTTTTTTATGATCTTCTATTTTTGCTTAACTTTGACTAATTTACACTTTCTTCATGGATGAAATGTCTGAGAAGTGGCAACACTGGCTCAATAAGTCAGGAATACGCCTTGGACACTTAAACATTTGCAGTTTATTTAACAAGCTACCAGAGTTATCTTCTATTCTTAATCAAAATTTTCATTTATTCGGCCTTAGTGAAAGTAGGCTTAATGATAACATTTCAGATGAGGACATCTCTATTAAAGGGTACAAGGTTTTCAGAAGGGATCCCTGTAGGAAACAAGAGACAGGCATAGTAACCTATGTTTCTAATTTACTAAATGCTCACCGTAGGCTAGACTTTGAAACTTGCGAAATAGAATGTATTTGGTTAGAGCTAAAACTTCAAAACCGCACACCCCTGATAATTGGCTACCTCTATCGAAATCCCAGTGCTGGACACGTCTGGTACGAAAACTTCACTACCATGATGGATGTGGTTTTCGCTTCCGGGAAAGAAATTATACTACTCGGAGACTTTAACATTGACACCAACAAATCCAACATAATATGGGGAAATATAATTGCATCATACAATTTCCAACAAATAGTACAACAAGCTACTAGAGTAACAAAGTCATCTTCAACAGTCATAGATCACATTTATGTAACTTGTTCAGACAACATCATAGAATGCACCGTACCCAATTGTGCAATGAGCGATCACTACCCAATATTCTGCACGTGGTCTAAAAAAGGAATTAAATCTCCTAAACATAAACACATAAGTGTAAAATATAGAAGTTACAAAAATTTCAACCAAAACGCATTTTTACAGGACTTGCTCAGTTCACCTCTAGACAATGCATATCAGCTTCCTGACCCGGATGATGCTCTGGAATTCTGGATGAAAACCTTTATTGATGTTTTTGATAGACATGTACCAATCAAGGAAGTTCGAGTAAAACACCACGTCAAGTCACCTTGGATCACACAGGAAATACTTGAAATTATGAGAGACAGAGATAAAGCACATAAAAAGCGGGATCTCAACGTATACCGTACTCTTATAAACAAATTTCAATATACCATACGACGGGAAAAGAAAAATTACTTTAAGAACTTAGTAATGGATAAAACAAATAGTAAGGATATATGGAAGGCAATTAACACTTTGACAAACAAGTATAACTTCCGAAATTCCTTACCATCAAATCATATTACATGCGACCAGTTCAGTAAGTTTGTTTTTTTCAAACTGACATAGACCAGTTGAAGGCTTCAATACCTAATTCTCCTTGCAACTTATCTTTACTGTCATCGTTTTGCGAGAATAGATGCTCCAGCGATATTCTTTCCGACATACCGCTAATGACAATCACTGAAGTATTCACTTACCTCAGTAACCTAAAAAACACAACCTCATCTGGGTTAGATGGAATCAGCAACAGGATGTCAGAGTCCACAGTACGGCAGTGATGCAGTGACATCGTTACGCCGCCAGGTGACTCAGCCCCTAGCAGGGATGAAGGAACTTCGTTACGCCGCCAGGCGAATGGTAGTCACCTGCCTGCGAAGTTGCCGGCTGGCGAGACGGCCAGCGGTCACACCAAGGACGCACGCATGTCTCGTGAAGCCACCTCAGGTGAGGAGGCGAGTTCCAAACCATAGGCAGACAGCTCTGGGACGTGGACTGAACAGGACGCATGTTGCGAGAAAGTTTTCTGTGGCCGAATGTCGAGTGCCTGGACATCTTGAGAGTCAGACTGTGTGCTGTATGGTGGATGTAAGTGTATTGAAGTATCCAGTATATATTGTTGTGATCATCGTACTGTATATGATCTGTAATTAAATCCGTTGAACGTTGTGTCGTTGAGTCTTGAGTCAAATCACGTTGTACTTGTACTGTCCCACATGTGTTAGGTAGCGAGCCAGGTGTAAGACCCTGACATGTGTGGACGTGGGTGCATTCGTCCAGCTTTGAAATGAACGTATTTATGTGATAAATGGTTAGAACTAGAGGTTGTGAACTTAGAATTTTTGTTAAAATTGTTTGTACATGTAAAAGTGATCATGGAAGGCTCATTTTGAATTATTGCTACATTGTGTAAACATGGAGACTAGTTGTAAACATACCGTGCATTCGTATTGTTTGATCGTATAAACGTATAAAACATTCGTGATTGTCAAATTTTTGTCACCGTTTTGACCTTGTCGACATTGTGATCTTGTCGCCATTGTGACCTTGTCGCCATCTTGTAAACTTGATGTCTATGTCCTTACTGAATGTCATCTTGATGTAAGTGATGTGTCATCAATGTTATAGCGTGTGGAGATACATTTAGATTGTCTTTGTGGATTGAGTTTGTGGAAAGCAGAGAGTTTTGAAAGAAAGTGACTTGTGTTGAAAAAAAAAAAAATTTTGACGGACAAACTTACGACATACAATTATACTCAACGCCATACAAACCTACTCAATACTTAGTGACAAGCAGGCACACACCAACAAATAGACGCTAATTTATTTCCTCCAAAACAAAGCAGGTTTTTCCGTACCATCCGAAACCGTGCGCGTAGAGGTCATTTGTGATTCGAAGTGACGACCCCACAGTTTCCTAGCCCGATTTCCAACCATTCTTCACCGCATCCAGGGCACTTGAGTATATTTTTCTTTTCATTTACTTTAAGGATGCAATTTTAGGCACAGATTGCATATAGAAAAATTGTAATTTGTTTATTGTACTAACCACTTATAACTAATTGTGTGGCTGGTATTACTTTGACATTTTTCATCATGTCTTCATTAAATGATTTCATCGATATGGGGTTAAAATTGAAGTTAACAGGTGATGAGTTAACAAAGTGGAGTGAGAATAAATACTCTGAACACCTTCGCGAGAAAGCTTCTGAACGCGACGAACGAGCAGCTGAAAGGGCGGCCAAGCAAGTAGAGGCAGATACAGCCTTAAAGCAAGCCGAATTAGAACTGGCTGCAAAGACAAAGCAAGCTGAGATAGATAGTGAACTCAAGAAAGCAGAAATAGCAGCTCAGAGTAAGAGAGAAGAACTGGAGTTGCAATTAAAAATAAAACAACTCGATACTGAGACTGCTATCAATAAAGAGTATAAGAAATCTGAGAGACTGGAGAAAGAAAACCAGTACAAGAAATATCAAGGTATTGTACGTAATTATACCTCGGGTGACTGCATTGCAGCCTTTACCCAAAATTTTGAAACTTTAATGGAACATTACCAAGTTCCACTGTCGGAATGGAATATTGTGTATATGAGGAGTTTATCAGGGGAACCTCTTAAAGTCATTGAGACTATTCCCAAAGACCTCAGAAAAGACTACCATTATCTTAAATCAAAGATAATGGCACATTTTATGTTAGATGAAGCAGGTTACAGAGAACAGTTCAGCAAGTTGAGCCCAAAACCGACTCAAACGTTCTCTGACTACCTCTGCTTAGTCCGAGATATATTCACCAAATGGACTTCAGCGGCCAAAATTGACAGAAATTATGATAGATTAGAAGATCTAATCATCAGAGACAAAATCATTTCATCCATTCCACCAAAATTTTCCAAATTTTTGCAGGTGAATGAATGAACTAGTATAGATGAGATTGATAGACGAGGTACGGCGTATTACACCGCCAACAAACACTGTTTTGTGACAGAATCTACGGACATTGATTTTGTAGCTGCGGCTAATTTTGACAAACCCTATAGTAGGCAGAAACCTCATAGGCCTACCTCTGAGAAATTTAAGCACTGTATTCATTGTAAAGTTTCACATCAACAAAATGAAATGTGCGATAAAAACCCAAAATATGATATTTATCTACGAGATATGATAAACAGACGAGATCATGAGCGTAGATCATTCAGGTCTGTGCGTAAATGTTATCTTTGTAAAGCGCATGGACACCATCGCAAGGATTGTAAAGGTAGACAAATGATCAACGAGGCAAATGCCGCCTTGTCAAACAGTTCAGAGTCAGAAGAAGAAGAATCAGAGAAACATCCTGTGAACTCAGCACAGACTTTTGACATGTACACTTTATGTACTGTTTGTAACACCTTCTATGAAGATGGTATTCTAACGTGTGGTCACGCCATCCCTATTGCTAATGAAGAAGCTAATTTGGTAGTAGATTCAAAAGGCAAGATAATCGTCCATCACGGATATGTAAACGGCAAGTCTGCTACAGTTCTTCGAGATACCGGCAGTTCACTTATTGGCCTTAAGAGAACGTTCATAATGCCTACAGACTATACAGGCAGTCACGTAACATGCAGAACATTCTCAGGCAATATTGAGAGATACCCATTAGCATGGGCATATATTCAAACACCTTTCCTCACTGGGAAAGTAAAGGTCGCTGCGTTAACAAACCCAGTGTGTGATGTAATAATTGGAAATTTGCCAGAGGTGAATGATAAACCTCATGACATAACATCTGTGTGTATTGATGATAACATAACATCACCATCCAATGTCATCATTGATAATGTCACACCACCTATTGAATGTATGGTAGCTAATATAGCACTAAGTTCTCATCATATCATTGACAACATTGTTTCATCACCATCTGACATCATTGATTGTGGGAACGCAGTAACCAGATCTACTGCTAGAGTGCAAGATGAAAGTAATACAACTGAGGCTATTCAGTCACTTAGCCCAGTATCACTACCTACTAACACCATGAAGGAAACTTTTGTAACAGCTCAAAAGGCTGACCCTTCATTGGTAAAATATTTTAAGCTGATCGGCCAAATGCCAAAGGTAACCAAGAATGCAAAATGGCATTTTGCTTTGAAAAATGATATCCTCACCAGGTATTATACCAGAGGTGACAACACCACAGAGCAAACTGTTTTGCCAACTAATTATCGTAAGCAAGCCTTACATCTTGCCCATGATATACCTCTTGCAGGGCATATGGCATACGCTAAGACCAGATCAAGATTATTAACACAGTTTCATTGGCCCAAATTTTGCAATGACATTAAAGAATATTGCAGAAGTTGTGACACCTGCCAGAAACTGATAAAAAAAGGTAAACACCCACAGGCAAAGTTGCAAGTCACTGACTTAGCCAGTCGACCTTTTGAAAAACTATCTGTTGACATAGTGGGCCCTCTCAATCATACAACAACTAAAGGGAATAAATATATTCTAACTGTCGTTGATCAATGTAGTCGCTGGCCGGAAGCTATTCCGCTAAAGAACATAACTGCCAATGATATAATGGAAGTATTCTTCCATATTTTTTCTCGGATAGGATTTCCAGACACTATCCAATCTGATAGGGGTACTCAGTTTATCGCCGCATCTACCCAAGCTTTCACCAGAATGTTGGGAGTGAAGCAATGTTTCAATTCACCATACCATCCTCACTCAAGTGGAATCGTGGAAAAGTTTAACGGCGATCTAAAGCACATGCTTGCAAAAGTCACGCAAGAACACCCTAATAATTGGGATGTATATCTACCAGCTATTCTTTTTGCTTATCGCGAGGTACCACATTCTAGTACCGGTTTCTCTCCTTTTGAACTTATTTATGGTGCCAAACCACGTGGCCCATTGACTATTTATCACCTAATGTTAACTGAATCTACTCCAGTACTTAAACCCATATCATCATACGTATATGTTACATCATTGCGTGAAAGAATCATCAAATCATGTACGATTGCAAAGAATGCACTAAAATTATCTGGTGCTACTTATAGACAGTATGCTGACAAAGGACACAGAACAATAACTTTGACACCTGGACAGGACGTTCTTCTTCTGTTACCTAGTGACCGACACTTATTGACTGATTCTTGGCAGGGACCTTTTAAAGTGACAAGACAGATTTCACCTGTAGACTATGAGATCCTAATAAAAGACAAACACAAAATATTTCACATAAATATGCTAAGACCATACCATAACAGAGACAACGAACAAGACGATACGACAGCTTGTACAGTGATAATAGATCACGAAGATGACGAGGTTAGTGACGAAATTCCAACACCTACATTAGACACGACAGACTGCTTGAAGGATATCAAGATCAATCCAAAGCTAACTCAAGCAGAAACAGACAGTTTAAAACACCTAATACAACAGTACAACACCATTTTCTCCAACAACCCAGGACAAACAGAATTAGTACAGCATCACATCACACTCACATCAAACACACCCATACGATGCAGACCATACACCATCCCATTACATTACAAAGAACATTTACATCAGGAGATCATCAACCTAGAAAAGAATAACATCATAAGACGATCCCAATCAGACTTCTCATCTCCCATGGTCATTGTACGCAAAAAGGACAATACAATAAGACTGTGTATCGACTATCGAAAACTAAATAAAATAACTGTTCTAGATTTGGAGCCAATGGCAAACGCTGACGATCTTCTGACAGAACTGACAGACGCTAGGTTCTTCACGAAGATAGATATGACTAAAGGATATTATCAGATAGAAGTAGACGAACAGAGCGACATCTGACAGCTTTTGCCACACACTGGGGACTGTACGAATGGTGCAAACTTCCATTTGGGCTAGTCAACGCCCCAGCCACATTCGTACGTATGACACGACTTCTTCTTATAGACATTCCTAACATAATTTGCTATATCGACGACATCTGTGTTCACACAGAGACAATGACAGAGCACATAAAGACATTAGAACTGACATTTGAACGCATCAGACAGCACGGACTGACAGTAAAGCCTTCAAAAGTAGACATGGCCTACCCTGAAATATCCTTTTTGGGATACAAAATATCCAATGGCTTTGTCACGACAGACGATAACATTGTGTCCAAGATTCTAAAACTATCACTTCCGACTACAAAGAAACAAGTCAGAAGCTTGTTAGGACTGATAAATTATTACCGGCAGTTTATTCCGGATTTTTCCGACCTAACCGAAGTATTTACTAACTTACTAACTAAAGATAAGCCGGAGAAAATTGTAAGCAATGAGTGCCTAAAATTAGCATTCTCTAAAGTATTAGCTTGTTTTTCTGATGATAGCTTACACAATCCCATCCTGAAATTGCCCAATCTCCATTTACCTTTCAGATTAAGAACAGATGCGAGCTCCGTCGCGATTGGAGCAGTCTTGCTGCAAGAGCACAACAACATTCTCCATCCTGTGTATTTCGTATCCAGAAAGCTGAAACCGAGAGAACGGGCGTGGTCAATACCTCAGTTGGAAGCCCTAGCTTTAGTGGTGGGTATTACAAAATTGTCTAGATTTCTTCTAGGACGCCATTTTATCGTGGAATCTGACAGCAGTCCGTTGCGATTCATAAATTCTGGGGTACCATCAAACCATATGATAGCCCGTTGGTCTTTGAAACTCCAAGACTACAGCTTCGAGGTCCGACATATTCCAGGCCGAACCAATACGATCGCCGATTTGTTGTCCCGTTGTCCGACCGACCCATTGAGCAACAAAGTCTGAGTGCAGTGTAAAATACTCAGATCAACACAGCCATCTATCAGTGAATAAGTTGTGCAGTCACAAAAGCTGTGTAATGTCTACATTGTGATAGGGGTTACTCCCACAGTATATAATGTTCTTATTTTATTACTAAATGTAGTGATTGTCGTGTATAATTGTGTAGTGTGTGGTAGAAAGCGAACTTTAATTGTACATATTCTGTAACAAGAACATTGCCACATTCGCTCAAGACTTACCGTAAGCGAACTATCCATTGTGACAGTGGCATATCCGTGTGGAATCTTCCAGAGATATTTTAACATCCATGTGTGAAAGTGTGACATGAACAGTTGACAGCTACACCATTGCAGTTTAATCTAAATCCAGAAGGTTTATAAGAAAACATCCAACACATGAACTGTAAGAACAGTATACCGTCCGTATCTACATCAAACCGGAACAGGTGTGTTCTACAAGTTGTAACATCGATTACTTAGTGTTCGTGTGTACTTCCGGATTATGTTGTAATTTAGAGTAAAACTAGCAGACGACACATGAAAGTTTAAAAAGCTATGACGATTCTAAAATCTTTAGGAATCAATAAAATTGAATACACGAATTGTGTGTTTATATATTTATGTAGTGTAATCTTAGAATCATATCTTGATTAGTGTATTCATACTAGCGACTTTTTCTCGTTAGGATGAAGAAACGTCAAGCGATGACACTAAGAAATAAAATAATTATTGTAAATTATTATATGCCATAAATGTTTGAAATTATTCCCCTTTCTTTTAGTTGCTATTACATCCTTACACAAAGGGCCATAATTTGAAATGTATAATGTAATGTGTTATATAAAAATAGCCATGTGTTTGCCAGATTTTGAACTCATCAGGTAGGCATTTACTGGGCATGGCAAAGGGTTGCAGACATTGCAGACCAACACAAGAGTCCTGGCCAAATGAGGTCGGGGTTTGAGCGTTTTATGTGACTTATGTAAAAGCCACATTTCGGTCTAGCTAGATGGTTTTTGTCTCAAGAACCATATTATTATTTTTTTTTCAAATGCTGCGAGGTAGATGCGTGAAGCTGGAACTACCGATCTGACTGGGTCATTAATGAAATTAAGGTAATCAGCCATCGAGATGATGAAACCTGACAGGTGTTAAAAGTTGAACACCACATGTCGTTGAATATAACTTCTATTGATTATATGTTTTCTATGGCAGATGTGTATTTTCTATGTATTATGATACCAATGTATATAAGCAACATAAGGGTTGACTCTGACAAGGGTTAAGGTACTAACCCAGTATGTATATATATTAAACATGAAAGATGACGTCTTTCATGGAGTTGCCGGGGGAGCGTGTCAGAGTCCACAGTACGGCAGTGATGCAGTGACATCGTTACGCCGCCAGGTGACTCAGCCCCTAGCAGGGATGAAGGAACTTCGTTACGCCGCCAGGCGAATGGTAGTCACCTGCCTGCGAAGTTGCCGGCTGGCGAGACGGCCAGCGGTCACACCAAGGACGCACGCATGTCTCGTGAAGCCACCTCAGGTGAGGAGGCGAGTTCCAAACCATAGGCAGACAGCTCTGGGACGTGGACTGAACAGGACGCATGTTGCGAGAAAGGTTTCTGTGGCCGAATGTCGAGTGCCTGGACATCTTGAGAGTCAGACTGTGTGCTGTATGGTGGATGTAAGTGTATTGAAGTATCCAGTATATATTGTTGTGATCATCGTACTGTATATGATCTGTAATTAAATCCGTTGAACGTTGTGTCGTTGAGTCTTGAGTCAAATCACGTTGTACTTGTACTGTCCCACATTTGTTAGGTAGCGAGCCAGGTGTAAGACCCTGACAAGGATTCTCCGTTGTGCTGCGCCAGTGATCTGTATATCACTAACCTATGTATATAATCAGTGTCTCACCAAAGGCCACTTTCCATCAGCTCTCAAAATCGCTAAAGTGTACCCTCTTCTTAAATCTGGTTCATTGGACAATGGTCTCCCGAACAATTACAGACCCATTTCTTTACTATCATCACTATCTAAGCCACTAGAAAAACGCATCCATAAAGTAACATTACAGTATTTAGTTCGCAACAAGCTTATTGTTGACAGCCAATCAGGATTTCGACCAAAATATTCTTGCCATAGGCCCTAACAAACATGATAGAAAATTGGCACGAGAGTATAAACAACAACAGTCTATGTGGAACTGTGTTTATTGATTTCAAGAAAGCATTTGATATAATAGACC
>OY992883.1:121199456-121429456 GCA_963921405.1 Cepaea hortensis
CTTTTCCTATTTTGTTGTGCCGCTGGGCACTTGTCGTTCCACCAGGCCACTGGGTTGTGCCATCGTTTTTGGGGTGTCTGGGGCTCTTCTTACCCGGTCTTAGATACTCAGGCATATTTTTGTTAGGGATTTGTTTGATGGCTATCCGCAGTATGTTTCTGGTCAGTCTCTCCGTATATTTATCAATGTCTTCCCGTTCCTGCTGTTCCAGGTCTGTGTTGGTTATCTCTTCTCTGAACTGCTCCCATTTTGCTTTCTTGAAGTGAAAGGTTGGCCTGTTGTTGTTGGCGCTTAGCTGGGGCTTTGTTCTGGTGTTGATTATTATGGGTAGGTAGTCTGTGTTCGTGTCCTCTGTCACTTCCCACTGGCAGCTTGCTAGACCTATGGTGGCTATTGTCAGGTCGATGGCTGTGTCTTGGCAGTTTGGTCTGGGATCTATCCTGGTTATCGTCTCATCGTTGAGCACTGCCAGTTGATTGTCTTCGATAAACTCCATGAGTTTTGTACCAGCCCTGTCGTTCTGTATAGCTCCCCATGTGTTGTGGTGACAGTTGAAGTCTCCCACTATTAGGGCTTCTGACGTAAGTCTGGTTTGGAGGGCTTGGGTGTCTTCATCCTCAATAACTCTCTGGGACAGTATACATTAATTATAGTTAGGTTTTTAGGGTTCCCTGTGATAGTTGCACTGACACACTCCAAGTTCTTGGTGCGGAATGTTTCCTGTGTCACAATCTGGAACTGCTAGTGCACTAACAGGGCAACCCCGCCCCCTTTAGCTTCTGTCCTGTCCTTTCTAATTACCGTGAACCCACGGCACCTATACTGTTGATCTGGTTTCAGGTGGGTTTCCTGCAGGGCATAAATGCAGTTATGGCTCCCCAGTTGTTTCATGATGTCTGGGAGGTGAGATTTAATGCCCCTGCAGTTCCACTGTATTATTTTCACGTTTCTATTATCCATTTTTGGTTCTACTGTTATTGCTGTCTGGCCCTGTCTCTGGTTGTCCGTCATTCTTTATCTTTCAGAGTCTGTGCTGTTTTCGTTGTCATGGTAGCTGGTTTCTTCCTCTACTGTAGGTAATCGTTCACTCCTCCAGTATGGCACTGCGCTCTCCTTAAGTATTCCACGTTGGTGAGCTATCACAGTATTGAACCTCGATGTAACTTCTTTTCTGATTCTTTCTAATTTGTTGTTCATTTCCTTCAGCTGGCTGTCCATCCGCATAGGTTGTTTCTCTCGCGCGTCGGAGTTGAATATATCCCATATTTCTGTGTGTTCTTCTTCCACTTTTCTTAGTTTGCTGTCCTGTTCTTTCATCATCTTGTTGATGTCTTTTAGCTGTTCTTCTATGCTTTGGGTGGTTTTTTCCATCCTAGCTGTGGCTTCTTCCATATGTTTGGTGGCCTTTGCTAGTTTACCTTCTGCTTCCTGTACTCTTTTAAGAGCCTGTCTTAGGTTCTTGTCCTCTGGTCTTGTGTCTGATCCTGCTTCTTTTTGTGCCTGTTGTCTTTTGTCTGGAGGTTTGTCGGCTACTTGTGCTCTCTGGTTGGTCATGTCTGTTTGCATTATCTGCCTCTTGGGTTGCGATTCGGGGCCGCTTCTGGGGAGGTTCTGCTTCAATTTTATTATCCTGAGTGGTGTCTTGGTTAACACTGATTCCCTCCAGGCTCTCTTTTGTATGCCGGACACCCCTTGTATCTTTATATCAAAACTTTTCCAATTCCAATTCCAATTCCATTTTTGGTACGAGTACCCCCTTTCAGCCTTCGTGTTTCGACTTGGCTATGTAGGGTGTCTATGGTGTAGCTTGAAGTTCCTCTTTCGTATTTTGGGCTGCTTGTTGTCAGCTTCCCGGCTTCTGATGGGTTGATTGCGTTCGTTCCTGTCTTGATAAGGCTTTACATGACTGGTCAGAGTCACGCCCTTGCTGAGGTCTGGAGTTATTGTGTACCCACCCCGTCGTATGGTGGTTTCCTTCAGGGAGCTTCTACGTCTCATTATCTATGTGCCAGTAGTTGTGATCGTTTGAGCGTCTTCTTCTTGGTCTTAGTTTGCTGTGATCTGTTCGCCAGTTAGATCTTGGGGGTGAACGATATCATCTTTCCTCTGTTGTTTCTTCTTCTGTCTGTTCTCTTGCATCTTCTGGACCTTTCTGTGTTTTTAGCAGTTCTATCTGTTTTCTTTCTTCCTTGATTTGTTTAAGAGTTTCTTCTATCTTTGCTCTCTCTTCTTGAATTTTCAACAGGTTTTTGTCAGTGTCAGCTTTTATGGCGGCCATTCGAGCGACATCCTGCTCTATCTTCTGCTGGACTTGCTTCAGGTCGTCCAGGATGCGCTGAACAGCCGTTATTTAGGTTTCTTGCGTCTTGTCACTTTTGTCCTCAAGGTTTTTGACCTGTGTTTTCAGCTCCTTCAGGTTGCCTTCCAATTGTACTTTATCACTCTTAGTGAGTCTGTTGGTGGACTCGTACTGCCTCCTGACCTCTTTATATGGCAAGTTTGACTTTATGGCTATCTTCATAGCTTCTTTGCTGTCTTGGTGGCAGGAGCAGCCGAGGTACCTGGCGCCATGGTTGCCGAGGCAGTTGGCGCACTTTCTGTTGTTATTAGGCCTCCTGAAGTCCGAGTCGTTCTTCGCATGCTGGCACTGACTGTAGGTATGGGGACCAGAGCAGTACCTACACACCTCCACATCACTCTTGCATGTGGCACGGGTGTGCCAGAACTTCTGGCACTTGGAGCACTGCAGCACTCTTGGTATGTAGTGCTCTGGTCTTTGATCTTTTCCGCCCCATACGATGTACAGAGGTATCACTCAGTCCTCTGATGTAACAACGACGACTGTAGAGGGGATGTTGTTCTTCCCGATGATCCGCTCCGCACTGATCATCTTGAGTTTCCTGTTTTCTTTCACGAGCATCTCCCTGATCCTGTCATTTGAGTGATGGGTCTGGACTCGTCTGATGACCCATCGTTTCATCGTGCGGTGCCGGGCGGCTTCCAGAACCTTGCCGTGGTGAAGCTGTATGATGCTCTTCTCCTCTTGTGCGATCTTCTGTAGCAGGGCTGTTGTCTTTGGATTTTTCTTGATGGAGACCACTACTCCATCGGGTGTCTTGCGCAGCTGGTCGATGCTGTGTCTTCCCAGCTCGTTCTCCAACAGACTGATTATCTTGTCTGTTGGAAGCGCCGACAGTTTGGCTTCTCCCACGCTTGTCTGCTTGAGTAGAATTTTGCCGGTGAAGTCTACAATGGTAGTTGTTGTTTCCTCCTGTGTGGAGGGAAAAAAATATTGTGCAAATTTATAATCACATTGAGCCGGGAGTGCAGGGAGTGGCCAGCAGGGGCCACGGAAGTGGAAATTCAGCAACTAATTCAGGAAAATTCTCGCCCGGGTGATGTGATTATCTACACGGATGGGTCGGTTTTGAGAGGTAGGAAAAGTGCCTGGGGGTTCTTGGCAAAAATTAATGGTCGGCGTTTGGTGCAGGAGAGACTGGCGTATGATGACACTACATCTAGCTTAAGAATGGAAGTGGAGGCGGTCAGTGCAGCTTTCCGCTGGATTGAAAACACGATACATACACACATTGTGATTGTAACTGACTCAGAAAGCATGCTGAGAAGGGTGAGAACAGGCAAGCTTCGTGCAGAGTGGCTTTCTTCGCTTCGAAGGTCACGGGTAACAAGCATCACCTGGATCTTTTCTCCTGGGCATGCCGGTGTGCTGGGGAATGAACAGGGGGACAGATTGGCTGGCTCGGCAAAACTTGGTGGAGTATTGATGCATGACAAGGCAGACGTGGTTGCGGCCTTGTGGGAGCACGTGTACACCTCGGAGGAGCAAATGGATCACCATAGTCTGGTAAGAATGAGACAGCGAGGAGTGACAAGGGGATCTGGCCGACGCTCGACGCTCAGAGGAAAGGCGAGACGGACATATAATCAGATTGCTAGTGGAACTATTAGTGTTGGAACTCTTCGCTGGCTGCTGAGGATGGGGACGGAGCGCTTATGGGAATGTCCCAAATGCTGTGATGTCGGTTCCTAAATCAATCAATCAATCAATCCTCCTGTGTGGAGGACTCTGGTACATTGGGCTGCATCTCCTTGGTGTTGATAACTTCACGGCTGCTGCTGGCTGTAGTTGTGGTTTCTGCGACTGGAACGGTTTCAGCTGATGTCGGAGCAGGACTGCTGCTGTTTGAAGAAACGAGCACAGCAGTCGCAGCGGCCTTTCTCGCCTCTGCCTTCTTTTTCCCGGCTGCATAAAGCGCATGTTTCTGCGCGGCACTTTTAACGCGAGGTATCCTCTGCGTTATCTGAAAATGCTACTTACTCACAACAGAACGCCGAGCTAACAGGAAAAGGATGAGACAAAAAAAAAGCAATTGATACGTTGTGAAGAGAAACCAGAGTAACAATGTCAGGGCGTCCATTTGGTGACTGTCGTAAACATCGTGCACGGAGCTTGCAGTGTTTAACCATTGTATATATTGCATTAGCAAGTACAATTTATTCATTTTCATCAGCAGATGTATTCCAAACGTTAGGATGTCAAATTATTGTGTCAACTGTGAATAGGTGGTGTCATTATATTGAACATTTAACAATTAATGTAACTAATTGCTTCTTTAGAGAAACGTTGGCGAGTTATGTCCCTTGTAAACAATAAAATGAATATTATGTTCCCGTGAAAAAGAGGTATTTGTTTCCCCTTAAATTTCGCTTACCAAGTGCACAGGCCGCCGTGAGCGCTATAGCGAATGGTTAGCCCGTAGATCATGTAATTGAGTCCCCACTATTGCTCCCGGGTTGACTCAGCCGAAACTAAGCACCATGAAATGTTCTGGAAAGTAAAGGCGACGTTTTCGCTATTGACCACATCACCCAGTGAGTGCCAAAAGTTTTACAAAAATGTGGCGTTTTCTTTCACCATATACTCGGTGCCTAAAGAAATGGAAAAGCAGTGTACTTCACTTTTTACCTTCACAACTGCTACTACTACGGTTACCACTATGGCTACTACAGCACTACTGTCTACTACTGTCTGCAAATATTTAAAATTGTGTGTTTGTGTATGTCTATATGTAAATTGTGGTATATGCTCAACACAATTTTGAAAAAATCAAAATCACTTTGAGAAAAGAAAGCCTTGACAAGCCATGGAACGATTGTCAGATGTCAAGCTCTGTGCTTGTTCTTACACAGTTTACTTGCTTGTGTTTGCTGGTGTTGTGCTATAGGCTCTTATTATTGTTGATCCCTGTATGGCTATGGCCAGTTTATGTCTGACTTCTTGTGTCCCCATGGTTGTTGATTGTTGAGCCAAGATGTTCACAGTTTGTGATGTTTTCAATTTCTCCGTGGGTGGTTGTGATTTTTGGCTGGCGTGTAGTTTTGTGTGTGGGTATTTTTTTTTTTATATTAGTTCAGAAAAATATTATCATCTTAATTATGGCTTTCGACAAACAGGATTAAATTTACATAGCATATACAATTAAATTAGGAGCAAATTAATTCCGCATTTGTTATAAATTTGCAATAGCTCATACACTTATATATGTTATTGATGAATTTTTAATAAATTCAGCCATTCTGTATACAAGACAAGAATTAGTAGCATAGCAGCTAAAGTAATTGAACATATTAACACATTTATTACTTATGTGTATACATACATATGGTATTGATCAGTTAGTAATAAACTTTTTATTTGTGTAAGAAAGATATCAAGTAATAATAATTTCAGTAGCCGTGAATATTATAAATTAATTATTAATCTTTTGTACATGATAACTTGAAAACTTAGTGACAGCTGGCAAACTTGATGTAATCCAAGCCTCTGGTGATCGTGTGAGTTTGCGAACCATCATTGTCTGTCAGCTTGGCACATGTTTCAAAACATTACCACCTAACAGCATGGCACACGATATTGTTGGCAGAAGAGCTTCAATACATAATGTCATACTTGAATGATAAAATAATTATTTACAAATACAGGTTGACCCAGGTTTGACACAGAATTCTACATGGTCGATAGGATAAAAGTGATCGCTCTTACACTTCTAGTGCGCTGATGGCGAGGCAGGGCATTCAATCCCTACTGTCACACGTTTCTCTTGATGATAATATCACAAAGTTCTTACGATGATACTGTTCATGATATTATTGTGTGATGGTCGTTGTCTAGGTAACGATACTCATGGTGTGTCAATGGAGATATCTGTCTTGCAATATAACTCACCCCCGCAGTGCATATTCACCAGGCATTAAACAAGATTCCGTTGGCGCACATAATCCTTTATTACAAAAATAAGACGGACAACGGAACAGGTTTATACATCCAGAAACATAACGTAATCCATAGAATATAAATATCCTCCTCACAATTTAACCAGCACACATCAATGCCTTCTCACGGCTGGCTTCTAATCTCAATCCACAAGACAGGTAATCCAGCTACTATCCACGGCTGGGTCTCCCACAATACAACCCACACATTGGGTTGGAGCCACTGCTCAACTATAGAACCCACTCTGGGTTTAGGCCCACACTCAATACAGAACCCACTCTGGGTTCAGGCCTGTCTTCACCACTCGAAGAACAACACAACACGGAGCTCTCTCTTAAACGACCTGACCCGCAGTCGGTCTCTTCTCTCACTGACTTTTCAGTCTCTTCACTTCACACAACACACCACTGTCTTTCGACCCATCCCCCCCCCCCCCTGGGGATTTTCACTCATATCCGCCCCATTATTTCTGAGGGTTGATTGTTTTCCTCGTATCCAGGTCAGTCAATTTACTGTCTCCCTCTCTCATCTCCATTCTTCCTCCTGCCCGGTCACTCAACTCAATGTCAGTGACCCAGGCTTATGTCATTACCCCCCTCTTAAAAGAAAACTTCGTTTTCAAATATTGGGAGACTAAAACTTACTAAACATGTGACCCAGACATATAGCCTGGGTAGCCTTAAGTATGGCTGCACCTTACTCTAGCTACCACCCTAAATGATACATCAAATGCTCATATTACACTCCTATATTCATCACACATAAGTACAACCATCTATCTTGTGTATCAATGCATGAACTAATACATCACATAATAATAATAATAATACATCATAGAAAAGCATTATACTTATGTACCCACAGGTCTCTTACTACTTCACGACCACACAATACTATTTGTGTACCGACCCTATATCAGGTGGTTCTGTTCTTGCATTACCCCACCTCTGGTTACTGTCGATGCTGTGTCTACCTTTCATGTACCCATGACTCATGGTACCTCTACAATTACAACATCTGTTTGCTATCCCTAGCCCTGGGTCAGTAATGTCGCGAAAACTCTTTTGACCTGACTCAACTTTCCTATCTGCATATTGCACCGTTACACTTGAGTCTCTGTTTAGTCTGAACTCTTTATTCAATCTTGGCCCATATATCTGGCACCTTGCTTTATGCTGCATACACCTTATGCCTATGTGCCCTGCCCATGCACTATCCTGAGCTGTTCTACTATCTCGGTCTCTATGTGCTAAAGGTACTGCTCCTTGCCCACGTGCAGTTCTGCTATCTGAAAACCTGCGAGTGAGAACATTGTTCTTCCTCTCGAAGCACCATCTACCTTTCTTTGACTGCCTATGTTCTACTCTCCTGCACCCTTGGGAACATTTGTTCAGAGTAGTATCTTGTCTCTGGGATTCACTAGCACTATATTTGGGATCCATTCTCATCTGCTCAGCTGTACTATCCTTGTCCTGAGTTCCTGTGTCTACTTCAAGTGCCTCTTCTACCTCAGCTATACTCTCTAATTTAGGTTCTCTTGTGGTAACTACCTCATTACTGTTTACACTATATTTTCGATCCCAATAAACTACTTCCTCTTCTGTACACTCTTTAACTCCTATAACATTTCCTATGATCAAATCAGCCACTGGTGAGTCCAAAACACACGCTGTCACTCTTCCAGTGATATATGGTGTTTTTACTGTTATTATGGCTACTGGGTAGAACTCTACTGTGCCGTTGAATGTTATGCATCTAATATTTTTCCCTGTATAATCCGAGGGATCTATTAAACTTCTCCTCACTCCGATAGACGTACATCCGGAATCCCTAATTGTTAATGCTGGTCTATCATTGACAAATCCCTGATGCAACTTCAGACTTCCTCCTTCATGCACTGCTGATCCTGCTTTTACTGTATGACCACATATTAGGACTGGCTGACTGTCTTTTTCAAAAAGAGGTTTGCACCCACTACAATCTTCATTGTTCAGCGTCTCAATTACTTGCGCTGCATTTGAGTGCTCTGTTTCTCTCATTCTACATTGATGGCTGATATGCCCATTCTTTCCACATTTGAAACAAGTAATCTCCCTTTTAGTGTTGTTCGTTGGTCCATCTGATGGTTGTGCATCACACTGAGCTGCCTTGTGTCTCCAGCTCCCACAATTCCAGCATCCGGCATAATTTGGACGTCTCTGGAAGTTCCCTCTTCTATATGGGTACCGTCCTACTCTACCAACATTGTTTCCTCGGAAACCATTATCTTGAAGTTCTTGCTGCTTACCTTTCTGTGCTGAATCCACACTTTTCGCCCTTGGTCTGATGACTGGATTCTGGTCCTGTTTAGTGTACGCTGCACAGACTATTTCCTCACTCATTAGTTTCCCAATAGATACGTTAGGATGTGCTGTCATGTAGTTTTGCCCTAACTGAGACATTGTGTCTATGTCCTTTGGCTTACGTTCCTCAAAGAAAGCCACTAAATTGGTGTTACATGAAGCTAATACTTTGTCTCTTAACACTAAATCTACTAATTTATTAAAATCTTTCCCTACTTCTGCGAGCTCCATCCATTTGTTAAATGTGTTCTTGACTGTGTTAACAAAGTCTGTGAAATCTTGATTTGTCTCTGGCACTAACTGTCTAAACTTTGTCCTATATCCATGCTCAGTGAGTTGGAACTTAGTCAGCAAACGTTGACGTAAGATAGTGTAGTTGTTCCTTTCTTCTACAGGTAAATTGAACATGGTGTCTAGTGCCTTGCCCGTAAGCAGCTCCCCTAGTCTAATAGCATACTGTTCTTCGGGGATGCCTAACACTTTCGCACTTGCTTGAAATCTGTCCAAATAAGATTCAAGGTTGTCTCGGTCCGTAAAGTATGGCAGTTTTAATCTCTGTGACGACTGCGAAGGTTTTCCGCTTTCCTCACTTTGACCCTTTGAAGATAGTTCTAGTTTTCTGAGAGCAATTTCAGCTTCCATCTTAATCTTCTCTTTCTCAATTTCCATTCTCATGTGTGTCTCTCTCTCTTCCTGTAGACGCTTGGCTTCCATTTCAGCCTGTCTTTGTTCTCTCTCAGCTAACTTTTCTTCCTGTAGACGCTTTGCCTCGCGTTCATTATGCCTCTCCTCTCTTTCCGTCTGTTGTTGTTCTTTTGCTTCGGCATACTCCTGTAACTCTTTACCTTTCAGGCCTATTCTTTCACCTGCTTCAATATAATCCATTAAAGTAGGCATCTTGTACTTGTGGACACGTTGCTGTGAATCAGCCAACTATAAATGTACAGACTCTGCTGTTAGTCTTTGTGTCACTTGCCTAAGTACACCCGCACTCCCTGTGTACGTAAATCCGTAGTGCTACAATATCACTCTGTACTCACCCAGTCACTCTATAAGTACTAGGTAGTGAGGGGGGAAGTATCACCTATACTCCCTTATATCTATATATCTATGACCAAAAGTTCATAAAGTCCCTGGAAATATTGTTAAACATACATATCAATACATATACAAACAAATGGATGATAACACTAAGTGATGACTATCCAACGCTAGACTTCACAAGCTGAGTACACGGAGACGATGATCACACAGAAATAAACCACAGTAACAACCACAAGCTTGTGTAGAGACATCCACAGTGCGCGTAAAATAAAAATATAAATTGACCAAGACCCCTAGACAGCAGAAATGACGAAAGATCACAATAAAAACATATATCCGAACACACCAAATATTATATGTAAATATAACGAAAAGAAAGAGAGAAAGAAAAAGAATATATACTGAAAATATACACAGATCTGACATCAGACAACTCGGCTCTAGATATTGGTTAAGACTATTTCAATGCCCCTGCACGATACGTCAACTCATTAACGTTTTTCTTACAAAAATATCGTAAGCACCAGAAAGACAAATAAATTATTGTGCTGTATCCCGACTCTCGAGAAACACCCCAAAAATTCCCTACTCTTGACAAACACTGGACCACATACAAGTAACAGCTTAACAACCGAAAACAATATTTATAAGACAATGAGCAGCAAACAGAATGTCCACATCGTTGGCCGATAAATATGTGCCCACTAATCCGTCGCCAAAAGTTCTTTTTATTCAATGTCTACGACGCTAGATTTCAAACCGACTTCTTGTTTTGTTGAGTGGTTATTGAATTCACGTGGTGATCAAAAGTTCCAACTGTCGACAAAAGTTGAAGATGATAGTGATATCCGTAACGTTATTGTACTTTCTCTGTACGTGGTAATAATCCAAAGTGTTCTTTCGATTTGTTGTTACTCTCGTTGCGGAGATGGCGCTTCGCTGTATCATTAATGTTATGGATTTCCGTTATCCGACAAGATTCACCAAAAAGAAAAGAAGAATGGCAGCCAATGTTCAGCGCTTTAAATTTGGATATATAGATCCTTATTGGCAAAGAAATACGACAATGGTTGCGATGACGATAAGTTAAAACTGTTTGCTCATAACAGAATAATGATGACAAAGGCTTGAACAAAGACGAACAATCAAGTCTGGTTTCACACAAAAACAGCTTGTTTATCCAGTTCCACTATGGAACATCTCAGTAACTTTCCACTGTCCACGGCCTTGGCCTTGCCGGACACCTCAATTTCTCTTTATCTCTCAGTGAAAAATTCCTCCGTAAAACAGTTTTCACACAAACTTGACAGCCCCACCCGGCTGCGGTATTAACTTCGTGGAAAATCACACTTTCCACTGCTGCCCTAGCACGGCTGTGGTGGGGGTTAACGTAACTTTCCCCTCGTACCTGGACGCTGGTGTCTCCACCCGTCCTATTTACTGCGTCGAAAAATCTTGACCAGTCAACTTGCAACAACACAGTGCGCTTGCCTCCAGCACACACACCTGTCAATTATCTTTGGTTCCCAATCCTGTCATTATCACCGACAGCGACGTCCTACACACACACACGCTGCCCTCGCCACTCTGGATTCAACCCTCGTCTTTAATTTCAGCCCTCCTGCCTGGTATCAAATTTACCTGTCACCGTAATGGACTCTCCCGGTTGTCTGTATGGCGTGTCTTTATCACCGACTTTTGTGCTGCCGCTGCACCCCCATTCGCTTTAGCGATATGGTTGGGTCCAAATCACCTGTAGTGGACTTCACTTGAACTGTCTGCTAGCTTGTGATTTCCGCCGCGTACCCTCCCCGCGCGCTGACAGTTTTTTCTTCGATGTGGCGTCTTACACACACAACAGAATTGCTGTTACTCTCTTGACGCAGTACTGTATAAATTGATGGAACGAAGTCACATATAATAACTCCTCTCTTTCAGCGAAGAGCCCACAGATACTCCTTACTAAGTGACGAGCGCCCAGATGTCACACGTTTCTCTTGATGATAATATCACAAAGTTCTTACGATGATACTGTTCATGATATTATTGTGTGATGGTCGTTGTCTAGGTAACGATACTCATGGTGTGTCAATGGAGATATCTGTCTTGCAATATAACTCACCCCCGCAGTGCATATTCACCAGGCATTAAACAAGATTCCGTTGGCGCACATAATCCTTTATTACAAAAATAAGACGGACAACGGAACAGGTTTATACATCCAGAAACATAACGTAATCCATAGAATAT
Organism: Cepaea hortensis; assembly: GCA_963921405.1. Taxonomy (NCBI): domain Eukaryota; kingdom Metazoa; phylum Mollusca; class Gastropoda; order Stylommatophora; family Helicidae; genus Cepaea; species Cepaea hortensis. The sequence continues at coordinate 121,211,388 of OY992883.1, forward strand.
AAATATCCTCCTCACAATTTAACCAGCACACATCAATGCCTTCTCACGGCTGGCTTCTAATCTCAATCCACAAGACAGGTAATCCAGCTACTATCCACGGCTGGGTCTCCCACAATACAACCCACACATTGGGTTGGAGCCACTGCTCAACTATAGAACCCACTCTGGGTTTAGGCCCACACTCAATACAGAACCCACTCTGGGTTCAGGCCTGTCTTCACCACTCGAAGAACAACACAACACGGAGCTCTCTCTTAAACGACCTGACCCGCAGTCGGTCTCTTCTCTCACTGACTTTTCAGTCTCTTCACTTCACACAACACACCACTGTCTTTCGACCCATCCCCCCCTGGGGATTTTCACTCATATCCGCCCCATTATTTCTGAGGGTTGATTGTTTTCCTCGTATCCAGGTCAGTCAATTTACTGTCTCCCTCTCTCATCTCCATTCTTCCTCCTGTCCGGTCACTCAACTCAATGTCAGTGACCCAGGCTTATGTCACCTACACTAGCATTTAAGTTGGTCTGAAATGTTGACTTCTCGTTCAGAAATCAGTGGCAAACTACAGAATGTAAAATTGCTTATAAAATCAACCTGGGGTTGAATGCAGCATCCTGCAATGGACATGCAACATTTATTGTTATGGGTTTGACACTAAAGGAAATATTTACTCACAGGCAAAATTACGAATGAAGACAACTGTGACACAGAAACCCCATTATTAAAGAGTTCCCTTGTAAAATAGGCTCTGTGATGAAGGGTTTACAGACACAATTTGTAATCCTTCATATTGGGTTTTAAAAAATTGGCAGCAGATCGTCTCACGTCGATATTTTCATGCACTGGTATGAGTGCTGGTCATTCAGAAAGCAATGGCAAACTACTGAATGTAAACTTGCCAAGAAATCATAAACAGCCAAAAACTGCTGGGGTTGGCTGCGACATCCTGTAAAGGATATGCAATTAACATTTGTTGTAAATTAAAAGTGAAAACATGTCCTGAAGCAGGACCCAGCTGTGAGTCTGTGATGTGATAAAGCCATCACAAGTTGTAGGTCTGTGATGTGATAAAGCCATCACAAGTTGACCTGAATGCACGGAGAAGTAGGTGGCCAGTATTTTCCTCTGTTAGCGGGCGATGAGCGCAGGCGGCTAATCCTCATTCAACCATGCTCATAAAATCAGCGTAGTCTCCTATCAGTTCCACAAACGCACCTGCTATTTCTAAATTATTTTTGTTGTTGACATTTATTATTGGATGGGAATAAATGCTTGAAATATAATTGTCTGTATAAATAGTGCTTGCGCTACAGGTGAATGTATCGTGAGTTTGAGATCTGAAATACTTAGAACGACTCCTGTTTTGTATTATTGAAAACTACTTACTTTAAATACCAGACAAAACAAAGAACCACCATAATATCACTGATCAGTAAGGGCAAATAAGCATATTGGTATAATGGTTAGGGTGTTGTGCTGACAATGTCATGGACACGGCTGGGTAGGGACTCAGTGTCAGCTCTCAACATTCGCTGTGGGAGGGAAATACTGACCGCCAGGCCTACAAGATGTGACTTTCCTAACACTTTACAGATACGCACCAAGTTACTACAACAGGCATGTTTTGTTTAAAGATATAATACAAGTAAGGGTACAGAAACATAATACAAGTAAGGGTATAGAAACATAATAAGGTAAGGGTACAGAAACATAATACAAGTAAGGGTACAGAAATATAATACAAGTAAGGCTACAGAAGCGTAATCCCTTAAAGGTAAAGAAATGTAATACAAGTAAGGGTACAGAAACATAATACAAGTAAGGGTTAAGAAACATAATACAAGTAAGGGTACAGAAACATAATACAAGTAAGGGTACAGAAACGTAATACAAGTAAGGGTTTTTTTTTTTTTTTTTTTTTTTTGCGTATCCTTTTACAGGACTTAGCTGTCAACAGCAGCATCTTTCAGCTGTCTGTTGATCTCTTGGCAAGATTACGCTCAGTAGTTTGCCATTGCTTTCTGAGCGGCCGGCTCAGTATCCGCAAGTCACGAGCGGGGGTCGAACCACCTCAGTTCTCGCTCCGCTGCGAGACTCTGCGTGATAAACGGGATTACAGAGAGAAAGTGTTGTAACCCCACAGCCAGAGAGACCGGCACAAGTAAGGGTACAGAAACATAATACGGTAAGGGTACAGAAACAATAATCCCTTAAAGGTAAAGAAATGTAATACAAGTAAGGGTACAGAAACATAATACAAGTAAGGGTTAAGAAACATAATACAAGTAAGGCTACAGAAATATAATACAAGTAAGGGTTAAGAAACATAATACAAGTAAGGGTAAGGAAACGTAATACAAGCAAGGGTACAGAAATATAATACAAGTAAGGGTACAGAAACGTAATACAAGCAAGGGTACAGAAATATAATACAAGTAAGGGTACAGAAACGTTATACAAGTAAGGTTAAAGAAACATAATACAAGTAAGGGTACAGAAACGTAATACAAGCAAGGGTACAGAAATATAATACAAGTAAGGGTACAGAAACGTTATACAAGTAAGGTTAAAGAAACATAATACAAGTAAGGGTACAGAAACGTAATACAAGCAAGGGTACAGAAATATAATACAAGTAAGGGTACAGAAACGTTATACAAGTAAGGTTAAAGAAACATAATACAAGTAAGGGTACAGAAACGTAATACAAGCAAGGGTACAGAAATATAATACAAGTAAGGGTACAGAAACGTTATACAAGTAAGGTTAAAGAAACATAATACAAGTAAGGGTACAGAAACGTAATACAAGCAAGGGTACAGAAATATAATACAAGTAAGGGTACAGAAACGTTATACAAGTAAGGTTAAAGAAACATAATACAAGTAAGGGTACAGAAACGTAATACAAGCAAGGGTACAGAAATATAATGCAAGTAAGGGTTAAGGAACATTATACAAGTAAGGGTAAGGAAACATAATACAAGTAAGGGTAAGGAAACGTAATACAAGCAAGGCTACAGAAACATAATACAAGTAAGGGTACAGAAACGTTATACAAGTAAGGTTAAAGAAACATAATACAAGTAAGGGTACAGAAACAATAATACAAGTAAGGTTAAAGAAACATAATACAAGTAAGGTTAAAGAAACATAATACAAGTAAGGGTACAGAAACATAATACAAGTAAGGGTAAGGAAACATAATACAAGTAAGGGTAAGGAAACATAATACAAGTAAGGGTACAGAAACATAATACAAGTAAGGGTAAGGAAACATAATACAAGTAAGGTTAAAGAAACATAATACAAGTAAGGGTAAGGAAACATAATACAAGTAAGGGTAAGGAAACATAATACAAGTAAGGGTAAGGAAACGTAATACAAGCAAGGGTAAAGAAACATGATTTCTATGGTTTGTTTGTGAATGAACATACTTTATTTTCAAAGGATTAAGAATTGTGCATGCAGCCCCGTCTGATATTCTGTCCTTCTCATCTTTCTGCTCTCATTCATGATTTCATTATGCATCACTTCAGAAGCTAATATAAGACAACAACAGAAACAGAACAGCAAGTGTCAGTGATGTGATGTTAGGTCACTGTTTTTGTTATTGCCATCTGACAGGCGATGTAGTCAGTATCACACCAGTCATTTTACCTTCAGAACATCTTCTGGCGTGCATTTAATGAGGCTGGGTCTTGTAACTATGTTGTTATGAATAAAATCTCACCGCCAGAGTTATTGAACATAGAACCACTGGGTTAGTATGTGAGTGCACTAACCACTACAATATTGTATCATGAGGAGTTTACTTTTGTGTGTATACTTGCCCGCTGGTCTGTGTTTGAATCTCCATTCAGTTGGATTTTCTATTATTGTCCTGGGTTCCCAGGTCAACCCAATCTGAAATTGTTACCAGGAAATGTCAAGGGACCGGTAGTTGTACGGTGTGATATTGACCACATCACCCATCAAGTGTTGATTGGTCTAAAACATATGGGTGATAGCTCCATGTATGTAGTATTCATCAAGGTGTGGAAACAGGAGTCCTGGTTCCTATCTGTCTATCTCTATCTATCTATCTACCTGTGGGTGATAGCATCATGTACGCAGTATTCCTCAAGATGTGGAAACAGGAGTCCTGGTTCCTATCTGTCTATCTCCATCTGTCTATCTATCTATGGGTGATACCACCATGTTCACAGTATTTCTCAAGGTGTGGAAACAGGAGTCTTTGTCCCAATCTGTCTATCCCTGTCTGTCTATCCCTATCTGTCTATCTCTATCTGTCTATCCCTATCTGTCTATCCCTATCTGCCTATCCCTGTTTGTCTATCCCTATGTGTCTATCCCTGTCTGTCTATCTGTCTATCCCTGTCTATCTGTCTATCCCTGTCTGTCTATCCATGTCTGTCTGTCTATCTGTCTATCCCTATCTGTCTATCCCTATCTGTCTATCCCTATCTGTCTATCCCTGTCTGTCTGTCTATCTGTCTATTCCTGTCTGTCTATTCCTATCTGTCTATCCCTGTCTGTTTATCCCTGTCTGTCTGTCTATCTGTCTATCCCTGTCTATCTGTCTATCCCTATCTGTCTATCCCTTTCTGTCTATCCCTATCTGTCTATCCCTGTCTATCTGTCTATCCCTATCTGTCTATCCCTGTCTGTCTATCCCTGTCTATCTGTCTATCCCTATCTGTCTATCCCTTTCTGTCTATCCCTATCTGTCTATCCCTGTATGTTTATCCCTGTCTGTCTGTCTATCTGTCTATCCCTGTCTGTCTATCCCTGTCTATCTGTCTATCCCTATCTGTCTATCCCTTTCTGTCTATCCCTATCTGTCTATCCCTGTCTATCTGTCTATCCCTATCTGTCTATCCCTATCTGTCTATCCTTGTCTGTCTGTCTATCTGTCTATTCCTGTCTGTCTATCCCTATCTGTCTATCCCTGTCTGTTTATCACTGTCTGTCTGTCTATCTGTCTATCCCTGTCTGTCTATCCCTGTCTATCTGTCTATCCCTATCTGTCTATCCCTTTCTGTCTATCCCTATCTGTCTATCCCTGTCTATCTGTCTATCCCTATCTGTCTATTCCTGTCTATCTGTCTATCCCTATCTGTCTATCCCTGTCTGTCTATCCCTGTCTATCTGTCTATCCCTATCTGTCTATCCCTTTCTGTCTATCCCTATCTGTCTATCCCTGTCTATCTGTCTATCCCTATCTGTCTATCCCTATCTGTCTATCCCTGTCTATCTGTCTATCCCTGTCTATCTGTCTATCCCTATCTGTCTATCCCTATCTGTCTATCCCTGTCTATCTGTCTATCCCTATCTGTCTTTCCCTATTTGTCTATCCCTATCTGTCTATCCCTGTCTATCTGTCTTTCCCTATCTGTCTATCCCTGTCTGTCTGTCTATCTATCTATGGGGCCAGCACCATATACCCAATGCGCCTCATGGTATTTTTTTCCTCTCGCTCGCCTTGAACTCAAGCGTAGTCAATAGACACTATTTCTAGTAGTGATGGACTGAATTTTGCTTGTGGATTAGCTTTCCCTATTAACAGTGTCCCTCTCCATCTAGCGAACCCACTCTGACTTTAGAGGTACTTGTAGTAGTTTAAGTCCCCAAGTCGAGGACAAGAGGTCAAAATTTTCGTCCAGCTGTCCCGTGTAGGGTTTGAACCCCTTAACTCTGCATCAGCACACCGGATGTCTAATATCATGTATTCTTATGCATTCGGCCATGCTGACCTACCACTTTCGGGTATGTAAAGGGAGTCCTTTACTATACTGGACTAAACGCACACTTGCCAATAAATCACGCACAGCAAAATTGCTGGGGTTGACTGCGACGTCCTGTAAAGGATATGCAACTAACTTTTGTTCTTTACTGTACTGGTCTTGTGTATGTACTTTAAACTTGGTTTTGTTGCAGGTTTGGCCCTGGTGCTGTGATATACTGGTCTGGTTTTGTGCAAGAACTGGCGGAGACCGGTGAGAGGGGTATTCTCTTGTTGAGTGATTTTCCCGAACCTGAGCAAATTATACACCTGAACAGGAGGGGGAAGCTGCTGGACTTTGTTTAGTCCGTAATGTGGATGATGATGATGATGATGATGATGATGATGATGATGATGATGATGATGATGATGATGATGATGATACTGATGATGATGATGATGATGATGATGATGATGATGATGATGATGATGATGATGATGATGATGATGATGATGATGATGATGATGATGATGATGATGATGATGATGATGATGATGATGATGATGATGATGATGATGATAGCAGGGATCTTTGTGCCCACAAATGGGCAGCACATTTTCTATGTTGATCCTATGTTTGATACTGATGAAGAAGATGAGCAAATACCAAGGTTTACTGCAGCTATTGAAACAAGCTGTATTTTCTCTAACAAAACTGCAGAAGGTAGTAAAACATCATCGGAGGAACATTATAGAGGGATAGATAATGTAGTACATATAATGAATCCTGGTATGGTTAAAACCACTAGGGATAGCTTACATGTTATTGAGGCTGGGAGCCATTGTGAGAGTCAAAGCATATATGTTAATTGTGAGAATTCAGTTGACTCACATGCTGATGAAAGGCTGGGAGCCATTGTGAGAGTCAAAGCATATATGTTAATTGTGAGAATTCAGTTGACTCACATGCTGATGAAAGGCTGGGAGCCATGGTGAGAGTCAAAGCATATATGTTAATTGTGAGAATTCAGTTGACACATATGCTGATGAAAGGCTGGGAGCCATGGTGAGAGTCAAAGCATATATGTTAATTGTGAGAATTCAGTTGACTCACATGCTGATGAAAGGCTGGGAGCCATGGTGAGAGTCAAAGCATATATGTTAATTGTGAGAATTCAGTTGACTCACATGCTGATGAAAGGAGTCCTCGATCACCCAAGTCACATGGTTATGATTGTGTGTTTTTAAATAAAGATAATTCTCATGATGATAGTGCGTGTTTAGGTCAAGATAAGGCTAATGATTCTACAACAAACATTGTTTCTGACTGTGACAATAAGCTAAGCAGGTTGTGAGAGAGTTAATGAGCATTGGGATGTCAGTGAGACTGTCGAGACTTTGTGTTTGGATACAAATTTCAGTGGTCTGCAAAATCTTCACCATGCTGAAATAAATGCCATGTGTAAAAAGCTTAGTGATACTCAAGATGACAGCATTTCACTGTGTTCAAGATATCCTCTGGATGATTATCCCAAGCCTAGTTCCGCAAAGCACCCTGTGATTCCATGAAAAATACCCCATTAAAGTGAAAATAAAGTAATGCATAATAATTTAAGTGTAATTTACTCTGATAAAAAGAATAAGAAGAAAAAGCCAAAAAGGGGGAAGAGGTAGAATGATTGTTTTTGCTATGTTTTATCAATGTCCACTTTCTGTTATGCTGGCACTGTGGGAAAGGAAGCATGAATGTGCTTCACAATCCTGCATGCTATGTTTGAAACACAACTGCAGGCCATTTGGAAGCAGACTGCCTTGCACTGGTTTTCATACAATGGGATGAGCGTCAGTTGTTCAGAAAGCAACCGTGGAACATAAACTTGCCTAGTCAATCACAAATGGCCACATAAATTATGGGGTTGGCTGCAGCGTCCTGTAAAGGACATACAACAAAAACTTTATGCTCAGGAAGTGTTATTATTATTAAGTGCATTGCCAAATGGCACCAGTGATTATACCTCTTCATAACATCATTCCCAGTTCTTAACAATATATTCCATTTGTATTTGTCACATGACATGACTGGGCTCCATGGCACGGTGGCTATAATGTTTGCTAGTTGGTCCAAAGGTCATGTGTTTGCGTCCCCATCGAGGCAGGTTTTTATTTTACATTGACCTGATTGAGACAGCCTCAAATGGATATCGGGGAAATGTCCTGAGAAGTCAAAGTGGCCGGTATGGTATTGACCACGTACTCATTGTGTGGCAGTTGGTGGCCGGTATGGTATTGACCACGTACCCCTTGTGTGGCAGTTGGTGGCCGGTATGGTATTGACCACGTACCCATTGTGTGGCAGTTGGTGGCCGGTATGGTATTGACCACGTACCCATTGTGTGGCAGTTGGTGGCCGGTATGGTATTGACCACGTACCCCTTGTGTGGCAGTTGGTGGCCGGTATGGTATTGACCACGTACCCATTGTGTGGCAGTTGGTGGCCGGTATGGTATTGACCACGTACCCATTGTGTGGCAGTTGGTGGCCGGTATGGTATTGACCACGTACCCTTGTGTGGCAGTTGGTGGCCGGTGTGGTATTGACCACGTACCCATTGTGTGGCAGTTGGTGGCCGGTGTGGTATTGACCACGTACCCATTGTGTGGCAGTTGGTGGCCGGTATGGTATTGACCACGTACCCATTGTGTGGCAGTTGGTGGCCGGTATGGTATTGACCACGTACCCATTGTGTGGCAGTTGGTGGCCGGTATGGTATTGACCACGTACCCATTGTGTGGCAGTTGTTGGCCGGTGTGGTATTGACCACGTACCCATTGTGTGGCAGTTGGTGGCCGGTATGGTATTGACCACGTACCCATTGTGTGGCAGTTGGTGGCCGGTATGGTATTGACCACGTACCCATTGTGTGGCAGTTGGTGGCCGGTATGGTATTGACCACGTACCCATTGTATGGCAGTTGGTGGCCGGTGTGGTATTGACCACGTACCCATTGTGTGGCAGTTGGTGGCCGGTGTGGTATTGACCACGTACCCATTGTGTGGCAGTTGGTCTATTAAAATATGGGGCTAGCACCATGTACCCAAGATTCCCTGCGTGGAAATGGACATTTTACTGTTTCTTGATGACATGACTGAAGCCTGATTCCTTCTGTCTATGATGAGTTTCCTTTGTAACTCATTTTGGCTGTCTATGGCATGTTTATTTCTCTTTTTCTTTATGACATGACTGAAGCCTGATTCCTTCTGTCTATGATGAGTTTCCTTTGTAACTCATTTTGGCTGTCTATGGCATGTTTATTTCTCTTTTTCTTTATGACATGACTGAAGCCTGATTCCTTCTGTCTATGATGAGTTTCCTTTGTAACTCATTTTGGCTGTCTATGGCATGTTTATTTCTCTTTTTCTTTATGACATGACTGAAGCCTGATTCCTTCTGTCTATGATGAGTTTCCTTTGTAACTCATTTTGGCTGTCTATGGCATGTTTATTTCTCTTTTTCTTTATGACATGACTGAAGCCTGATTCCTTCTGTCTATGATGAGTTTCCTTTGTAACTCATTTTGGCTGTCTATGGCATGTTTATTTCTCTTTTGTAAAGCCACAGCTCTGCAAAACACCAATTATAAGCTCAGCTCTCCACGCTGTGTGTGCAAGATATGGTTGCTGGGTGTATGCAAGATATGGTTGCTCGGTGAATGCAAGATATGGTTGCTGATTGTCTTCCATTATTGTGGGAATTTGCTGGTTTTCTCTTGCAATCTCTCAGTGAGAACAGTTTGTCATCTTTAGCAATATAAAATGACACAAAGTAGTGCAGCTTTACATAACAGATTTACGACACAAACATGATGTTGCGGCGATTAGCCTTCATCAGCAAACAAACACATTCACAAACACAACATACAGTCAAGGAGACCTCCTGTGACTACATCAAAAGGTGACGACAGGGCGAGAAGAACAAAAAGATGAAAGAATGAAAGCAATGAAGAGAAAATGGGAATTTTAAAAAAAAATGTTCATACTTACGTCACAGTTCCGATCTGTGAGTAACTCAGAATATCTCCGATGTATTCTTTTTATACCCAGTGATAGGTGTTACGGTTCAGTGAGCACATTGAAAGAACGGGGGGGGGGGGCGGAGGCAGAAGGGCAGGACGGCAACTAGTCTGATAGGGGTATCTGACCAATCTCAGTGGATGTACTAACGAAGCATGAGTGGGCGCAATCATGATGGTGGTACTAACCAAAATCACGTTATGTACTCATATATGTTATTATGATACGAGTCCTAAAGTCTGAGTGGACTGATATGCGTGAGCGCAAATACATACATATACACCGATTAACATACATTCATACATTAAGGTACGTGAGCATGTGCATGATATATATAAGAAGAGAGAGAGAGAGAGAGAGAGAGAGAGGGGGGGGTGGAGGGAGGGAAAGAGATAGAGGTGGGTATCGTTCCTGTGATGTGCCTCATGGGGTATGCGGAGTAGTTCGGTCTACAAATACGAGGCTTCACTCATGCTGTTCCCTAAGAAATAGGGTAAGTAAGGTTGATTGTTATACCACGTATTATAAGATCATATCACCCAATGCTTGTATTATTGGGGTTGTATAAGTTCCGACCGCTGGTAATACACATGATGTGGGTAGGCACAGAGAAACAAGATTGTTTGGTGTGAGAGAGAGAGGGAGAGAGAGAGAGAGAGAGAGAGAGAGAGAGAGAGAGAGAGAGGAAAAGTGCCTGCGACATACCACATGAGATATGCGGAGTCGGTCGGTTTACAAATACGAGGCTTCACTCATACTGTGCCCTATGAAATAGAGTCAGTATGGTTGATTGTTATACAACGTATTTTAGGATCAAATCACCCAGTGCTTGTGTTATTGGGGCTGTATAAGATCCGACCACCAGCAATACACATGGCATAGGTAGGCACAGAGAAGCAAGATGAGAGAGAGAGAGAGAAAGAGAGAGAGAGAGAGAGAGAGAGAGAGAGAGAGGGGGGGGATAGCGCCTGTGACATACCACATGAGGTATGGGGAGTAGATAGGTCTACAAATACAAGGCTCCCTAACGGGAGTACCCTAATGGATATTGAAAAGAGAGAATGGCGACCATTTTACCCTTCTGATGCAATGTTGACGATTTAGTGGAATCACTTCCATACATGGTGATCATCATGAGTTAGGTCACCTGGCTCGACAACCGACAGGACAGCGTTTTTCTGAAGTATCCCTCTTAACATCTTGTCTCGGATGTACCATTACACTTGTGACCGGATGTGATGCCATCTTTGATAAGTTGTTTTCATTACCCATGTGTGCCGGATGTACCCTTATCCATGTGATATGGTGTATGTAACGCCCCCACTTGGTGAGGCTGTAGTCATTAACCACGTGCTCGGATGTATTCATCTTCCAGTCTGGGACCACTACTCCTGCTCCTACCTCTCCCTGTTCGTTCTTCGACCTGTCTGTGTATATTATGAGGTTGTCCTTATTGATTTCTTGTATGTATTCCTCTGCCGCGTCTCTTGCATCTGTGTCCTCCGTGTCCTTGGTGATGGACTTTGCTAGATTACAGTCAGTGAATGGGACTGTTAGTTCCCATGGTGGGATTTTTGGCTTGAACCGTCTTGTCTGTTTCAGGGTTTCTACTAGCTCGATTTCTTCCTTCATCTTCTCTGCTGCTTCCCATCCTGCCGGTCTTTGCAGTTTTACTATTGGGATTCCCCCCCCCCCCCCCTTTACTGCTGTTGTCACTGAACGTTTGGTATCCAGGGTGGTTTTTGTCTTGTGCTACCTTTAGCCTGTAGTTATACGTCAGCTGTTTACGCCTCAGACTCAGTGGTAGTACACCCAGTGCTACCTCCATGGCTTCTCTGGATGTCCTTTTTCCAGCACCCAGGATGGTGTTTAGCGCTTGGGTCTGTATGGTGTCTAGCTTCCTCTTGTTGGCTTCTGATGCTGAGTCGTACACAATGCTGCCATATTCTAGCTTGCCTCTGATAAATGCTTTATAGAACATTAGCATTGTTTGGGTGTGGGCACCCCCAACCGTTACCTTTTATCACCCGCAGTAGGTTGCTTGCTTTCTTGCATTTTCCCCATGTCTGGCTTATATGTCTTGCAAAACAAAACAAACTTTTTAAATTTTGTTGTTGTTGAAACAAACGAATATTTTATTTCTCTCCGTGGGTGTCTTGATTAAAATGAATATTAAAACATACGAATAATTCCTGAACCTTCAGAATATATATACATAAAAAACAAAAAATGCTAAAAAGGTTTGTTCGGTCTGAGAGTTTGATGAGTAAAACTTCAGTAGCTTGGCCAGACGAGTTCTATTTAATGTGTCTTCAATAACACCCAGCTTGATGTTTGTGCTATAATCTTTCCAGAACTTATCGTAGGTTTCTTTGTCTATTTTCTTGATCATATCCAAAGCCTTGCGTACCAGCTGCTTTTTGATGACCTTCAGTAGCTTTTGTTGTTGCAAAGTCTCACGAGACACATTCTGAGGGAGGTCAGCAGAGTCGACAACACCACGAATGAAGTTCAAGTACTTTGGCATCATGACTTCAAAGTCATCAGTAATGAACACTCGACGCACATGCATCTTGATGTGTCAGAACTGTCTTTTGAAATAGACTTGTAAAAGGCATTGTATTCATCATCCGAAACATCTGATGACTTGCGTGTCCAAATAGATTTGACACTGTTCATCAATTCCCAGTACTTGTCATGGGTGGGGGTGTATGAATTCTTATGATGTGTAGGTTTGTCACCTCTAAGGTTGTTGATTGGTTGGTTAATTCTAAAATGGACGCATGATGTTAATAATCATATCCTCCTATGCTCTGCTGATGCCATCAGTTGTAATTACATTCTTCACTTTTTTTTTTTTTACTAACACTGATTTAATTATTATGTTTAGCCAGCTTATTCTAAACTGTTTGTAAATACAGATTTCATCATTTCAATTAACCAGGACAGTTACAGAAGCCTATTGTAGACTGTTTGAAAACAGGCAGCAACATATATTCTGTACTACTAAATACACCATATATGACAACCAGAAACTCGTAATTTCCCATTTTGGGATGGCCTAGAGCTCCACAACTGTTGGACCAGACATGATGTCCCTTGACAACCACAACTGGATCTTCAGCGATCAGATCAATGGCCCAGTTAGGGCTAATCAGCTTATTCTTGTCCACAAAGCGAATATTTCTGTAGTCATCACTGTCCCAAACCTGACCAGTATGTGTGGGTTCATCATAATTTTTACTTGCGTTTATTGGACGGCTTTCGTTTACTTTCGTTTATTGGACCGGTCTCTGTGGCTAAAGGGCTTGCGAACGCGGTTTGTGAGCCCGTATACCCGGGTTCGAAACACGGCGGTGCTGGTTTTTTCGAAAAAGGTATAGGGGCCTGTCGTTCAGAAAGCAATGGCAAACTACTGAACGTAACACTTGCCTAGTACATCAACAGCAGCTGAAAATGCTGGTGTTGACTGCAACGTCCCGTAAGGGATACGCAACAAAAAAAAAAAATTGGACGGCTAAATGATTTAGAAAACGCTCTGGCGAAAGCGGGAACAATCAGCTTTGATTTGGGCAAGAACTTCAAAGTGAGAGCGGCCATTCTACATAACAGCCTCCGTTTGCTTTTGGATGGGGATATCATTTTTTTTTAAAAACTTTTATTGAATGTTAAAATCGTTGCAAAGTGTATTGTTTGTGTTTTTACAGAGCGTTGCATGTGGGCGTGTAGGTGACATATGCGCAAAAATACAAATATTTTATACATTTTAAACATTTCTACATTGAATTTGTTGTAGGGTAAAACCTTACAGAAACAAACGCATGATGATAGTGCACCGATATTATTTCCCCTGCCGCCTCCCTCTCCTCTCGGCTCTAAAACCTCCAATTCCATCACCACCACTCGGTAATGATGAAACTGGCAGTATAACCTTATCCCATGCAGGAAGGTTCCTTTAATGCTAGTGTCTTGCCTTATCTTCTCTAATAAAGGTTCTAGGGTGAACACATACAGGAGTGGTGATAAGGGACATCCCTGTCTTACAGATCTCGTGAGCCTGAAGCTAGCTCTCAGTGAATGGTCCACCAACACTCTGCTCTCAGGATTTTTATACAAGATCTGTATCCACTGCCTGTAGTATTCTCCTATGTTACAAAGTTCTAGTGTCCTATGCAGGTATGTGTGGGAAATTCTGTCGAAGGCCTTCTCTTGATCCAAGGATAAGATGGAGATTGGACAGTCTTCCCATGTGTGTAGTTGATTATGTCTCTAATGAGGTGTGTGTGGTTGTGTATATTTCTGTCTTTGACACTGCACTGTTAGTCTGGGTGTATTAGTGTTGGCATGAAAGGTTTAAGTTTGTTGTCGAGTGATTTGGCGAGTATCTTGTAGTCTGTGTTGAGTAAGGAAATTGGTCTGTAGTTCTTCAGTTGTGTTTTGTCAGTTTTATCTTTGCATATGAGTGTAATGTAAGACATGTTGCAGCTGTCCGGGAGATTCTTTTTGTCAAAGGCTTCCTGATAGACTTTGAGGAGAAGATTGCCTAGAATAGGGAAGAAGTTTTGGTAGAATTCTACTGTCAAACCGTCTGGTCCTGGAGTTTTGTCTTTTGTTTAGTGTGCTTAGTGCCTATGTTATGTCTGTCAGTGTCAGTTCTGTGACCAGTGTGTCTCTGTCTGTGTCAGATAATTTCTTCGTGTACTGTAAGAAGTTGTCTTGTATCTGTATGTCGACTGTCTCTGCTGTGATAGTTGTGTGTAGTATTGTTGGAAAGCAGTCTCCATGTGTATTGTTTCTGTCTGCATGTTTCCTTGCATGTCAGATATTTTGCTTATTTGTCTGTTACGTTGTACGTTCTGGGGGAAATGTGGGGATATATCAGATTCTTTTTTTTTTTAAACAAATGAAATTCTTTATTTTCAAATGTATTCAGATGAGTACATTTAATGAGTACATTTAATTTTAATTAGTTTAATAGTTTAATATTGTCATAGTGTGTTTCATGTAGTTTTGTGTTGGTTTGTATTTGTTTGTCCTGTGCTGACGAAGGCTTTGGCCGCAACGTCCAATTTGTCTCTTGTAGTCGTGTTTTAGTAAAGCTCACAATCTACTTCTCGTTTATTTGGGTGATTCATTCATTGCCTTTTATTTTCAAAGAGTTAAGAATTGGGCACGCAGGCCCGTCCTACATTCTGCCCTTCTTATCTATTTTCTCTCATACATTCTTTCATTCAACATCTCTCATGAAGCTATTCTTTGACAATAAAAGAACAATAAGCATTAAAACGCATGAAAAATAATCAATAATACATGACTCGTTGAGGCAATGTTTAACTTGGGCATTATAAATACCCAACGTAGGTGTAACGTGCCATACATATGGGAATTTTTTTGCAAAGTATATTGATAGTGTTTTTACAGAGCTTTGTATGTGGACGTATAGGTGACATATGCGCAAATTTACAAGAATTTTATACATTGGAACATTTCTTCATTGAAATTGTTGTAAGGAAACATTATAAATAACAGCAAGATGATAGTACACCGTTATTATTTCCCCTGCCACATCCCTCACCTGTCAGCTCCAACCCCACCAATACCATCACCACCACTCGGTAATGATGAACATGGCAGTATAACTTCTTCTGTCAATCAGCATGGCTGCCTCGTTGGAGGGAATACTGTCTCGGCTTCTGGAGCCGGATAGCGATGTCATTCAAAAGGCCACACAAGACCTGAAGGAAGCTTTTAAAAACCAGGACACATTGCAGAACTTGTGTCACATTCTGGGCACCTCATCGCAGCCTCAGATTCGTCAATATGCTGAGGTCTTGATCCGGCGGAAAATACATAAGTTAAAGCAATGGACCCACCTCGATGAAAATATTAAAAATAACATCAGAGGAAACATTCTTCAGCTGCTTGTCCATGAACAGGAGAAGAGCCCCAGTTCTGCTATTTCCCAGATTATTGGAGTGATTGCCCGGCATGACACCCAAACAACCAGTGGCCGGCTTTGTTTGATTTCCTGGACAGTTTTGTCAAAGATGAAGATGCCAACAAAAGAGAGACAGGGTTGATTGTGCTGTCGAGCGTGACGTCGGTTGCTGCTGAGCAAATGAAGCCTCACATGGTGTCTCTCCTGGCGGAATCTCTGGACGAAAAAGAGGATCAGAATTTTTTTATTTTTTAAACTTTTATTGAGTGTTAAGAAACATTTGCATTTGTATTGTTCGTGTTGTTACAGAGCGTTGCATATGGAAGTGTAGGTGACATATGCGCAAATTTTTACAACATTTGTTTCAACCTTTTTACATTTGAAATGGGGGGTAGCGAAAAACGAGTACAAACGACAACAAGACGGTAGTATACCATTATTTTCCCTCTGCCACCCCTTCACCTGTCAGCTCCAACCCCACCAATCATACCATCATCACCACTTGGTAATGAGGAAAATGGCAGTAAAACTTGTTAGAACCGACCGGTGAAGGCAGCAGCAGCATCAAAAACAACAGTATCGAAAAGATGGGGGGGGGGAGGGTTGTCAAGGAGTATCCTAGTTTACAATGCAGGAGGGGTAGTTGTTGCATTTGTATTGTTTGTGTTGTTACATGCGTACTGTGTGTTCAGTATTTGTGTGCGTGTTTTTACAGAGCGTTGCATGTGGGCGTGTAGGTGACATATGCGCAAAAATTACAAATATTTTATACATTTAAACATTTCTCCATTGACATTGTTGTAAGAAAATATTTTAAATCAAAAGCGTGATGGTAGCGGGCTGTTATTATTTCCTCTGCCGCCCCGCTCTCCTGTCAGCTCCAAAAACTCCTACCAAGTACCATCACCCTCGGTGATGATAAACATGGCGGTGCAGAACTGAAACAAAACGGTGAGGGTGGCAGCAGAGACAACAATCACAGTATCAAAAGGGTGGGAAAGGGGGATGTGATAGTATACGCGTTTACAAAGCCATATATATGATAGTGATTACAATGATAATAATGCAAAGTAACATCCAAATACATAAATAAATATCCTAGTGACAAGGAATAACAGTGCTGAGACTAGTGATAGACTCAATGATAATAAATAATGGTTTTAACATGTGATTTTATGTGCTAAATTGATTTCCTTAGGAATGGTGTTTACATGAAATACATCTTATAATAATAAAGACAAGGAATAAAAAACTACTAAGGGTGATGACAGCAAAGCTAATATTTATAAACACAATGGTAGGATTTGTTTTGATAATGATCACATTTTCCAAACATGTGATTCCATTGGCTACATGATTTTCTTAGGAATGGTGTTAAAACATGGCAGGCACATACAATAACAATTGCATCCTGCACTGTTAAATAATATAGTAGGTGTAGAAAGGAGTTGGTTATCTTTTTTCTCCTTGCTTATTTTTTTTTTTTTTTTGTTTTTTTTTTTTTTGTTTTGTTTTACATATGCATGCAATGTTCAATAATAGTAGAAGTAAAAGGAGTTGGTTTTCTTTTTCTCCTTGCTTATTTTTATGGTCATATTTGTAAGGGTTCATTCATTTTTTCCCTTCCTCTTTTTTTTTTTTTTCCTTTTTGTAAAAAGTAAAACAAGCATCAGTATTTGCACAAACTTTTTTACAATCTTTACATTTTTGTTTCCCTTGCCATCTCCTCACCAATTTGTTTCATTCCACCAATGCCTTCATCACCCTTATCTGGGCAATGATGGTAAAGGCAGGATAATTATTTGAACCAAACCGGTGTGGGTATCAGCAAAGGCAAACACAAACCATGAGCAAGGGGAGGGGGGCACATGGGAAAGGTTTTTTTGTTTATTACTAATGATGACAATAATAATAATGGCAAGAAGAGGCATACTGAGGGTAATAACAGCAATTATAAAAAACAGCAAGGGTACTAATAGTTATGAAAATGATAACATTTTTACAATATGTGATTCCATTTGCTAGGATGATTTTCTTTGGAATGGTGTTAACATAGCCTAGCAGGTACATACACTTGCAAACTGCAGTTTTTAGTAATACTTGGAGTAGAGGAGTGGGTTATATTTTCCTACTTGTTTTTTCCTAAATGTAGGGGTTCATTCATATTTTCCTCTGTGTTCTCTCTTTCTTTTGTTTTTTAAATAAAAATTTAACCAAGCATTTGTATTGACACAAGTGTTTACAGTATCATTGGTTTGGTAACCATTTGTGATTTTGTATTTATTCATTTAACACTCACTCACATGATTCAAAGGGGGTGACAAAGAGAGGAAGGGACATGACCACTCTTTATGATGGTACAGGCTGGACAAATGTTTGAAACAAAATAGTGGGGGTAGTAGCAAAAGCAACAAACTTTAAGCAAAGGTGGGGGGGGGGGAACATGGGAGATGAAGTTGTAAATTAATAATGATGATATCCTTAATACTTTCCAAATTAATGATACTAAAGATAATAAGGGTAAGATAATGATAGTAATAATAATAATGATCATAATAATAGTAGACATTTCCATAATAATAAAAATAATAATAAAAATAATAAACAACAGCAAACATATATTAATAATAGTAGTAATATTAAAAATAATAATAATAATAAATAGTATAATAGATATGTGATTCTATTTACTAAGGTGATAATCTTAGTAGTGGTGGTAGTATAGCACAACAAGTGCATTTAAAGCAAAACATTCCATAAATAGTAATTGGAATGGGAGGAGTTGATTTTCTTTTCTCCTTTTTTCTTTTCCCCTTATCTATGAGTGTTGAATCCATCATTTTGAAACTAATAAAACAAGCATTTATATTTCCACTATTCTTTACATAAGGGATTTTCCATTGGTCTTTTGACCATATGTGATCTTTTTAATCATTTACTCATCATTCACTCACAGTTTCTTCTTTCTTTCTCGCGCTCATGTATACCAAATTTGTAATACAATAAGGAATACATGTGGTTTAATCTGGAAATAGTTGTGATATTTTGCGCGTGTACATAAATGATATTAAGTGTGTGTTATATGTGTAGTGCTTGTGTCTGGCTGAGTTTCTGCATGTCCATATGAGATGTCTATAGTAAGAAAGAGCTGTCAGTAGTTTTGTGTGTATGTCTTTTGCTGACTTTGGTAAAGTGTTGAGAAATATTGCTTTATATATGTCGGTTTGTTTGCCTGTGTGTGTTTGTATGAGGTGTTGGAGTGTTGCGCGTGTGGCAGTAATTGTTGGACATGTAAAATAAATGTGTTCCTCTGTCTCTTGTGTGTTGTTTCTACATAGTTGGCATTGTTTGTCTATGTATTGTCCCTGTGTTGTTGGAGTCATGCTGTATACTAACCTATATGTGATTTCTCTAGCTGTTGGTGTTATGTGTTTGTTGTGTAGGTTTGAAAAGGTGCATGTGAAGTCAGACATGAAGTATTTGTATCCTCTTTTGATCCTAAGTTTGAGTGGTGGTGCTTGCTCTCTAACTAACTGTTTGTATATTGTGTGTGTTGTTTGCTGTATTAACTGTTCATGTCCTTGTATTGCCTGTATGCATGTCTGATAGAATGTTGGCAGTGTTCCCTGATAGTGTGCAGTTGCATTGTTAAGTGGTGTGAGGTGTTTGATGTTGTGGGCTATGTAGTATAGTGCTAGTCTGTGCTGTTCTGGGTGTCTGATGATTTTACCTATGTAACTAATCCTAAGTGACAGTATTTTTGTGTGGATGTCTTGTAGTCCAATTCCCCCCTGTTTCCTGTCTTGTATGAGAGTTTTGTGTTTAATGCTGTGTATTGTGTTGGTGAAGATAAAGCGCCTGATTTGTTTGTTTATGTTTGTGATGGTCTGTTTGGGAGGGTCCAGTACTGTCGCTAAGTATATTATTTTGGGTATTATGAATGTGTTGACTACTGTGCTTCTACCAAATATTGTGGATGTTTTGTACCTATACCTATGTAGCATGTCTGTGATCTTTTGGGTCAGTGCGTGCCATGTCTGTGTGTGTGTTTTTGTGGGATCACATGGAAATGTGATCCCATACAGTTTCATGGTGTCTGTGTGTCTCAGATCTGGAGGGAAATCAGACTTTTGTTTCCACTTTCCCAGACCCGTTATATATGATTTCTGTACATTTACTTTGGCTCCACTGCCTTTTCCAAAATGGGTAAAGGTGTGGAGTATGTTCCTTATGGATGTGTTGCTAATGGGAAAGAAAGCAGTGTCATCTGCATAAGCAATGAGCTTCTGCTCTCCTATTCCATGCAGGAAGGTGCCTTTAATACTAGTGTCTTGTCTTATCTTCTCTAATAAAGGCTTTAGGGTGAGCACATACAGTAGTGGTGATATGGGACATCCCTGCCTTACAGATCTCGTGAGCCTGAAGCTAGCTGTCAGTGAATGGTTCACTAACACTTTGCTTTCAGGATTTTTGTACAAGATCTGTATCCACTGCCTGTAATACTGTCCTATATTACAGTGTTCTAGTGTTCTATGCAGGTATGTGTGGGAAATTCTGTCGAAGGCCTTTTCCTGATCCAGGGACAAGATGGAGGATGGACAGTCTTTCCCGTGTGTATAGGTGATTATGTCTCTAATTAGATGGGTGTGATTATGTATATTTCTGTCTTTGACACTGCACTGTTGGTCAGGGTGTATTAGTGTTTGCATGAAAGGTTTAAGTTTGTTGGTGAGTGTTTTGGCAAGTATCTTGTAGTCTGTGTTTAGTAAGGAGATTGGTCTGTAGTTCTTCAGTTGTGTCTTGTCAGTTTTGTCTTTGCATATGAGTGTAATGTAGGACATGTTGCAGCTCTCTGGAAGTTGTTTTTTGTCAAAGGCTTCCTGATAGACTTTGAGGAGAAGATTGCCTAGGATAGGAAAGAAGTGTTGGTAGAATTCTACTGTCAAACCGTCTGGTCCTGGGGTTTTGTCTTTGTTCATTGTGCTCAGTGCCTGTGTTATGTCTTTCAGTGTCAGTTCTGTGTCCATTGTGTCTCTGTCTGTGTCAGATAATTTCTTTGTATACCGTAAGAAGTTGTCTTGTATCTGTGTGTCGACTGTCTCTGCTGTGAATAGTTGTGTATAATGTTGCTGGAAAGCAGTTTCTATGTGTGGTGTTTCTGTCTGCATGTTTCCTTGCATGTCTGATATTTTGCTTATTTGTCTGTTACGTTGTACACTCTGCTCCATTGCTAAATATTGTCTCGTAGGTGTCTCTTGTGTGATTGTGTCGAGCTTTGTTCTGAGAAGAGCACCCAGATATCTGTGTTGTTGGTGTTCTTCTAGTTGTGTTTCTAGTATGTGTAAGTGTGGTGCGTTCCTGTCTGTCTGTTTTGTTAGCCGTATGGCTGTCTGTATAATACGTTCCTGTCTTATTCTGTCTTTGTGAATCATGGTTGCTAAGTGTTGTGTTCTGCTTCGTATGGTGCTTTTTAGTAAGTCCCAGTATTGTGTGATGTTCTCAGTCGGTATATTGTCTGTGTACGTGTGTATGAGCTGTGTCATATATTTTACATATTCTGGGTGTTTCAATAATGAATTATTGTATTTCCAATGAGGTGACCGTTTGTATGTCTGCGTGTCTGTGCTGTTTGTGCTGATGTGTACTAGTATGCCTTTGTGGTCTGTGTAATCTAATGTTTCCCGTAGATGTTTGGTCTGTATGATGTGGTGTGTTGCGGGTGTGTAAATCCTATCTAATCTAGATGATCTGTTGTGTGTTTTGTTTGTGTATGTCGTTTCTCTACTGTCGGGGTGTGTATGCCTGAATGCGTCTGTGAGGTTGTGAGTATCGATGATGTTTCGTAGTGTATCTAGTTGATGTATACCGTCCCCGCCGGCCCTCCTCAGCTGTGTTCTTACTTCTCCCCCTAACACGTCTATTTCTTCAAGCACGCAGTTGTAATCGCCGGCAAGAACGATATTTTGTCCCCTGTATGTCTGTGTTAATAAATCGTCTAACTGTTCATAAAATAAGGGTTGGTATTGGTAATTTGGTGGTGCATGTATGTTAAATATTGTGTAGGCGTGTGTGTCGTTCTTTAGTTGAACCGTGCTAACTCTACCGTGTTCGTCTCTGTGCGTTCTAACAATATCCCACATGTCGGATGTTTGCAGTATGGCTGTCCCTGACCCACTGTTTTGTTTCGCTAAACTGAAAGATGAATTCTTTAATCCTAACCGTGTTACTAGTTCTACTGCTTCAAAGTCTGTTTTGATGTTAGTTTCTTGTAATAGGATGAAATCTGGTTTGTATTTGTGTATGAGTGTGATTATGTATTGTAATTTCGTTTTCATGCCACGAATATTAACGCTAATTATACAAAGATTGTCAGCCATTTTAAAAATAGAATAAAAAACATGGTGGTTGAAATTACGTGATTACCTTTGTACAAATTACTTCAAATCTGGGCTGTGTCTTCGGTTTTGGTGATAGTTTTGTGGTTTTCGTTCTCCTCGTGGTCTTCGTCGGTTTCTTCGTCGGTGTTGATATAAAGTGGTCCTTCATTGTCACTGTTTTCATGCTGTTTTGTAGCAGCTTTCTTGCATGGTTTGGAAGGGGAAGGGGAAGATCTTCCTTCCTCTTCTCCTATGTCTTTGTTGTTTGAGGAATTCTTTCTCTCTGTATACTGCCTTTTTCTGCCTTAGCTGACGGTTTGGAATCCGTCGTTGTTGGCTTCTTGTGGAGCTGTTTTTGTTTGAGCAGTTTCTACGGCTGGCTCCGTGGTCACCGGTCTGCCAGTTACTTCGACGACATTTTGGACAGCGTTGTTTTTCTGTGTGTAGGCCTTCCCCATGATTGCCGGGAATTCCTCTTGTGCTATGTGCCAAAGAGGATCAGAAGCAATTGATACGTTGTGAAGAGAAACCAGAGTAATAATGTCAGGGCGTCCATTTGAGGACAGTCGTAAACATCGTGCACGGAGCTTGCAGTGTTTAAACATTGTATATATTGCATTAACAAGTTTATTTTATTAAATTTTATCAGCAAAAGTATTTCAAACGTTAGGATGTCAAATTATTGTGTCAACTGTGAATAGACGGTATCATTATATTGAAAATTTAACAATTAATGTAACTAATTGCTTCTTTAGAAAAATGTTGGCGAGTTATGTCCCTTGCAAACAATAAAATGAATATTATGTTCCCGTGAAAAAGAGGTATTTGTTTCCCTTAAATATCGCTTACCAAGTGCACAGGCCGTCGTGAGCGCTATAGCGAATGGTTAGCCCGTAGATCATGTAATTGAATCAGGACTATTGCTCCCTGGTTGCCTCAGCCGAAACTAAGCACCATGAAATGTTCTGGAAAGTAAAGGCGAAGTTTTCGCTATTGACCACATAACCCATTGAGTGCCAATTGTTTTACAAAAATGTGGCGTTTTCTTTCACCATATACTCGGTGCCTAAAGAAATGGAAAAGCAGTGTACTTCACTTTTTACCTTCACAACTGCTACTACTGCGGTTACCACTATGGCTACTACAGCAACTACTGTCTACTACTGTATGCAAATATTTAAAATTGTGTGTTTGTGTATGTCTATATGTAAATTGTGGTATATGCCCAACACAATTTTGAAAAAATCAAAATCACTTTGAGAAAAGAAAGCATTGACAAGCCATGTAACGATTGTCAGATGTCAAGCTCTGTGCTTGTTCTAACACAGTTTACTTGCGTGTGTTTGCTGGTGTTGTGCTATCAATCAATCAATCAATCATGTGCCATGCCGGAAAGCGTGTGCGGTCATGATTCGCCATTTCACTCGATCACCAGAGTCGTGGATCAGCTCAGTGTTCCTGTCTCGTCCATGCCATGTGGCCAAGCCATCCAGGTATTTTCCTCTCGGTCTTCCTCTTGGTCTGTTCCCTTCGTTCTTGCCAGCTGTCACTAAGTTCTCCAGTCCATTTCTTCTCATAACATGTCCAAAAAATTTTGACTGTCTACGTCTAATTTCTCTAATCAATCTACGATTTTCATTTGTCTCTTGTAGTACTTGTTCATTGGTTTTTCTGTCTGTCCATGGTATTCTTTGCATTTTCCTCAGAAACCACATTTCTGCAGCCATCAGATGTTTTTCTGCTTGACTGCACATTGTCCAAGTTTCAAATCCATACAAAAGAACAGGCTCTATGTATCCCCTCAACACTCTTTTTCTCGTTTCAATTGACATCATTTTATTGGTCAGAATGTTTTTCATCTTGCTAAAGGCTACTTTCGCAATGACGATTCTTGTTCTAATCTCTTCAAGGCATCTGCCATCAGATGTTATGACTGTTCCGAGATAATTGAACCGATTCACTTGTTGAAGAATATTCCCATTTACTTGTATACTAGCTGACCCGGCCCGGCTTCGCCCAGTCCTTGGTGGGGAGCATCTCATTTAATTCATATAAGTAGTCATATAAGTTCCCGTTCCCGTTACCGACTGTCTGTCTGTCTGTCTGTCTGTCTGTCTGTCTGTCTGACCCGGCCCGGCATTGCCCAGCTCCTGGTGTGGAGCATCTCATTTAATTCATATAAGTAGTCATATAAGTTCCCGTTCCCGTTACCGACTATCTGTCTGTCTGTCTGTCTGCTTGTCTGTCTGTCTGTCAAATAGACCCATCCCTCTGTCTCTCCCTCGTCTATCCCTCCCTCCCTCCCTGTCTATCTGTCTGCCTACCCGTCCCTCCGTCTCTCCCTCCGTCTCTCCATCCCTCCCTCCCTCCCTCCCTCCCTGTCTGTCTGTCTGTCTGTCTGTTTGTCTATCTATCTATCTCTGTCTGTCTGTCTGTCTGTCTAATAGACCCATCCCTCCGTCTATCCCTCCCTCCCTCCCTGTCTTTTTGTCTATCTATCTATCTATCTATCTATCTATCTATCTATCTATCTATCTATCTATCTATCTATCTATCTATCTATCTATCTATCTATCTATCTATCTATCTATCTATCTATCTGTCTGTCTGTCTGTCTGTCTGTCTGTCTGCCTGACCCGGCCCGGGTTCGCCCAGTCCCTGGTGTGGAGCATCTCATTTAATTCTGAGTAGGTAAGAATCCGCTCTGCCTTCAAAATGTTGACGTGAAGATTTTCTTCCTGCAGCTGCTTCTGTATTTGTTGATCAGTAAGCTCCATTTTTAGCCGCTTGACCACCCATCTGACTGTGTTTGAATCAGTGTTTCTGATTCTGGTGTCTTGATCCTCCTTCCTCTCACAATTTTTTGTGTTCGTCTGTGGGTAGTCGTCGCTCTTCTTATTGGTAGTTTCATTGACTGTAGGTTCAGATACTTTATTACAGCTTGCATGCAGACTCTCCAAAGGCAGGTTCGTCTTCTTGATAGTCTGGTCGGTTTTCTCACTATGCATCTTGGAAGCTGCTTGTTTCTTTGTGCTATTACGACGTGCCATTTTCCCCCCGTATCAGACTGCTTGAAATGTGTAAGGCGTCTTGGCTTGATAGCGCTGAGAAGTGCTGTCAAGCGAATCGTGTCGATATGATGGCGGAAAACACTAAATTTGCGATGATATTGTTCAACATCTTTTAGATAACTTCTTAAGTACAGAAAGATGAGTTACAATGTTATGCATTATGCATTATTTTTATGTAAACTTTGAAAATGTCTAAAAGATTGTATCATTATTTATTATAACTCATATGCCGGTATATAACTATAGACAAAGAGTTTATAAATCATTGAAAACGATACAACAATATGACTATAAGTTATACAACAATGTTATTAAAAGTTATGCCCCTTGAAATAACTTTTTCTAGAGTTAAGTCCCTTAGCTAATGTGTAGTCACGTCATTTTCTTCCCTTTCCCTAGCGTTTTGGTTCGGGGATTCTTTCATCATCATCATCATATATTTACGTACGTATTTTGGGAGGGGGAGGAGGGAGGTGGAGGAAGAAGGAAAAAAAACTATGACAGTTGACAGCTCTGGAATGAAAGTAAGGCGTGTAGAAAATTTCATCTCAATCGGATGGGCCGTTAGCGAAAAAATAAAGGACATACATATTTACATACATACATATTTACATACATACACTTTGATTTATATATATAGATTACATTGTGGTACTTCGTTCTTCCTAGTGACGACCATAACCTGTGTCTTCCTACAATTTAATTCCAACCCCAGCTGCTCACTGTGTACAACCACAGCGTCTACTAATTGTTGCAGATCCTGTGCATTGTCTGCAATCAATACTGTATCATCTGCATATCTAATGTTATTTATGTTTCGTCCTCCAATGCTGATTCCATTTAGGTCTTCTACATTTCTGAAAATATTTTCACTGTATAGGGAAAAAAGATCTGGAGACATTACACATCCCTGCCTAACACCTCTCTTAATAGGTTGGTATTGTCCTACTTCATTATCAATCCTTATGGCAGCTTGTTGTTTCCAATATATGTTTTTTATAAGCCTAATGTCTTTCCCATCAATTTGTGCTATAGGCTCTTATTATTGTTGATCCCTGTATGGCTATGGCCAGTTTATGTCTGACTTCTTGTGAACAGTCCCCATGGTTGTTGATTGTGGAGCCAAGATGTTCACAGTTTGTGATGTTTTCAATTTCTCCGTGGGTGGTTGTGATTTTTGGTTGGCGTGTAGTTTTGTGTGTGGGTATTTTTTTTTTACATTAGTTCAGAAAAATATTATCATCTTAATTATGGCTTTCGACAAACAGGATTAAATTTACATAGCATATACAATTAAATTAGGAGCAAATTAATTCCGCATTTGTTATAAATTTGCAATAGCTCATAAACTTATATATGTTATATATGAATTTTTAATAAATTCAGCAATTCTGTATACAAGACAAGAATTAGTAGCATAGCAGCTAAAGTAATTGAACATATTAAGAAATTTATTACTTATGTGTATACATACATATGGTATTGATCAGTTAGTAATAAACTTTTTATTTGTGTAAGAAAGATATCAAGTAATAATAATTTCAGTAGCAGTGAATATTATAAATTAATTATTAATCTTTTGTACATGATAACTTGAAAACTTAGTGACAGCTGGCAAACTTGATGTAATCCAAGCCTCTGGTGATCGTGTGAGTTTGCGAACCATCATTGTCTGTCAGCTTGGCACATGGTTCAAAACATTACCACCTAACAGCATGGCACACGATAATGTTGGCAGAAGAGCTTCAATACATAATGTCATGCTTGAATGATAAAATAATTATTTACAAATACAGGTTGCCCCAGGTTTGACACAGAATTCTACATGGTCGATAGGATAAAAGTGATCGCTCTTACACTTCTAGTGCGCTGATGGCGAGGCAAGGCATTCAATCCCTGCACTAGCGTTTAAGTTGGTCTGAAATGTTGACTTCTCGTTCAGAAATCAGTGGCAAACTACAGAATGTAAAATTGCTTATAAAATCAACCTGGGGTTGAATGCAGCATCCTGCAATGGACATGCAACATTTATTGTTATGGGTTTGACAATAAAGGAAATATTTACTAACAGGCAAAAGTACGAATGAAGACAACTGTGACACAGAAACCCCATTATTAAAGAGTTCGCTTGTAAAATAACGCTCTGTGATGAAGGGGTTACAGACACAATTTGTAATCCTTCATATTGGGTTTGAAAAATTTGGCAGCAGATCGTCTCACGTCGATATTTTCATGCACTGGTATGAGTGCTGGTCATTCAGAAATCAATGGCAAACTACTGAATGTA
The DNA here is from genome assembly GCA_963921405.1 of Cepaea hortensis. NCBI lineage: Eukaryota > Metazoa > Mollusca > Gastropoda > Stylommatophora > Helicidae > Cepaea > Cepaea hortensis. The sequence continues at coordinate 121,238,856 of OY992883.1, forward strand.
AACTTGCCAAGAAATCACAAACAGCCAAAAAATGCTGGGGTTGGCTGCGACATCCTGTAAAGGATATGCAATTAACATTTGTTGTAAATTAAAAGTGAAAACATGTCCTGAAGCAGGACCCCGCTGTGAGTCTGTGATGTGATAAAGCCATCACAAGTTGGCCTGAATGCACGGAGAAGTAGGTGGCCGGCATTTTCCTCTCTTAGCGGGCGATGAGCTCAGGCGGCTAATCCTCATTCAACCATGCTCATAAAATCAGCGTAGTCTCCTATCAGTTACACAAACGCACCTGCTATTTCTAAATTATTTTTGTTGTTGACATTTATTATTGGATGGGAATAAATGCTTGAAATATAATTGTCTGTATAAATAGTGCTTGTGCTAGCAGGTGAATGTATCGTGAGTTTGAGATCTGAAATACTTAGAACGACTCCTGTTTTGTATTATTGAAAACTACTTACTTTTAATACCAGACAAAACAAAGAACCACCATAATATCACTGATCAGTAAGGGCAAATAAGCATATTGGTATAATGGTTAGGGTGTTGTGCTGACAATGTCATGGACACGGCTGGGTAGGGACTCAGTGTCAGCTCTCAACATTCGCTGTGGGAGGGAAATACTGACCACCAGGCCTACAAGATGTGACTTTCCTAACACATTACAGATACGCACCAAGTTACTACAACAGGCATGTTTTGTTTAAAGATATAATACGAGTAAAGGCACATAAACATAATACAAGTACATAAACGTACATAAACGTAATACAAGTAAGGGTACAGAAACATAATACAAGTAAGGATACAGAAGCGTAGTCCCTTAAAGGTAAAGAAATGTAATACAAGTAAGGTTAAAGAAACATAATACAAGTAAGGATACATAAACATAATACAAATACGGGTTAAGAAACATAATACAAGTAAGGGTTAAGAAACATAATACAAGCAAGGGTAAAGAAACATGGTTTCCATGGTTTGTTTGTGAACGAACAGACTTTATTTTCAAAAGATTAAGAATTGTTCTTCGTTGTTGTCATCATCATCATGGTCATTCAAGGAGTGAGCGGAAATGAAGGTGCTGGAAACAAAAGTCAGGTATTTGGTGTCTCTTGCTGTTGTGGCATTGCAGCTTTTGTGGTCTATGTTGTTCATAATTTGTTTCAGAAAGATGATCTTCTTTTCCAGCCGAGATTTGTCAAGGATAAGTTTCTTTTGGACTTCCACAGGTTCCGTGTTTTTCTGTAACAATATTTCTCTCTCTCTCTCTCTCTTTTCTTGGCCTCGTACGACTTTCTCGCGGCCAAACCATTATGTAGTTGTCTTTTGTTTTTTCTTTCTGATTCGTCACCGGGACATGCATGAATTACGTCTGTCCCTGCTATCATTAGAACTGTCACGATTAAAGCAGCCATACTTGTGTTTTCCTGTTACAACTTGTGTATGTCAGGTTTACAAGTGCAAGGCTCGCCTTCCAATTTATAAACTTTTTATTTTTTTTCAAATGGCATCTTTCCTCTTTTTTTTTCAACGTTTATTTCATACAAAGCAATGTATATTTACAAGGTGTAATGTGTGTTTCTTTGTTTGTGTATATTACAGAACGTTGCTGTTTGTTAGTGTTATGTGTCACATGCGTTAATAAAACAAATACATGCATATACAGTTATGATAATATGACATTTATGGCATAGTGCATGTAAACACACATTCCTCGTTTCATTTCCATCTCCACAAGTGGAATGCATGTTACACTGTCCATCTCTCTCTCTCTCTCTCTCTCTCTCTCTCTCTCTCTCTCTCTCTCTCTCTCTCTCTCTCTCTCTCTCTCTCTCTCTCTCTCTCTCTCACACACACACACACACACACACACACACACACATTCTGTTTTGATCTATCTCTTGCTTTCTGTAGATAATAATACATGGATTTCCGTGATCTTGGGCAATAACCTTTACATTATCATTCTATTTAAATTGTGGCTTCCAATATTTATAAATTTAAAAAAAAAATTTTTTTGGGTTTTTTGTTGGGGGGAGGGGGGGGGGAGTTTCCCATATGCATATATATCAACACAACGCCATAATTATCTTTACATAAATACCTACACGAATTCACCCATACATGGCTACCCATATATAAGTACCATACATGTTAGCCCTTTGTATTCTACAACAATGTTTATATTCGTGCTGGGGAATCGTGTTGAATTTAGGCAAAGGGCAAACCGCTGAACGCAAAATTGCCTAGTGACCACCAGCCACTAGACGGGTCTTACAGCGGACACGCAGCCAGTTTTCACAATGCTTTTGTGTACCTAGGCCAGAGAAGCTATATATCTCTATTTAAAGTTGTTTGGGGGGAGGAGAGTGGAGGATCTGTGATTCAAAGCACCTGGGGGTGAATTTGCGACGTGTACTATCTGAGCTCTCCAATGCTTGTTACCACCTAGTGAGAAGTATTCCCAAGTATTAACAAAATAAGCCACACACATGGCTCGCGAGACGCACACACGTTCTAAAATTTTCCACAGCAGGGACAGGTCTGGGACAGTCCCGTTCACCACTGCTATAGGTTTGAGATTTTATGCCTTGCAGCAGAAACCGAATATCGTCTGTCAAGACGATCGGGTGTAAAACATCTTTGATGTTTTTGATATTATTAGCTTTTTTTTTTTTTTAAATTAATAATAATAGCATTTTTTTTTAAATTGCAAGAGTAAATGAAATTAAGGAAATTTACACATTTCTGTCAGGAAAAATAATAGCTAGTTTGTATTTGAACATTAGTGAAAATAAGTTTCTGTTGTATGTAAGGGAGTTGAACCTTGCCTTAATTCTGCAAGTACAAACTAATTTTATGTATTCCGCTAGTGTTTGAAGTAGTTTTGTGTGTGTGTGTGCGGATGTTTTAGGAAGAGTGTTAAGAAAGATTGCCTTGTAGATGTCTGTTTGTTTGCCTCTGTGTGTTTGTATTATTTGTTGTAGAGTTTCCACTGAATCTGTGACTGTTTGACATGTGAAAAATGTGTGTTCTTCTGTCTCTTTTGTGTTGTTCCTGCATAATTGCCATTTTCCTATTTGTCTGGATCTGAATGCTAATTTAGGTATTATGGGAGTTATATTAAAAATCAGTCTGTAAGTTACTTCTTTCGCCTTAGATGTGATGTGTTTGTTGTGTAAGTTGGAAAAGGTGGATGTGTAGTCTGACATGAAATATTTTTGTCCTCTTTTGATTCTCAGTTTAAGCGATGGTGCTTGTTTACTAACTAATTGTTTGTATATTTCTCGTGTTGTTTCATTTATTAAATGTTCATGTCCATGTATTGGCTGTATACATGTGTGATAGAAAGATGGTAGTATGCCCTGATAATGTGCTGCTGCATTGTTTAGTTTTGTGAGATGTTTTATTTTGTGTGCTATATAATATAATGCTAATCTATGTTGTTCTGGAGGTCTGATAATATTACCTGTGTGGCTGATTCTAAGTGTTTGTATTTTTGTTTGTATGTCCTGAAGTGCTATTCCTCCTTGTTTCTTATCCTGAATGAGAGTTTTATGCTGTATGCTGTGTATTGTCTTACTAAATATGAAATGTCTTATTTGTTTATTTATATATGTGATTGTCTCTTTTGGAGGGTTTAACACTGTCACTAAGTATATTATTTTAGGTATGGTGTATGTATTAACTATTATGCTTCAACCAAATATTGTTGATGTTTTGTATTTATACCTATGTAGCATGTCGGTGATTTGGTGTGTTAGTTGTAGCCATGTTTCTCTGTGTGTTGTTCTGGGGTCACATAGAAATGTGATCCCATACAGTTTCATATTGTGTATATGTGTTAGGTCTGGAGGAAATCAGACTTTTGTTTCCACTTTCCCAGGCGCATAATTTGTCATATTTGTATATTAATTTTGGCTCCACTGCCTTTTCCAAAGTGGAAGAAGGTGTGCAGTATATTTCTGATGGACGTGTTGCTTGTAGGGAAGAACGCAGCATCGTCTGCATAAGCAATGACCTTTTGCTCTCCTATTCCCTGTATGAAAGTGCCTTTAATGCTGGTATCTTGTCTGATTTTTTCTAATAATGGCTCTAATGTCAGTATATGCAGAAGTGGTGATAGTGGGCACCCTTGTCTTACAGGTCTTGTCAGCCTGAAGTTAGCAGTCAGTGAATGGTCCACTAAGACTTTGCTTTCAGGGTTTTTATACAAAATCTGTATCCATGTTGTTATTTGTCCATCAAGAATGATGATGACCACTCATTTCATCCAGTTGGGTTGAAAGTATGGAGCCGTGGGTTTTAAGATGGCTAATGACACAAACTCTTTTGCACCAGAATGAGATTTGTTGTTGTCTAGGTTCTAATACTTCTACTATCTCACTGCAGAGTGGAAGCTGTGCTTGCCACCTATCTCACACCACAAGTCACCACTGCATCACACATCCACCAGTCAGTGAACAAGAGTTAATTTGCGCACATCAATTCCTTTAATGACGAATGAACATAGACACGCGTAATATATACATCCAGGAACAGTATTTCCAGAATATCTCTTCATCACAATCTAAAACTCAAAGAACACTGCCTCTCAAGGCCTACCTAATCTCATCCAACACGACAGGTATGCTAGCCTCTCTCCAGGCCAGAATTCACTCCATCCAGCCCACTCTGGGTCTCGAATTCAACTCACTATCCCTGAGAAACCACAGTGCTGAGTTCTCTACCTAACTCCGTCACTATTCATCCCTTTCACGACCGCAGACCTCACTGTCCAGTCTCCAAAACTCAACTGTCCATCACTGAACTAAACACAGCTCGGAGTTCTCTTCTTAACTCTGCTATACTTCATTTTTCAGACCACCGACCTACACTTGTCGGGTCCCAACACTCAACTCCCCAAAACGATCCGACCCTCGCTCGGTCTCAACTTCAACTGTCATCCGTCAATGTTTTCCACTGTCTTTTAACCCTTCTTTGCAACCCTCTCCCCCACTCCTTTCCCCGTTTATCTTCTTATATTTTCTTTCCGGTGAATGCCCTTTCACCCCGTGAACTTGTTTATATTGTACGGACACTCACCTTAATGTCAGTGACCCCAGGCATGTGTCACTACCCCCTCCTCAAAAGAAAATATCGTTTTCAAATGTTGGGAGACTAATACTTATCAAATATGTGACCCAGACACATTTCCTTGGTAGCCGTAAGTCTTACACCATCTCACTCTAGCTACCACACTAAATAATTCATCGAATAATCATAGTAAACTCCCATATTCCCCACACATCAATACAACCAACTTTCCATCTTGTGTACCAATGCATGAGCTAATACCTCACATAAGAATAAACATATCATAGAAAACCATTATATTTGTGTATCTGCAGGTCTATTAACATCTTGAAGAACACACACACTTTTTCTGTACCGACCCTATATCAGGTGGTTCTTTTCTTGCATCAAACCACCGACGATTCACGTCGATGATACGTCTACCCTTCGTGTAACCATCACTCATGATCCCTATATATTTACAACACCTGTATGCTATTCCTAACCCTGTGTTAGTGATGTCGTTAGCACTCTTTTGACCTGCTTTAACTTTCCTATCTATATCTTGCACCATTGCATAGGATTCTCTGTTTAGCTTGCCTTCTTTACAGAATCCTGGCCCATATAACTGGCACCCTGCTCTCTGCTGCGTACGCCTTACTCCTATGTGCCCTGTACATTCCCTATCCTGATCTGTTCTTGTATATCGGTCTCTATGTACTAAGGGTACCAATCCTTGCCTATGTGTAGTTTTGTCATCAGACAAACTGCGAGTGAGAATCTTGTTCTTCCTTTTGAAGCACCATCTACCCTTCCTTGATTTCCTATGTTCTACTTTACTACACCCTTGGAAACATTTGGCTAGAGTAGTATCTTGTGTCTTGGAGTCACTAAAGCTATGTTTGAGATCCATTCTCACCTGCTCAGCTGTACTATCCTTGTCCTCAGTCCCTATGTCTACTTCAAGTGCCTCTTCTTCTTCTGCTATACTCTCTAATTTAGGTTTTCTTTTGGTAACTACCTCGTTACTGCTTATACTATGTTTATGGTCCCAATGAATTACTTCCTCTTCTGTAAACTCTTTAACTCGTGGCACATTTCCAATGATGAGATCTGCCACTGGTGAGTCCAGAACACACGCTGTCACTCTTCCTGTGATATATGATGTTTTTACTGTGATCATGGCCAATGGATAGAATTCTACCGTCCCGTTAAATGTTATGCATCTAACCCTTTTCCCTGTGTAATCCGAGGGATCTACCAAACTTTTTCTAATCCCGATCGTAGTACATCCGGAATCCCTAATTGTTAACGCTGGCGTATCATTAACGAATCCATGGTGCAGCTTCAGACTTCCTCCTGCATGCACCGCTGATCCTGCTTTAACTGTGTGACCACATATTAAGACCGGCTGACCGACTATTTCAAAAAAAGGTTTACATCCACTATAATTCTCATTATTGAATGTCTCAATCACTTGGGCTGCATTAGCGTGCTCATTTCCTCCCATCGTACACTCATAGCTGGAATGGTACTTTTTTCCAAATTTGAAACAAATGATATCCTATTCCCTGTTATTCGTTGGCTCTCTCGGTGGTTGTGCATCACACTGTGCTGCCTTATTTCTCCAGCTCCCACAATTCCAACATCCGGCATAACTATTTGGACGTCTCTGAAAATACCCCCTTTTGTATGGGTAAAGTCCTGCTCTGCCAAAATGGTTGCCACGGAAACCATTGTCTTTAGGTCCTTGTTCCTCATACCTTTGTGTTAAATCTACACTTTTTGATCTTGGTCTGATCACTGGATTCTGGTCCTGTTTTGTATACGCTGCACATACTATTTCCTCACTCATTTGTCTACCAATAGAACTGTTTGGATGTGCAGTCATGTAGTTTTGCCTTAACTGGGACATTGTATTTATGTCCTTTGGTTTACGTTCTTCAAAGAAAGCCACTAAGTTTGTATTGCACGACGATAATACCTTGTCTCTTAGCATCAAATCCACTAATCGATTAAAATCTTTCCCAACTTCTGCAAGCTCCATCCATTTATTAAATGTGTTCTTCACTGTATTGACAAAATCTGTAAAATCCTGATTTGTCTCTGGCACTAATTGTCTGAACTTTGTTCTGTATCCATGCTCAGTTAGGTTGATCTTTGTAAGCAAGCGTTGACGCAGAATAGTATAATTGTTTCTTTCTTCTAAAGGTAAATTAAACATGGTATCTAGGGCCTTTCGCGTTAGATACTCACTCAGCTTCATAGCATATTCTCCTTCTGGAATGCCTAAAGCTTTCGCAGATGCTTAGATTCTCGCAAGATAAGCTTCAAGATTGTCCCAGTCCGTAAAATATGGCAATTTCAATCGTTGTGACGACTGCGACGGTCTTCTGCCTTCCTCACTTTGACCCTTAGATGATAGTTATAATTGTCTGAGTGCAACCGCCTTCTCAATCTCAAACTGATACTTTTGTTTTTTTCATTTCTAGTTTCAATTGTATCTCTTTCTCTTCCTGTAGACGATTGTCTTCAGCTACCTTTTCTTCCTGTAGGCGTTTTGCCTCGCGTTCATTATGCCTCTCCTCTCTTTCCCAGTGCCTCTCCTCTCTTTCCTTCTTTCAATTTTGCTTCTGCAAACTGCGGTAACTCTTTGCCCTTCAGGCATATTCGTTCACCAGCTTCAATATATTCCATTAACGTAGGCATCTTGTACTTGTGGACACGTTGCTGTCTGCCAGCCAACTATAATACAAAGACACTGCTTCTAGTCTTTGTGTACCTTCACTAAGTCCACTACCACTCAGACTGTACATAAATTCGTAGTACTAATATTATCACTCTGTACTCACCCAGTCACTCTATAAGCACTAGGTAGTGAGGGGGGGGGTATTACCTATACTCCCTCGAATATATAACAAATAGCTGTAGAAAAATTCCTGGAAATATTGTTAAACACACACACACACGCACGCACACCCACACACACGCACGTACGCACGCACGCACACACACACACATAAGTAGACACCTTGCAGTCTTGACAGACCAAAGTATGTGAGTGGAATGTGGCCAATATTCCACACACACACACACATATATATATATATATATATATATATATATATATATATATACACACACACACACACACACACACGAAAGAATGATAACAATAAGTGATGTCACCCACACACACGGCACGCAAAACAAGCTGACTCATCAGCTGCCTCCCAACAACATATAATGTGCACCCAGAAAAAATTACTTTTGCCCTGTCTCACGAACTCCGCGAAACAACACAAAATTATCCTACTTCTCACGAATACTGGACCACATACGAATAATTGCGTAACACCTGAAAACAATATATAAGACGATGAGAGCAAACAAAATGTCCAAATGGTTGGCCGACAACAATGAAAGCCTTAGTTTGTTTCTAATAGTTTCGAATAATAGCCTGGAAATGTCTGTTTGTTAATGTTTTAACGTGACTACGACGCTCGATCCCAAAACGAATTATTGTTTTGTTGAGTGGTTACTTATTCCTTCACGTGGTGATAACAAGTTCCAACTGTCGGAAAAGTTGAAGGTGATAGTAATTGTCCAAAATGTCCTGTCTCGACACAGCCCGTAACGTTTTTGTACCCTGCTTGTGGAGCTAGCCCCGGATTGTATAGTGTATGTTATGGATTCACTTTAACCGACAAGGTTAACCAGAGAAAATGGCAACCAATGTCCAGCGCTTTAAATCTGTATAGTAAGTCCTTTGTGGCAAAGAAATGCGACCACTCTTGCGATGAAAACGCTTGATTGTCTATTGTAGAATGTTTGCTCAGTGATACGATGATGACAGCAGAACGATTCAACAAAGACGAAAAATAAATCCTGGCTTCAATGCCAAAAAACTTGTTTATCTAGTTCTACTATGGAAAATTTTTCAGTAACTTTCCGTTGTTCCCGGCCTTGACCTCGCAGGTCACCTCAGTCAATACCTCAGTTCTCTTTATCAAAATAGTACACACTGCATCTGTTTGTAAACTGAACGGAAACTGTTCCGTCATACACAAACACTCCTTTTAACACAACCCCCATTTGTCCGTGGAGACTCACAATTTCCACCGTCCTCACCCAGCTGGTCATTGATGAGGCCCCAATGATTTGAAAAAATTAACACGCACCGAATCTGGCTGTGGTCTCAAACCACGCTTCCCCCTTTCCAGTGACAGTTGTATGTTTCTTTATAAACCAATACACGCACTGTTCTACCACCGACTTTTACCCCTCCTCGGTGGACTAGCGACTGTCACTTGTGTGTGTTTTCCACACTTTTCTCATAAGTCTCCCATCCTCAGTTGACCTGTACTTCACTGTTGGCGCCTGTCTGTTTACGTGCGTTGACTGTCCTGGTATCAAATTGACCTGTGGTGGCCCCTCGTAAACTGTCAACTATCTTTGATTTTCCAATCCTGTCTTTATCGTTGTCTCCTGACAGCGATAATTTTTACCTGTGCCGAACTTTTGAACTCTGAAAACGCCGTACACTGTCTTCAACGCGCACAGGACTCCCTAAGAAATTACTCACTTTCTGTGTTTTGTGGTCAACCCGTCACCGTCCACTGTCCCTCTTCGAGTGTTCACTGTTAGTTTTACCGGTGGTGACTCGCTCTTACTGACCTACACACGGCTTGAACGTTGTCTGCTAGCTTTTGATTTGTTGACGAATATTCTTCTGCTTGTAATATTGCACTTATGTTCGTGCAATTGTTTGACGAACCTTGCAGATAATCCTTTGATGTCGAGTTCCTTGACCGGACATAGCCCGCATACAATCTCTCGTGACACAAACTCTTTTGCACCAGAATGAGATTTGTCGTGGTCTAGGTTCTAATACTTCTACTATCTCACTGCAGAGTGGAAGCTGGGCTTGCCATCTATCTCACACCACAAGTCACCACTGCATCACACATCCACCAGTCAGTGAACAAGAGTTAATTTGCGCACATCAATTCCTTTAATGACGAATAAACATGGACACACGTAATATATACATCCAGGAACAGTATTTCCAGAATATCTCTTCATCACAATCTAAAACTCAAAGAACACTGCCTCTCAAGGCCTACCTAATCTCATCCAACACGACAGGTATGCTAGCCTCTCTCCAGGCCAGAATTCACTCCATCCAGCCCACTCTGGGTCTCGAATTCAACTCACTATTCCTGGAAAACCACAGTGCGGAGTTCTCTACCTAACTCCGTCCTATTCATCCCTTTCCCGACCGCTGACCTCAATGTCCAGTCTCCAAAACTCAACTGTCCATCACTGAACTAAACACAGCTCGGAGTTCTCTTCTTAACTCCACTATACTTCATTTTTCAGACCACCGACCTACACTTGTCGGGTCCCAACACTCAACTCCCCAAAACGATCCGACCCTCGCTCGGTCTCAACTTCAACTGTCATCCGTCAATGTTTTCCACTGTCTTTTAATCCTACTTTGCAACCCTCTCCCCCACACCTTTCCCCGTTTATCTTCTTATATTTTCTTTCCAGTTAATGCCCTTTCACCCCGTGAACTTGTTTATATTGTACGGACACCCACCTTAATGTCAGCGACCCCAGGCATGTGTCAGCTGATAAGGCCTAATTTGGCTCGAAATGTTCTTTGACAATGTGGACAAAGAATGCTTGACGTTTCTGGAGGAGGTTTTCCTGCAGTGGTTTTTCTGTCCTGCCTTTTCTTTACAGCTCTTGCAGTCCTGGTTGACTCACACATGGCTTCACCCTTGTTTAATGATGCACGCCACGAATTTCGGTCTCTGGCTGCTGTCTCCCAGGTGTCATGATGAATTCCAAAAGCATTCAGAGAGATTTTCAGAGTGTCTTTAAAGCGTTTCCTCTGGCCACCTTGGGAGCGTTTACCACAACGCAGTTCGCTGTAAAAAATTCGTTTAGGGAGCCTGTGATCTGGCATGCGAGTCAAGTGACCAGCCCAGTGAATCTTATTCTTCATCAGTAGAGTGTGGATACTGGGCATGGACTCTCTTTCCAGGACTTCAGTGTCTGGGATCTTGTCTTGCCATTTAATCTTCAGTAGCTTCCTTTGGCAGACTGTGTGGAAGTGGTTTAATTTCCTAGGGTGTCGCTGATAAACAGTCCAAGTTTCACAAGCATATAGCAGTGTGGATAATTGTCATATATTCTGAAGGGACTGGGAGATCACTGTAGTGCATGCCCCCTTTCTAACTAAAGAAGTTGGGCCCCATCCTCTTCTATCTTCAATAACCCCAGAATATGACCCTCGAGTTATCTGCAGGCGTCGTCTTATTAATTTAGTCTAGGAGATATAGATTATGGCTCTGGTGAGAATAGTAAATACTAACTGGGATTCTGCCCCTTCTCCAAGGATTCTTTTAGCTCTTGAGCCCCCCCCCCCCCCCCCCCTATTATCAATTCTGAGGAAAGTCTGGAGAATTCTCTCAGCCTGATTTATGTTAAGAAAGCATGGATGTTGAGCAGTTGATAGACCTAGAGTCTTCTCTCCCCAATTTAGTAATTCACCATGAGTGGATTTGTTTTGACAATTACACATTTAACAAATTCCAGTAGACATTGACCACATGTTTTACACACATAAGATGAAGAATCAACAGATAGGTTTGACTGACAAATCAACATAAGATCAATTAAGGTTCATCATTTATTGACTGGCCTGTGTCCTCTGGCCTGTTACATACATTTTCTGTTGTGGTTTACACAAGATAACATAGAAAATGGCATATAGGCCCAAGTTTACAGTCAATCAACAAATAAACATCAATGAATACTATGTCAACAAGTGTGGAAACATTGTAAACATTTAAATGTTGTACATTATAAGTGGGGAGATGATAATTCAACATTTAGGTATCTGTTCCTGAAATGGGTGTTGTGTGTTCCTTAGAGAAATGTAACCTTGTGATTGGGAGATTAGGATAAGCCTCGGTCCATTGTCTGATGGATCCACTTCAGTTCTGCCCGTGTAGCTTCTCTGAAGGCTTCCCATACTCTGCTCATGGCTTAGTCATCTTCCATCTCACGTGTGGTTCATCTCTTTCTCTCTCTTCCCTCTTTCTGGTCTGGGTTGGTTGGTTGGCCAGTTGGTTGCCACCAAGAATTCACTGTGTAAGATTCACATAGATATGTGCAATCCTATCAATGCAATATTCTAGAAGTAGGTCGGAAGAAACCTAAATTCCTGAAGTAGGAACTAGTCCCGTCCCCCCCCCCCCCCCTCCTCTTTTCTCTGATCTAGTGTTGGGTTAATTTGGGGTAGTCAGAGTTTATCACACTGTGTACGCCTGGTATCAGCTGGTTCCTGCTGTATGTAAGTTCTCATTGGACCTGGGGTCAGTGAGACGTGTACAGTAAGACAGTGACAAGAGTGAGGAGATGTCAAAATGCATATGAATAAATGGCATACATTTATAACATTTCTATCACTCAATTGGGTTTGTAGTGTGTATAAATGGTTCTCTGTGTTTTCCCAATTAACCAACTTGTCCTTCTTCTTTGTATAATAACTCCTCTTCCATTACCTGTTGTTTTTGTGGTGTTGAGTGTTGGGTGGTGTGGTGTTGTGTTTTAAGTTATGTTGAGTAGTGGGTTAAGTCAACTTCTGGTGATGGAGTTCCGCGAAGCATAACTTTTCTGATGTAATGCAGTTCATGAGTGCCCTTATCTAAGTAAAATCTGACATAAATATAAATATTTATTCCATCAAACCCTATTTATTCAATATATGAAGGAGAAAGGGAAAATATGATTTCTCTCTCATCTCTCTGGATTGTAAATAGGCATAGATATGTCTGTTTTAAAACGAGGCACTTGTTCTAGTACACGAACTTTCTTATGAGCTGTAGATAGTGATAGCAATTTAAGCAGTGTTTCTGCTGAAATGCACAAGATTGCTTTAGAATCATCACTTCGCACAGTTGTCTAGAATAGAATATAGTATTATTATGCACTTCTTAAAGTTAATAACTATCTTTAAGAATATCAGAGATTGCAGTATTCGAAGAGAGTAGTAGATTGTCAGTTTGCCCGGGAAACGGCTCTGCGTCGTCAGAATCTAACTGTCAGCGACTTGTGCGCTGCAGTTTTTCAAGACTCCGCTACTTTCGCACTGTACGAAATAACAATTCATGAAATTTGCGAAAGGAATGTAATTTATTCAGAGCCGACATTTGAATGGCTCTACGAGCGTTAGGTTTCATCATTGTTACACAATATGCATACATCAACGTGATGATAGATGATGCTAGCATTACATAATCTAAATGAACAGCCCTATGTTTGCCTATGGCCTAGAAAGCTATCGTATTGGTCAAGGATACGTCCGCCCTCTCTACCGTCTCCAGTCAGTCTGTCCCGCAACACATTGCGTGGACAAGCACGGACACTTTACTCTCCGTGCAATCGCTATTATTGCGTGCCTGGTCTTGCCAGCACGCTGGCTGGTGAGTTTGAGTAACCTGGCATATCACGGTTACTCGCAAGGACCAGCAACCCAATTGCTTGGGGAAAGCCCTCGCTCATCTGTACTCGTTTACCTCTGGTCTGACACAAATGTGTCTCCCTGTAAGGTTATTAATAGTACTCAGTGTCTTCCCTGTCTGGTGTCTCTCTATTAGACTAGTGTTAACTCCTTACTCCTGTAAGGTCTTATTGGGGATGCTGACAGGGTCCCCCTCCTCTCCGCGAAGTGTTACTTCCCTTTTCCTCATGTTTGTAACACTTCTTGGTCACAAAAGAAAAATTGGTTGTCCCAATTTTGTCAGATCTCCAATAAGTATAGAACTTTCTAGTTTGGGGATAAAACAATATCTTCTACCTTTATTCACAGTGTTCTATCTTTTCACTTGGCTGATTCAGTAGCCCATGTCTCAGTATAGTTGGTTCCATAGATATCTCAAGGATTGGTAGTGAACCGGAAACCGTTGTCTTGTGACTTATGTCCTGGCTTCTGTCGTTTGACCCTATGTCTTTTGACTTTCACCTATTGACTTCCGTCTTGACCTGTTCCTCATATTGCCCAAAATGACAACCCACACACTAGTTGACTCTATTATGAGTACAACACATGAGCACCAAGTGTTCATGTTCCCATCAATATCCCCTCCAACTCTATACACATAGCTCTACTGTTCACCTTCTTGCTTCCGCATGTGAAAAAGCTATATTCACTGTTACCTTTAGGTTTATGATAATTTATTGTGTTCCCTGAATTTAGAGTTATTGTTCTTTGACCTTATTGGTGTGTGCAACTTTTATGTGTTCGTTTTCCTGTTTGTTTGCGTGTTTTCTAATAAACTAAAGTGTACTTAACTCTCTAACATGTGTATGCGTTAGTGTACTAAATGTGTGTGTTCCTTCGAGCGCCGCAAATCGGTTTATTGTGGTTACAAACGTTCGTTATGTTTATTTGTGATCACAACTCCGTTTTCTGAAGCTCAAAGTACGTTGTCTATATACTTTGCTAAAGTGTGGCTGTAACACATATAAAACCCTTCGACAACACATTGAAAACACAGATGACACAGACAAGTCAAATAAGACTTTTCCAGCGGTGGAAAAGACAATTTTCCGCTGTCTTTCTCTCTCACTCTCTTCCTTTCAATGTTTACTAAGTTTTTGCATTCTCTCCTCGCATTTTCTCTTCTTTCATTCATCTTTCATTCCCTTTCATACTATTCTTTTACTGAATCATTCTCTTGTCATTAAAATATATTTCATAGTATTAAATACATAAACAATATATATATATATATATATATATATATATATATATATATATATATATATATATATATATATATATATATATATATATATATATATATATATATATATACAATAAACGATTGGCTGATTTATAACAGTAATCACGCCAAATGACTGTGCGTTTTGTTTGCACGCGTCATGTCTGTACAAAAAATATACATAGTTATAAGGATGGTTTGTCACCGATCCTGAGGTAGTAACTTCCATAATTTGGTGTGCTGACCTACATTACCCTAAAGGGAAATAATTTACTACTACTTTCATTTAAGCGAAATGGGTTAATTACCTTAAATGTTACTTGTGAAAAAGATGATATTAATTCCTAAATGATTGGCGTTAGTTTTGAAATGATATATTAGCTAAATGGATGTATCAATGATTATGATTATAAGTTAATTAACTAATATAAGATCTAATAATTGTATTTTTATAATGGATGTTTTAATAAATGGGTTATTAATTCAATGATAGTGATTTCTAACTAAGCAAATAAGAAAATAAAGTTATATATGCGTTTACACAATTTGCAATAGAATAAATACTAGAAAATGAAGTTATAGATACTGTAAATAAAATAATAATGTACATATATCACAGTTATATTTCTATATCTAATTACACTAAGTTGATGTCCTCCTCTGCGTTGTGAAGATGGAGCAAATCTCTTTGTAGACTATTCTAACATAGTTCATTCAGTCAAAGTCTTTTATGCTCTCTTTGAAGGATAGTGTATTAATATAGTTGCCTACCACATTATGTAGGTTCATAGCTAACCCTGGAATGTTCTTCGGGGTTTAAGCGTTGGTTTAATATATTCTAGATTCGGGGTGTAAGCTGGGTTCGCTGTCCTCTTGGCGTTAGTTCCCATAATCTAACTTATGTGTGTGTCAGCGCATGTTAATTCTGCGTCTGTTCGTTACACTGTTCATAGCACTGTTCTATTCACACAAGTTATATATCAGGCGATAGTAACGCACTTACGATATGTCTTACTCACCACACATGGCACTTGGTTATTTAACATTACAGTGTCACTTTTTCTGGTGGTGTATGGTCGCTTCCTTCCTTTAACTCAGGTATTTGAATGGATGAAGGACGACTTAAAATGTCTGCAATAGTATTTAATCTCCCTTTTAAATGCTGGATGGTAAATGTGTAATTTTGGAGAATCAAAGCCCACCTGTAAATTTTGTTGTTGGTAGGATGTCCAGATTGCATCACAGACAATGGAGAGTTATCGGATTGGATTACAAACTGTGCTCCTGCCAGAAATCGATGAAACTTTCTCACGCAATAGATCAAACTAAGGCCTTCCAATTCTGATGCTGAGTATCTTCCTTCAGCCGGGGTGATCTTGCGACCTACGGGGTGGAACGTCCCGTCGTAGAACTGACCTAGTCTTCCAGATATGGATATGGCAATCATATCTGTGCGTAAGAAATAAGTGAGTTTTGTATTAGGCATATGAAGGATAGATGGACCGATGAAAAAAAATGTTTCAATTTCGATACCGCACTAGTTAATCGTGCATCTATTACAAATAACTTAGCCGAAGCTTTTAAGATGTTAAAAACATACTGGTGATTTCCGCCAGTTTTGACAGGAATTTAGTATAGTGGTTTCCCAAACCCAGTAAACTTTGGACCTGTTTTTTTTTTTCGTTGGCATTATCAAATTCAGAATCTTACTGGCGATTCTGTCATTAGTTTTCAATTGGCCCCTGCAGATGTGTTACCCAGGAAGTCAATTTATTCCATGCCCAACTCTATTTTGGACGGCTTCGCTGTGAGTCCAAACAATCTCACCCTGTTGAAGACCTGTTGCCGTTTCAGTAGGTGTTTTGTCCCGTCTTTCGTCTGACTGCATAGGTTATTTCTACATGTCGAGATATTTGTCGCAGTTACGTTTACTGTAGGAACTGGTACTTCCATCTCGTCCAATACTGTTGTGCTACTAGTTGTGTGTGCTGTTATCTGGCTAAGCGTGTTTGCGTTGTCGCTGTCGTGTGTCTCCCTACCTAGTGAAGTTGTGTTGTGTTCGTCTGTCGTCTCATTACTTTGTGTTGGTGCAATCTGTTCGTCTGTCTGTTGTACTTGTTGTGAAACGTATGGTTTCAGGATGTTGATATGAAATATCTCTAAGTGTTCTTTTATCGATATTTCATGATCCGCATCTGATATTTTGAGTTCAACGTTGAGAGGCCCTTGGCAACATGTTAGTACCATGTTATAGTTATCAGTTAGTTGAATCACAGCCTTTTGGTTTGGTTTAAGGTGAATCGCTTTAGTACCCTTGTTTGGATAGCTTTGGTTTCCATCACTCGACACCTGCATTAGGGGTCCAGTAATATCGACCGCTATACCCTCAAGTGGTCTAGATGCTCTCACTGACCGTTGCACTACGGTCTTTACATGCTTTTTCTTTCGTACTCGATGTTGACACACAGTACAAGAGCGACAGAAAGATTTTATGTCCGAACAAAATTTCGGCCAGTAAAATTGTGATAGAATTCTGGCTCGCGTTTTATGATAGCCCAAATGTTCAGCAAACGGTGGTGAATGTGCGATTTTTAGCACCTTTTCCCGGTATGTTACAGGTAACACCGACTGCTGAATTTCATGGTTATTATATGTGTAATAACGCATGAGAATTCCATTAACCTTTTTAAAGTACCAGGAAGAATTTTTAGAAACTTTCTTTCGCTCACACAACAAGTTAAAATATGGTGTGAGTGTTTGGTCGGTGCTCTGTGCCTCGCTAAATTTTTGGCGAGTATTATTGATGTCTGCACCACTTGGTGTTAGTAGCTGTAGTGTTTCAGTTTGTAAGTCAGTATACCTTGTTTCTGTATCTGACTTAGTTACAGCGTTGGCTATATGTGTATCTTTCCAGGCTTTTATGTCGTCGTCTGTACATACTTTCAATGCATCAAGACGTCCTAAAATAAGATCTGTACAAGGATCTTGAAGGATAGCGCACGTAAATGTGCCGGTAAGGAACGGGGTATTGATATGCGCTTTTGCCAGTGGATATTTCTCGATGGTGCCCGAGAAAGTACGGCATTTGACAAATTCACCCGTATAATCTTCTGTTCTAGCAAGTTCTCTCCTTAATCCCAGTATAGTACTGCCGCTATCGACTAAGCATTGGCACGGTTTACCATTGACCTGTGCATCGTAGAACTTAAGGTTAATTTTGGAGGCACATGCTGCATTAGCTTCTTCATTTGAACATGATATTACGTGTCCACATTTCAATCTCCCCTCCGCATGAAATTGCTGGCATACTTTACATTTCTTAAAGTCTAAAATATCCGTTACTGATGATACACTCTGACATTCATTCGATGGCAATACATTGACAAGTTCGGGATCTATGTCACTCTCATCGTCTGATGATGTATCGATGAGGGCTGCATTGTTTGCCTTCATTCTTTGTCTCCCAAGACATTTATTACTATAATGGCCATAACTAGAACAAAAATAACATTTTACAGCACGTTTAAACGATGATCTTCTGCTCTCTTGCTTCTTTAACACTTGTTCTAGGTGTGACGGATATGTGGGGTTCTTATCACACATCGAATAAGTTGGGTGAAAAAGATTGCAATAATTACATCGAGGTGGTTTCTGATATGGTTTGTCCTTTTTACTGTAGTCTTTCTGTTTGTAGGATCTATCAGGGACTCTATTTGCAAAAGCTGTAATTTCTGTGTCATATGATGTTGTTTTAAATATGTCCCGATTAGAGGAAAAATAAGCTGATCCCCGTTTCTCTAATTGTTGAATGGACTCAATATCTGACTGTTGTAAGAATTTGGCAAAAGGGGTAGGTACTGTAGAAACAACTTTGTCCATTACCATTAGTTCTTCTAGTTTTTCATAGCTATTACCTACTTTAGCCGCCTTAGTCCATTTTTTAAATGTGCTCTGCACGTTAGAAATGTAGTCTAAGAACGTTTCAGTTGCTTTTGCTTTAATCTGTGAGAATTGAATTTGGTAACCAGTAGCGTCCAAAAGAAAATGTTGCATTATCCTATCGTGTATGTACTGGTAATTGTTTCTGAGATCTGTAGGTATGGATTCTATTACTTTTAAAGGCTCCCCACTCAGGTTCCTCATGTAAATCATTGCCCAATCCTCTAAAGGTATTTTCTGTGTTTTTAGTTGGAACTCTATATTTTCAGTCCATGCGCTGATTGAATCACCTAAAGTGTAAGGTTTAATAAGGCCCTTGTACTTACTAAATTTGTTCTGTTCTTCTTGGCTCTTTTGTTTGCTAGAGGCTATTTGTATGTTAGAATCTACCTCCATTTCTTTCATCTTTAGTTTAGTTTCTGAATCTACCTGTATTTGCTTTTCTTTGGTGGCCTGTTCTAAGTCTACCTGTTTCTGTTTGATAATTTGATCTAATTCTAATTTTTTCTGGTCTAACTCTAACTGCATCTGTTTGGTAACTTGATCGGACTCTAATTTCTTCTGGTCTAACTCTAACTGCTTCTGTTTGGTAGCTTGATCGGACTCTAATTGTTTCTGTTTGGTAGCCTCCTCCATCTCTTTCATTTCTTTTTGATGTTGCCTTTCTATTGCTCTTTCATCCCTCTGTCTAGCTAGTTCTTCTTTATACTTTTCATCAGCCCATTTTTCTAGCTTATCTCCAGTGTGGCCCATGGCGATGCCCGCCTGGATACATTCATTTAGTGACGCCATTTTGTGGCGTAATGTTAGTTCAAATGATAATATAATAATATGCACAGAATAGTTTACAATAATGTGTTAGTACATGTACATCTTTCGCTGGAAAAGAAGATGCATGATTAAATTAGAGCATATCGAAATATTCGGAAAATATACTCATCTAATTTGTTGGACAGTGCGGTACTTGGGATGTTCCACCGCAATCTTTCACACTACACACTGGTTTGATTTTCTGACACAAGGGCTGCGTTCTGGTTAATAGAGCAGCAAAAATTAGACACACGCTTAAGTTGTAAATACAAGCTCACAATTCATCATATTCTATCAAATGTTTCATATTTCATAAAGTTGTTAATATAATTTCATATTTCATGCGACTGGTGAATGAGAATGTGCTAAATAGTGATAAATGGTATTAATGATGAGTGATATGATCGTCTGAATGATTGTTAGATGATAAATGAGATGATTAGTCGTATGGCCGTCAATGTCATCTTGTCTTCGCCGTTTGACTCTGGCGTACCTTCGTTCTAGGCTGCAGTTCGTCGCTACTCTATTTACTGATTCCGTAGAATGGTGACATTGATGGCTGTATCACACGCAATGGAATGTATACGGTGGTTACGATGGTAATGTTCACTGATGTTTTTATACATTTCAATTGCTTTTAGTATAATACCACACTTTCTAAATAATATTGGTAGAATTTCACACTTTACCGATCTAATTTGACTCAATTGTGGTTCAAGCTCAACAAATTTGCGATCGTATAATTCACCACAAGAAAAAAAATTAATTTACAGCATGTATCACAATAAATTTGTATTACTTTGCAATATATCACACATCACAAATGTTGACACCAATTCGAGGTCTACTGGTGTTTATTCGAGCACTAATTTGCCGCTGGCGTTGATTCATTGACCATTCTGACACCAATTCGAGGTCTAGCCTGTCAGCGACTTGTGCGCTGCAGTTTTTCAAGACTCCGCTACTTTCGCACTGCACGAAATAACAATTCATGAAATTTGCGAAAGGAATGCAATTTATTCAGAGCCGACATTTGAATGGCTCTACGAGCGTTAGGTTTCATCATTGTTACACAATATGCATACATCAACGTGATGATAGATGATGCTAGCATTACATAATCTAAATGAACAGCCCTATGTTTGCCTATGGCCTAGAAAGCTATCGTATTGGTCAAGGATACGTCCGCCCTCTCTACCGTCTCCAGTCAGTCTGTCCCGCAACACATTGCGTGGACAAGCACGGACACTTTACTCTCCGTGCAATCGCTATTATTGCGTGCCTGGTCTTGCCAGCACGCTGGCTGGTGAGTTTGAGTAACCTGGCATATCACGGTTACTCGCAAGGACCAGCAACCCAATTGCTTGGGGAAAGCCCTCGCTCATCTGTACTCGTTTACCTCTGGTCTGACACAAATGTGTCTCCCTGTAAGGTTATTAATAGTACTCGGTGTCTTCCCTGTCTGGTGTCTCTCTATTAGACTAGTGTTAACTCCTTACTCCTGTAAGGTCTTATTGGGGATGCTGACACTAACAGTCAAGCATTTTTCACTTCAGAGGTTTTAATTTACAATAATACATTTCAATTGACGTTACAAACACTGGATACCATTACTTGATACTTGATACATCTGGTCATCAGTTTAATCTAAGGAGTCACAAGCTTACCTCGGATTCGGACATTCTGCCGTTCTTGTTTGAAAATTCGGTTACACCAGCTTTTGCGTCTGCTCGTCAAGCTGTCTGCAGTGGAAGTGCGCGATTAACATATTCTAAGCAGGCGTTCTAGCGGAGGCGTTGTCACGTGTCTGTTTCTATCCAATGATCTCCTGAGCTTTGGCTGATGAAATATTTCCAAGAATTGACGTCATCTGTCGATCTTTCATTTTCAGTTTTGATTTTGCGTTCGTTTTCAGTTTTGGTTTCGGTTTGAGTTTGTGCAATCAATTGTTGTATTTTCCCCTCTCTTTTGTGTGCATTCTTGGTAACTGAAAATTGGTGGTTAGCGGTTATGCCACAATAATACAACTGCTTTGTAGACTTTTAGCTTTGTTTGCAGGCGTATTCCAGTTCTGTCCCATACATTCTTGTACAGTCTGCCAAAGGCCACACTGGCCTTGGAGATTCTTGCATTCACTTCGTCATCAATTGTGGCAGCTTATGACACAGTGCTGCCAAGATAGGTGAATTTGTCCACAACACTTAGTCTATGATCATTCACTTTGATATTCGGCACAGTGTGATTATTCCCTTGAGCTGGCTGGTACATAACTACAGTCTTCTCCAAGTTGATATTGAGCCCAAAGTTGGCACAGGCATGTGAGAAAGCTGTAACATTGTGTTGCATGTCCGCCTCTGTGTTGGCGTATAGATCGCAATCATCAGCAAACAGGAGCTCCCTGACGGTGTCGCTGTTAATTTTGGTTTTAGCTTTCAGCCTTCTGAGATTTAATAACTTTCCATCCATACTGTAGTTGATGTCTATTCCAATGTCGTCGTTCGCGAAGGCATTCATCAACATGGCTGAAAACATAAGGCTGAACAGTGTTGGTGCCAGGACACATCCTTGCTTCACTCCATTGGTGACAGGAAAGGGTTCAGACAGTTCACCATTTTCCTGTACTCTTGCCTGCATGCATCATGAAATATCCGCACTATTTGGACAAACTTTCGTGGACAGCCATATTTTTCCATAATCTTCCACAGTCCTTCTCTGCTGACTGTATCAAAAGCCTTGGTAAGGTCAATGAAAGTGGAGAACATTTCGCAGTTCTGTTCCTGACATTTCTCTTGCAGCTGCCTTGCAGCTAAAATCATGTCAACCGTTCCACGTTCTTTTCTGAAGCCACACTAACTCTCAGGAAGAAGACCTTGATCGAGATGGGATGTGAGGCGATTGAGAAGAATTCTGGCGAGTATCTTCCCTGCAATTGAAAGCAAGGAGATGCCTCTGTGGTTGTCACAGGATTGGCGGTTTCCTTTACGTTTGTAAAGGTGGACTATTGACGCGTCCTTGAAATGTTGTGGCATGCGCACTTGTCAGGATCTTGCATTCAGCAAGAACTCAGGCTCGTTGGCTGACAAGTGAGATACTAAATACTGTCACTAAATGACTCAACGTGACACACGGTAACAACAATTCAAACACTTTGGTGGACTATTGACGCGTCCTTGAAATCTTGTTTGTAAAGACTTGGTGAAGCTGCTCTGTTAGAACCGGCCCACCTGCCTTGTATATCTCTGCTGGGATGGAGTCCAGACCAGGTGTCTTGCCGCTAAAGAATTGCGGGATGGCTTTGTTTACTTCCACTATTGTTGGCAGGTCATCAAGTGTATCACTGATGGGAAATTGAGGAAGGCAGTTGATGGTTTCATCATCGAAGAAGGAAGTTGCATTAAAGATGTTGCTGAAATGTTCTACCCAGCGCTGAAGGATTTCTTTCTTATCGGTGACCAATGTTCCCCCATCTGCACTGAGGAGGGGAACTGTGCCTGGTGATGTAGGACCATAGACCACTTTCAGTGATCCGTAGACATTTTTCATATCATGTCTGTCAGCAAAGCCTTGAATTTCATTAGCTTTGCTGCTCAGCCAAAAGTCCCACATGTGCTGAAGTTTCTGCTGCACTGCTCTCTGAATGTTCTTGAAGGCATCTTTTTTTATGTTGACTTTGGGTCATCCAAATGTGCCTTGAGGAGAAGATGTTTCTCGGCCAGCAATTGGTTGATGTCTTCGGAATTTTCATCAATCCAGTCTTTATGCTTTCGGGGGGGGGGGGGGGGGGGGCTGGACCCAGGATTTCCATTGCAGTGTTGTAAATTATGTCCTTTAGGGCTCTCCACTCTGTTTCTGTATCCTGTTTAACTGCAGCATTGGGCTTGAGGCTGTCTTCCAGCATATTTTGAAACGACTGCTTCATTTTCTTGCTGTTTAGGGGGGTGACATTTAGTTTTTTTTTTTTTTTTTTTTTTTTTTTGCATTTTCACCCCTTGAGGACATCGTGGTGGTTTGATGTGTATGTTTATTGTCGAGATAATGAGACGATTGTCTGTCCAACATTCAGCACCAGATTTTGTAACCCGAACGTCTTGTCTGTCACTCCTCCTGACGATGACGTAGTCAATGAGGTGCCAGTGTTTCGATCGAGGGTGCATCTACGATGTCCTGTTTCTCATGGGGAGACGGAAAATTGTGTTGGTAATCAGGAGATCGTGTTCGGCACATGTCTCAAGAAGGAGGAGTCCATAGCTGTTACAACCTCCGACTCCGTGCTTTCCAATAATGCCATTCCGAGAGGTGGTGTCCGTGCCTACTCTGGCATTGAAATCCCCAAGGAGTATAAGTTTGTCTCCTTTGGGAACAGACGTTAATACGTTGTGCAGGTCCTCATAGAACTTGTTCTTGACATCATCTTCATTGGTCATAGTTGGTGTAGACACTCACCACAATGGTTGCATGCTTCCTTCCATTCAGCATGAGCAATTTAATGGTCATGAGCCTGTCATTTATAGCCTTTGGAAATCCAGCTAGTTTGCCTTAATGGCAAATCCCACACCGGATTGGCGTCTTTCCTCGCTTTTCCTTCCACTCCAGAAAAATGTGTAGCCGACACCTAATTCACAGATTTGGCCTTCTTCTGCAAGTCGTGTCTCGCTCAAGGCTGCAATGTCGATGTTGTACCTGCCCAGCTCTCTCCCAATCAGTGCTGTTCGTCTCTCTGGACCTGACGCGCCGTCTCTGTCAAGTAGGGTGCGTACATTCCAAGTTACAATTGTTAAGGGAATATGGTTTCCTCTTTTAGCTTTACTTGTTTTATCTTTGTATGTCGAGCGCAGTTAGGGTACCCATCAACCGCGGCTAGCTGGTTAGGTAGTGATGGAGCAGACAATGTTTAGGGCACCGTTTCTAGCCCCTTCCTCATGCTATGGAGGTGAGCAGTGTGTTCCTATAGAGGGCTGCTCAGTCGATCAGGGGGCTGCCGAATCCCACTGCTGCTCAGGTCAGTAGAAGACGACCATATGGCCTGAGCCGCCTGTGTGCAGGTCTGCGACTACGGCTGCCAGCGCTCCCACGCCTGCCGCTTCGCCGCTCGCCCATCGCCACAGGGCTTGAAGGTGATATATGACGCTGGATGAAGAATTCGTCGACCTCACTCTCTCGCCTGAGTCCATCTGAGTCCAGTGGCAAGACAAGTCGAGACGACTGGAGACGAATACAGGTGCAGTGGATGACCAGGGCGCTCTACGTGCCTTACCGTGCTCATTACGTTCCACAACGCTTTGCAGTTAACCGCCGTCTTGCCCGTTGAATCAGGAATGATTGCTTCCGCACAGTCTGCCGAATCCTGTCTTCACTTGTTGGGTAGGCTTACCCTTGTTTACCGCTTGGTTTGACACCAAATCGGCTACCCACGCCTGGTTTAGCCAGCCTCTCACAGCTGTTGCCCGGGGGGGGGGGGTGGCCGCTGTCGCATGCTGACAGCTACTAGGAGCCACAGGCGCGAGCTGGGTGTCAGGCTTGGACCAGTGGGGGATGGGTCCTGAAAAGGACATGAGAGTCATCCTTACCACGTATCCACTTTCTGTAGTACTGTCCTATATTGCAGTGTTATAGGGTTTTGTGCAAATAGGATTGTGCGATTCTGTCAAAGGCCTTCTCTTGGTCCAAAGACAAGAGTGAGGATTGGCAGTCTATCTACAATTTTTTTTTTTTAAACTTTTATTTCATACAAAGCAATGTATATTTACAAGTTGTAGTGTGTGTTTATTTTGTTTGTGTATATTACAGAGCGTTGCCATGTGTTAGTGTTAAGTGTAACATTGTGAATAAAACAAATACATACATATATACAGTTATGATAATATGACATTTATGGCATAGTGCATGTAGATACACATTCCTTGCATATGCGTCACTTCCACTTCCGCAAGCGGAATGCATGAAACACCTGTCCATATCTCCCTCCCTCTCTCTCTCTCTCTATCTCTCTCTCTCTCTCTCTCTCTCTCTCTCTCTCTCTCTCTCTCTCTCTTACACACACACACACACACACACACACACACAATCTCGTGCTTTCTGGAGACCGCAGTACATTAAATGCCCCGCGCTTGGACAATAAACTTTAAACTATCATTTCTATTAAAATGTGGCTTCTTTGTAATTTCTGGGTCACTTAGCTACCGAGGTGAAGGTCGTTGGTGTTGTTGCCTGATGACAAATTACAGGGTGAAGCTCTAGTCCATGATACCTTTTGTTTGGGGGACAAGAATCAGGGATTTACTACTAGCAATTAGAGTCCATGGCCTGTCCCAAGGAAGATAATTGGTCCAAAGTTGTGATAGTGTCTGGGTTTCATATACAATGGGAAGGACTTAAAACCTGGCCACTAAAAGCCACCTTAGCTTACTGGGTACTTAAAGGGCTCATTCAATTTGTTTATACATGGTGGTGCATATTTTTATTTTGAAACATATCATTACCATATAAAATCATTTTAATACTTGAGATACCGCTTTGGTTTAAAGGCTGCTACACGCACGCACACACACACACACACATTTACATACACACTCACACACATGCGCGTGCAAATTCATGCACCAAACATACACACGCACACACACCTGCATCCACACACAGACGCATACATATGTTACTGCAAACGGCACAGACGCCCATCCACAATATATTTCATGTTGCACATTCAAATATAATAATGGGAAAATTAATAATAATAGTAGCAGTAATAATAATAGTATTATTAATAATAATAATATAATTGTAAGATTATTAATACCATCAATAAACACATTTACAGTTGTAGTATCCTTTGTTTAAAACAAGTTATTTGCTTCTTCTGTAATATGTGCTGTCTTCAGCCAAATCTTTTACAAGATTTGCGCTTGTGGGGCTAAGATTAGAATGTTTGCGACTTTTTGTTGATAAAGTTGTTGAACAATTTCTTTGTTGATTGTTCTGTAATTGTATAGTGCTTTGTTTATTAATGTCCATATAAGATTTCGGAACTCTGCCAATAGAACAAGTAGCTTTGTGTGGATCAATCAATCAATCAATCATGTGCCATGCCGGAAAGCGTGGGCGGTCATGATTCGCCATTTCACTCGATCACCAGAGTCGTGGATCAGCTCAGTGTTCCTGTCTCATCCATGTCATGTGGCCAAGCCATCCAGGTATTTTCCTCTCGGTCTTCCTCTTGGTCTGTTCCCCTCGATCTTGCCAGCTGTCACCAAGTTCTCCAGTCCATTTCTTCTCATAACATGTCCAAAAAATTTTGACTGTCTACGTCTAATTTCTCTAATCAATCTACGATTTTAATTTGTCTCTTGTAGTACTTGGTCATTGGTTTTTCTATCTGTCCATGGTATTCTTTGCATTTTCCTCAGAAACCACATTTCTGCAGCCATCAGATGTTTTTCAGCTTGACTACACATTGTCCAAGTCTCCCATCCATACAAAAGAACAGGCTCTATGTATCCCCTCAACACTCTTTTTCTCGTTTGTGTGGATACAAAATACAAAAAAACAAAGCAACTTATTTATACGTTGTGAAACGAAACCAGAGTAACAATGTCAGGGCGTCCATTTGGGGACAGTCGTAAACATCGTGCACGGAGCTTGCCGTGTTTAAACATTGTATATATTGCATTAACAAGTACATTTTATTCAATTGTTTCAGTAAATTATTTCAAACGTTAGGATGTCAAATTATTGTGTCAACTGTGAACAGGTGGTGTCATTATATTTAACATTTAACAATTAATGTAACTAGTCGCCTCTTTAGAAAAAACGTGGCGAGTTATGTCCCTTGCAAACAGTAAAATGAATAATTATGTTCCCGTGAAAAAGAGGTATTTGTTTCCATTTAAATTTCGCTTACCAAGTGCACAGGCCGTCGTGAGCGCTATAGCGAATGGTTAGCCCGTAGATCATGTAATTGAATCCCCACTATTGCTCCCGGGTTGACTCAGCCGAAACTAAGCACCATGAAATGTTCTGGAAAGTAAAGGTGAAGTTTTCGCTATTGACCACATCACCCATTGAGTGCCAATAGTTTAACAAAAATGTGGCGTTTTCTTTCACCATATACTCGGTGCCTAAAGAAATGGAAAAGCAGGGTACTTCACTTTTTACCTTCACAACTGCTACTACTACGGTTACCACTATGGCTACTACAGCAACTACTGTCTACTACTGTCTGCAAATATTTAAAATTGTGTGTTTGTGTATGTCTATATGTAAATTGTGGTATATGCCCAACACAATTTTGAAAAAATCACAATCACTTTGAGAAAAGAAAGCCTTGACAAGCCATGTAACGATTGTCAGATGTTGTGGGGTGTGGATTTTAATTCCTAAGAATATTTCGTTAAAATGTCTAGGGGGTATTATTGATTCTCTGGTCACTGGTTAGAATGCAGGGTGATCAGGGATATTTACCACAAATCCCAGGAGAAAAGAGTTCAATCCTTGAAACAATGGCATCTGTGTGTAGGTTTACCTTCCCACTTCATCACCCTTTAAATTTACTATAGTGCTAGAAGGATATTGATTGCTCACAACATATAAACAACCACTTGTTGGACACCACATTTTCTTGATGTACACAACACTTTTGGACAAACAGTTCAGGTATTAACTCAAGATCTGCAGTTACACATATATGTGTAATAAACACTATGCATTTTCAGACAGGCATGGGATTCATTGCATTATTACAATATAGTACCCAGTGACCCCCAAAAAAACAAGGTTATTACAAACAACACAACAACCACAAATTGGGTCTACTTTAATTTTCCCTCATAATTAAGGCAAATAATGATCAAAGTACATAGAACCCCAACATAACATTTATTTCTGACACCTTTCACCATTCTCTCATTTTAAAAATAATGAGTTGGTGTCAAAATACTATACCATATATATACCATTGGAAAAAAACTACTGACCTGTTACCTTCAGAAAAAAACAACAACACATTAACAGCATTTTTTATTACTAATTAAACTAATTAATAGAGTCATTTATCTCCTGGTGTGCGGTTAAGAGTTCATCTTTGCTGTAGATTAGATCCCTTTCCCATTATCTGGGTACCGAATTAATGCACTCAGTTATGTTCCTAATATTTATCCACTGGTAATTGTCTGGTGACTATTTTATACTCCATAATCCAGGAATTGAAAAATCACACACCATATATCCCCTCCGTTTGGGGCTAGAATCACGAATATTCTGTTGCCTTAGGCTCGGTGCCCTTTTTGTGAAATTTGGTGCCTCCGGTTGGTCATACTTCAGGATTTCCACTTAAGCTTTGCAGAAGGTAATTCCCTTTATCATCAGGTCTGATGAAAAGTTTACGTCCATTCAGCTTCTCGGCTTCTAATATCCGACTACCAAATTGGCTTACACAAAGGTTTCACCCACCTAGTCGCGAGTCTATAACCCATGGCATTTAGTCTGACATTGGACCGGCAAGAAATTAGTCGTTGTTATCTAGTCCAGTGTAGAACTTTAATTGACTGAGAGGCATCTCATGGTGGTATCTGTGACTAGGGCCACAATTGATCTATACCTACATATATCCACAGATGAATAAATCCAGCACAGTAACAGGTTTGCAAACAATTGGATGATTCCTCTTGTTGCTGATGTAGAGGCATTTAGTTGCTTTCATATGATCTTTTATCTGATGGTGTTCAGGGTTTGGAACCTTGAGGTAATCTGGTTTCGTAGTTATGTTTCAGATGATATTAAGTTTGTACCTTGGTTGTATTGGCTTATGTGGTTCAGTGTCTTCTCCCATTTTGAGTTGGTGTCCATAGCTAGAACTTGGTGTTGCATGGCTGGATCCTATGTTTGACTGTTGCAGCTGTGAGATGTTCTTTCGAAGACTTATCCATTGTGGATATTAACTTGGTAATCCAACCAACAGTTGAAGGTTACTCCCTGTTGTTAGTTTTAGTAACTTGCTAGAAGGATTGTCCCAGTTTCACTGACTTGGTTAAATGATGAGGCCATAGGTGATACTTCTCAGAAGTAACGCAGACGATACACTGTTGTCAGTACTCTGATGATCTTCATCTTTGTAGATTATTAGATCTTGAAGTCCATCCTGGATATTCCTACTAAAATAGGACTTAATCACTCACCCAGTCAGTTGTCTTCGAATTTATCTGTTGCTCGCTATGGAGCTATTGAGCGCAGCAGTCCATGGGTATTTCTAGATGCAGACTGGTTAGGACATTCACTTTCTGGCTGTTGACGCAGGATCCAGGTTTGGTGATATAGTCCCACCACATTCAACCACCACCTGCTTCTCTTCTATAGAAAAGGGATGACAAGAATACAACACGAGCATTAACCTACTGTGTTATGGTAAAAGGTTTACAACACAATTACAAACACAAATACAAAACAACAAGGGGAGAAGGGGAAAGGAGTGGGTGTCCACGTTCCACTGTCCCTCATTGCTGAGTAGAGCCATTCTGACTCTTAATAGTGAGTAAGGTATTTTCTCACTTTATTTTATTTTCTGTTGTTACTGGGACTATTAGATGAGTGAAATCATTCTGTCCATCCAATATGTTGATATTGTCTCTCTCATTACTTGAAGAGAATAGCCTATACAGAATATCTGTGGTTTCTAATGCCGCGTCTTCCTTTCGGCACTATAATCATCATTAGGTCAAGACTATTCAACATTGGCTTCTTAAGTACTGACGTACACATGGATTCTTCTATCAACATCCTCATGTCCCCCAAGGGTAACATTAAAAGGTATATTCCCACAGTAAAAAGTAACAATCAGAACAGAGAAAATTCTCATACCAGAAAAAAACATACCTGTACATTTTTCTGATATTAAGTACATGATAATCATACATAATAATCATAATGATGATGCAGGGAGCCTAGGTTTTGAATTTTCTTCATTTGTTTGTCCACAAACTAGATTATTCTTTTTTTTCCTTTATTTTATGAAATGATTATATGTCCCTCCTCATATGGAGTGGTTACTAATCTGTTAACAAAAGGATGGTACTAAAATTTAGCACTATAGTTCCAAGTTACAGATTATGATGTAGCAAATTATTTTATCCCCTGACTAAGTAAGAGTCAGGAATATGCGTAATCATTTGTATGTCCCCGCATGGATAAAACAAGTTCAGAGACATCCTTACCAGTGAATTTACACTACATAGGATATTTGAAAGTGGCAGACACCAGTTCTCTACTTGTGAAGTATGAAATCAAGAGTCTGCTCCTACATTGAGAAAATGTTTCTTTAAAGTCCAATCTCTACAGTACATAGATTATTTGCAGATTTCTAAGCATCGATAGGGATATATAGTTCCATTGCATAGAAGTTATTTTTCATAGGACTATGAAATTGGCAGAAACGAGTTTTATTCTTTGAAGTATGAATCAGGAGTCTTTCCTAAATTGAAAAGAGTTTCTGACATGAGAGTTGATACTCTACAGTACACATATTTATAGGTTATAAGCACTATTAGTTAGATATAAGTTCATAATGCCTATAAAAGATTTTAACATAAGAATTTGAAATGGTAAGACCTAGGAAAATTTACAGCGTGGTAGAACATGTGCTTCATTGGTAAAAATAAAATCAGACTCTAGTTTACAAGAACTGTTGAATTATCATTCTAATTAATTCTTAATTAACACACTGGTATATGTACTTTATAAAAATACATGAATACATCTTAATAATGTAGATATAACATACCAATAGTTGCAGAGAGTGATATATTTTTAAGGCAAAGTGCCTTCTCCCCGAAGGGAAAACTTCTACATGTCTGTTCTTTGTGTCGTACTGACCAAAAATGGCTACACTTGGCCTTTGTTTTTCTATCAGTCCCGGTCTTGCCAGGTACGTGAAAGAAAATAAAGCCAAATAAATTACGCTGTGTCCTGGTCGGTCTATCGCTGTTTTAACTTCCTACTCCTACATTAAGCAAGATATTTAAACAGTAATTGTAAGGGTTTGTTTATTTTTAAGGGAGTCAATGCTTAGGAAAGGGTAGGGACGTTTTTATTATATTACACGCCTCCCCCATTTAAGCCATTGATTTCTTTCAGAAAATAAATGGTCAAGTAGTACTCTACAATTTCCGTCTTTACATTGACTCACCTAGTCTCCATTCCTTATTAATTTCTTGCATTACTTCCCTATGTTATATAATCAGAGCCACGTCCATTTTCTTTTAGTCACGACAACTGGCATAACCTTAAAGGATTATTTCTCTTTTAGTGAAAGAGTGTAGCACCCTCTCCACTGTTGTCAGCTATTGTTTGAAATATGAGTGGTTATCTGATAATTTGTTACTTTCAAGTACTAGTGTGTCTGCATCAAACCGACTTTTTGAAGCATTTGAAATATCATCATTAAGCTTGCAATAGCCTGATGATACTGTTCATATGAGATCATTTGCTGAATTTCTTTTCCCAATATATTTAGTCATGCGTTAAGAACTGGAGAAAGTCCTGAGTACTTCTACATGGGTTATTAAGAAACCTAACATCTGCATTTTGCTGATTCTGGGTTTTGTGCGTCCACTCCCCTCAGATTCTTTTCCCAGCAGAAAGTCTCTTCTCTCCTTGTAGTTCATTTATGGTCTACGTGTAACCACTGCTAACTTAAGCATGACTAGTTGGGATATATACCAGCTTGATTCCTCTCTCGTTAGATTATTAATCTTGAGATTATGTTAAAACCGACGGTTAATTCTGCGTCTACTGATAGCATATTAAACTCGCCCGTCTCCCTGTAAGTTAGACGTTTGTTTTAACTATAGATCTGATATTTAAAGGAAGCTAAAGATGGTTCCTGTTGAATACATTTTCATCCAACACATCCTGTGTTTGGGTTATTGGTCACGTATGGGATTTTATCGATCAGTTTTAATAACTGCTGATTAGAGTGGTGTCCCTTTCTCTTGCGGGTTTACCCCGAGAACCTCGTCTAATATGTAACCAACGGTCCAACTTTTCTAGATTTCCGTTCTGAACCGAATATTACGGGGAACATGAATCTGTCAGACTGAGTTAATTCTTAGCTTACTCTCTCTCTCTCTCTCTCTCTCTCTCTCTCTCTCTCTCTCTCTCTCTCTCTCTCTCTCTCTCTCTCTGCTTTTCCTTCTAACCTAGATCTATTTTACGCTAGAATCCTTAGTAATTCTAACCTGATGTGTTTGAGTTTCACTCTGTATTTGTTGCTTTGGTGTTGAATTACGAGCAATTTTGCGTCGCTTGGCGTACATTGATCGTCGTCTACCACCCTCCAGGTTTTATACAATATTCAACTTGGCAACATACATTGGTATGTAGGTTAAGACGTATTGTCTCCCCATATATAATCAGTTCAGTGAGAAGTTAAAAGCCCCTTTTATGGTTCCTGTGATAGCCTTCCAGACAATCAAGTTGCTGGTTCACTTTCAGTTATGGATGTGGATTACTAGTCTTTGTAAAATTACTATTACATCTGTATATCCATCTCATACTGGCGTCTCCTGAGTTGTGTCTTCAAGATAACAGGTAAGGTACTCTTAATGTTTCTCTCCAGTTTTGTTTTCATCCGTTTAATACGTGGAAACTCTGGATTTATTTAGATTGACTGAGGTCTATCTTTGAACTGTTATATAATTTACTAGCTGGATTCCTGATTGAAATTCCTAATCTAGTAAACATCAAGCAATTCTTAAGCTCTATGCTCCAATTTGCTTGGTTTTTACACAGCTATATTCCATTTTTCTAGCATGGGTTCACTGTATAAGTTTTAGGCGTTTCCTCTCTCTTTACGTCAAGGGGTTCGTCCTATTTATAAACAGCATCTATTTCAAGAGTTGTATATTTAATTGTTGCTTTTACTGATTCGTATCAGTTATTTAAGCTAATCTCTGTTAGTCTGGATCTGCTTTCACATATTTAATGCTGGCATATCATCCAAGTCAGAACTGAGATGTAGAAATCTGTTTCGTCTTGCGATTGATTTCTGATTCATCTACCTATTAGTAGGCTTCGAGCATTATCTAGAATTTAGTTACTCGGTTAGTTTTCAAGAAAATACAATTGAGTCGCGCGATTCTTTTGTACTCCTTATTTTGCCCTTTTTAATTCTTCCCTTATGAGAATATTAATGTTAGTTAGGCAATTATTGAAATAACTTTGCGTAAGCTAATCGCTAACTAAAAAGTTGTTTCATTCCTCTTTTTGATGAGGACTTCTCATAGTTAACATTTCACTTAATGAGATTAAACTGTAAATTTCAAAGCTAAGGAGCCAATTTCTGAAATGTTTAGTCTCTTACTAGAGATTAGCACAGATTTTTTCCGGTATCTCCTGAAGTTCATTTGAAATTCCAATTTCTTAAGTTAATTCTTTAATTATACCTTTTACATACCTATACGGTCTGTTTCCGCTACCATCAATAATGGAATCGGGGTGGATAATTTAAAGAAATACCTTATATTCTGTTGGATCTTTAAGTGAGTTGATCAGGCTCCCTTAAATCACCAGATGAATATTTTGGTTTTGACCCCATTTATTAACATATGGGCCATCTGAGTTAGTTAATAATACTACTCCTATCACCGGTGGAGTAGAATAAGTGTCTGTATGGCTTTTCTTCCTAAGTATCCATCATTTATTCACTTTACTTTACTACCGGTGTTGTAGAACATGTTATGTTATATGAAAGAGGATTAAATTAGGGTGCCCCTAAATACTGCAAATTCTTACAATATTCCTTCCCTTCCATTAACTATGTCTACATTTTTGCAAGTGGTGGTTTAGGCCTTAACCTTAGTTCATTTACTTTGGATACTGCTATTTTCCCCTGGTTTAATTCATCTCTCAGGTATTATTTACTGTCCTACTGAATCATCATTTGTTGATTAAATTTTTCCCTTAAAAAAAATTATTGGATTTTTAACTTATCTGACCTAATTATCTATAAAATTGTCTATCACTCTCTGCTGCCTTGGTAACTTTTCAATATTACATGAATTATACAAGCAGATCAAGCATGAAAATACAATGATAATCAATGACAAAATAGTTAATTAACACATGATTCATATGTAGGAACATAAACCTTATGGATACATAATATAGTAGTGTGTTCATGACTACACCACTTTTAAACCATTTAAAGAGAATATCAGAGTAGCAGCACCATACCTCAAACATCAAATGGGAATGACTATGAATTCTAAACATTCACTGAATTACCTATCTTATGTGAGTTTACCATCCCAGAGACCTTACTACTGGAGGTTCATTACTGGACTTAGTTTCTCATCAATAAGATATAAAATATGAGTTTTAATAAAAAATCTCATACCCAACAACCAACTACATGATGCATCTACCAGAATCAAGATATTACCTGTGAACAGTTTTGTACCAAAAAACCCTATATTTATCTGAGCCATTATGGGTTCACATAACACTTGACTCAGCTCATACTAATGAGTGATTAGGTCGGTTACTAACACTATACCATTCTGAAGTGACTTGGTTTACCTGCGAGAGGTTTTCCCTGAATTCATATACCCACAATAATACACCAATTATGATGTTTACCATGAGTTTTAAATTCACGGGCGATGCCCACACATGTGGGATGTGGATTTTAATTCCTAAGAATATTTCGTTAAAATGTCTAGGGGGTATTATTGATTCTCTGGTCACTGGTTAGAATGCAGGGTGATCAGGGATATTTACCACAAATCCCAGGAGAAAAGAGTTCAATCCTTGAAACAATGGCATCTGTGTGTAGGTTTCCCTTCCCACTTCATCACCCTTTAAATTTACTATAGTGCTAGAAGGATATTGATTGCTCACAACATATAAACAACCACTTGTTGGACACCAAATTTTATTGATGTACACAACACTTTTGGACAAACAGTTCAGGTATTAACTCAAGATCTGCAGTAAGAGTCAGGAATATGCGTAATTATTTGTATGTCCCCGCGTGGATAAAACAAGTTCAGAGACATCCTTACCAGTGAATTTACACTACATAGGATATTTGAAAGTGGCAGACACCAGTTCTCTACTTGTGAAGTATGAAATCAAGAATCTGCTCCTACATTGAGAAAATGTTTCTTTAAAGTCCAATCTCTACAGTACATAGATTATTTGCAGATTTCTAAGCATCGATAGGGATATATAGTTCCATTGCATAGAAGTTATTTTTCATAGAACTATAAAATTGGCAGAAACGAGTTTTCTTCTTTGAAGTATGAATCAGGAGTCTTTCCTAAATTGAAAAGAGTTTCTGACATGAGAGTTGATACTCTACAGTACACATATTTATAGGTTATAAGCACTATTAGTTAGATATAAGTTCATAATGCCTATAAAAGATTTTAACATAAGAATTTGAAATGGTAAGACCTAGGAAAATTTACAGCGTGGTAGAACATGTGCTTCATTGGTAAAAATAAAATCAGACTCTAGCTTACAAGAACTGTTGAATTATCATTCTAATTAATTCTTAATTAACACACTGGTATATGTACTTTATAAAAATACATGAATACATCTTAATAATGTAGATATAACATACCAATAGTTGCAGAGAGTGATATATTTTTAAGGCAAAGTGCCTTCTCCCCGAAGGGAAAACTTCTACATGTCTGTTCTTTGTGTCGTACTGACCAAAAATGGCTACACTGGGCCTTTGTTTTTCTATCAGTCCCGGTCTTGCCAGGTACGTGAAAGAAAATAAAGCCAAATAAATTACGTTGTGCCATGGTCGGTCTATCGCTGTTTTAATTCCTACTCCTACATTAAGCAAGATATTTAAACAGTAATTGTAAGGGTTTGTTTATTTTTAAGGGAGTCAATGCTTAGGAAAGGGTAGGGACGTTTTTATTATATTACAGATGTCAAGCTCTGTGCTTGTTCTAACACAGTTTATTTTCATGTGTTTGCTGGTGTTGTGCCATAGGCTCTTATTATTGTTGATCCCTGTATGGCTATGTCCAGTTTATGTCTGACTTCTTGTGAACAGTCCCCATGGTTGTTGATTGTGGAGCCAAGATGTTCACAGTTTGTGATGTTTTCAATTTCTCCGTGGGTGGTTGTGATTTTTGGTTGACGTGTAGTTTTGTGTGTGGGTATTTTTTTCATATTAGTTCAGAAAATTATTATCATCTTAATTATGGCTTTCGACAAACAGGATTAAATTTACATAACATATACAATTAAATTAGGAGCAAGTTAATTCCGCATGTGTTACAAATTTGCAATAGCTCATAAACTTATATATAAGATTGATGAATTTTTAATAAATTCAGCCATTCTGTATACAAGTCAAGAATTCGTAGCATAGCAGCTAAAGTAATTGAACATATTAACAAATGTATTACTTATGTGTATACATACATATGGTATTGATCAGTTAGTAATAAACATTTTATTTGTGTAAGAAAGATAGATGTCAAGTAATAATAATTTCAGTAGCAGTGAATATTATAAATTAATTATTAATCTTTTGTGCATGATAACTTGAAAACTTAGTGACAGCTGGCAAACTTGATGTAATCCAAGCCTCTGTTGATTGTGTGACTTTGCGAACCATCATTGTCTGTCAGCATGGCACATGTTTCAAAACATTACCACCTAACAGCATGGCACACGATAATGTTGGCAGAAGAGCTTCAATACATAATGTCATGCTTGAATGATAAAATAGTTATTCAAAACAATGTTTTCCCGTAGTGAATTTGAATAACGAAGACACAAACAATAGATTGCACGATTTATTCCCTGGCATATTTCGCTGCATCTCGTCAGGTACATACTGCAGAAGTCACACAACTTACGTGAATTAACTAGATAAATCCCTCAAGTTGAAATATACACATATTAGCACAGTAATGTCAATTATGGTGCATGATGGTGGAAATGACCACGTGTTCACATGCACCCACTGTGAAAGGACATTTACAGCGCAAATTGGCCTTATCAGTCACACTCGCTACCGCCATAGTTAAAAGTTATTATGCCTTTTTAGAGCACAAACTATCGTCTGTCAAGACGGCAAGGTGCCAATGATGATGATGAATGTCAATTATCTACCAATGTACAGGTTGCCCCAGGTTTGACACAGAATTCTACATGGTCGATAGAATAAAAGATGATCGCTCTTACACTTCTAGTGCACTGAATGCGAGGCAGGGCATTCAATTCCTACACTAGCATTTAAGTTGGTCTGAGAAGTTGACTTCTCGTTTAGAAAGCAGTGGCAAACTACAGAATGTAAAATTGCTTATAAAATCAACCTGGGGTTGAATGCAGCATCCTGCAATGGACATGCAACATTTATTGTTATGGGTTTGACACTAAAGGAAATATTTACTAACAGGCAAAATTACGAATGAACTGTGACACAGAAACCCCATTATTAAAGAGATCCCTTGTAAAATAACGCTCTGTGATGAAGGGGTAACAGACACAATTTGTAATCCTTCCTATTGGGTTTGAAAAATTTGGCAGCAGATCGTCTCACGTCGATATTTTCATGCACTGGTATGAGTGCTGGTCATTCAGAAAGCAATGGCAAACTACTGAATGTAAACTTGCCAAGAAATCACAAACAGCCAAAAAAAAAAAATGCTGTGGTTGGCTGCGACGTCCTGTAAAGGATATGCAACTAACTTTTGTTGTAAATTAAAAGTGAAAACATGTCCTGAAGCAGGACCCCGCTGTGAGTCTGTGATGTGATAAAGCCATCACATGTTGGCCTGAATGCACGGAGGAATAGGTGGCCAGTATTTTCCTCTGTTAGCGGGCG
Source organism: Cepaea hortensis (assembly GCA_963921405.1). Classification (NCBI taxonomy): domain Eukaryota; kingdom Metazoa; phylum Mollusca; class Gastropoda; order Stylommatophora; family Helicidae; genus Cepaea; species Cepaea hortensis. The sequence continues at coordinate 121,277,310 of OY992883.1, forward strand.
ATGAGCGCAGGCGGCTGATCCTCATTCAACCATGCTCATAAAATCAGCGTAGACTCCTATCAGTTACACAAACGCACCTGCAATTAACGCACAATTTTTTTTTTTTTTTTTTTGACATTTATTATTGGATGGGAATAAATGATTGAAATATAATTGTCTGTATAAATAGTGCTTGTGCTACAGGTGAAAGTATCGTGAGTTTGAGATATAAAATACGTAGAGCGAATCCTGTTTTGTATTATTGAAAACTACTTACTTATAATCCCAGAAAAAGAACAAAGAACCACCATAATATCAGTAAGGGCAAATAAGCATGTTGGTATAATGGTTAGGGTGTTGTATTGACAATGTGATGGACACGGCTGGGTAGGGATTCAGTGTCAGCTCTCAACGTTCGCTGTGGGAGGGAAATACTGACCATCAGGCCTACAAGATGTGATTGTCATAACACTTTACAGATACGCACCAAGTTCCTACAACAGGCATGTTTTGTTTAAAGATATAATACGAGTAAGGGCACATAAACATAATACAAGTAAGGGTACAGAAGCGTAATACAAGTAAGGGCACAGAAACATAATAAGGTAGGGATACAGAAACATAATCCCTTAAATGTAAAGAAACGTAATATAAGTAATGTTAAAGAAACATAATACAAGTAAGGGTACAGAAACATAATACAAGTAAGGGTAGAGAAACATAATACAAGTAAGGGTACAGAAACATAATACAAGTAAGGGTAGAGAAACATAATACAAGTAAGGGTACAGAAACATAATACAAGTAAGGGTACAGAAACATAATACAAGTAAGGGTACAGAAACATAATACAAGTAAGGGTACAGAAACATAATAAGGTAAGGGTACAGAAACATAATAAGGTAAGGGTACAGAAACATAATACAAGTAAGGGTACAGAAACGTAATACAAGTAACGGTACAGAAACATAATAAGGTAAGGGTACAGAAACATAATACAAGTAAAGGTACAGAAACATAATACAATTCAGGGTACAGAAACATAATACAAGTAAGGGTACAGAAACGTAATACAAGTAAGGTTACAGAAAGTAGGCGTTCATGGCTCTCCACAGATCTCGGTCTTTGGTGTTCTGGATCAACTCTGCTGATGATATTCCTCCATGCCACCGTCTCAATCCGTCCAGCATCATTTCTCTTGGTCTGCCTCTGCCTCTCTTCCCCTCGATCTTTCCAGTTGTCACGATTTTCTCCAATGCCTCTCTTCTCATCACATGACCAAAGAAAGCTGTTTGTCTCTTTCTTATTGTATATAGTGTTCTAGTTTCATTAGCCTCTTTCAGGCAATCGTTGTTAGTTACTCTGGCAGTCCAAGGAATTCGCAACATTCGTCTTAAAAACCACATCTCTGTTGCTTCTAAGTTCTTCCTAATTTGTTCATTTACATTCCAAGATTCGCTGCCATACAGCAAAACTGGTTCTATATAGCAATCTAGCACTCTCTTTCTTACATTCATTGATAGCGACTTATTGCATAAGATACTCTTCATTTTCTGAAATGCGGCTTTTGCCTGCCCTATTCTGCTCTTAATCTCTGTTGTACATCTTCCATCCGATGTTATAAGTGCCCCTAGGTATTTAAAATTATCCACTTGGTTGAGAATTTCCCCTTCTATTTCTATGTCACATTTTGGTGTCCCCATTTTCTTTGATATCACGATTGTTACTGTTTTCTTGATATTCAAGGAGAGTCCTTTCTGTGCACTCTCTGATACTACAATGTCCAACAATTGTTGTAGGTCTGTTGCATTATCCGCCACCAATACTGTGTCATCTGCATAGCGTATATTGTTTATATTATATCATCCGATTAGTATTCCTGGCTTCTCTTTGATCTCTCTCATTATTACTTCACTATATAGGGAGAAGATATCGAGTGACAAGACACACCCCTGTCGTACTCCTAGCTTTATCTGTTCGTAACTACCCTCTTTATTTCCCATTTTAATTGCTGCTACTTTGTCCCAGTATATATTATTTATTATTCTTAAATCTTTCCCATCAATGTTGATATTTTCCAACATTTTAATCAGCTCATCATGTTGTACTTTATCAAATGCCTTAGTATAATCAATGAAGCATAAATATATGTCCCTCTGTTTCTCTATTGACCTTTCTATTAGTGTTCGCAATATATATATATATTGGAATCAACGACTGGCAAGAGAAGGTCCACCAGAGAGACGAATGGAGACGGATTGTATTTGCAGCAAAGAACCTCAATGGCTCGGAACGCTGAAGAAGAAGAAGATGTGTTTCATAGCGTCAGCGACTTCTTCTTTTAGAATAGGTGGGCCTTCTAAGTTACTTTCTTCTGTTAATTTTTCCCTTTCTACATTATATAATTCTCTTATATACTCATTCCACCTCTTCATTATAGCACCTTCCTCCAATAATATCTTTCCTGTTTTTGATTTCAAACACCTGTATTTATTCTTATTTTTCTTCCTGTGAGCTCACTGATTTGTCTGTGCATACTTTCTTGATCATTAATTGAATTTAATTCAATTTGTTTGCATTGCTCGTTTAACCAACTTTCTTTTGCCTTCACACATTTATCTCTTATTTCTTTATTTATCTTAGCATACTCTTGTTTGTCATTTTTATTCTGTTTCCTTTTGTCCTTCAGCATTATATATATATAAACACAAAAATGCTAAAAAGGTTTGTTCGGTCTGAGAGTTTGATGAGTAAAACTTCAGTAGCTTGGCCAGACGAGTTCTGTTTGATGTGTCTTCAATAACTCGCAGCTTGATGTTTGTGCTATAATCTTTTCTAGAACTTATCGTAGGTTTCTTTGTCTATTTTCTTGATCATATCCAAAGCCTTGCGTACCAGCTTCTTTTTGATGGCCTTCAGTAGCTTATGCTGTTGCAAAGTCTCACGAGACACATTCTGAGGGAGGTCATCAGAGTCGACAACACCACGAATGAAGTTCAAGTACTTTGGCATCAGGACTTCAAAGTCATCAGTAATGAACACTCGACGCACATACATCTTGATGTGTCAGAACTTTCTTTTGAAATAGACTTGTAAAAGGCATTGTATTCATCATCCGAAACATCTGATGACTTACGTGTCCGAATAGGTTTGACACTGTTCATCAATTCCCAGTACTTGTCATGGGTGGGGGTGTATGAATTCTTGTGATGTGTAGGTTTGTCACCTCTCAGGTTGTTGATTGGTTGGTTAATTCTAAAATGGACGCATGATGTTAATAATCATATCCTCCTATGCTCTGCTGATGCCATCAGTTGTAATTACATTCTTCACTTTTTTTTTCTTTTTCTTTGTTTTACTAACACTGATTTAATTATTCTGTTTAATCAGCTTATTGTAAACTGTTTGTAAATACAGATTTCATCATTTCAATTAACCAGGACAGTTACAGAAGCTTATTGTAAACTGTTTGAAAACAGGCAGCCACATATATTCTGTACTACTAAATACACCATATATGACAACCAGAAACTCGTAAATTCCCACATCAATGAGAGTCGCCCTCCATTTGTTCCAGATATTCATCGTAAGTAATACTGGGTCCATGAACTTCTTCATTGTAGTACTTCTTCTGGATAAACTTTCTGCCAGAGTAACCGCACACAGCAACCTCAGGCTTGTCTAAATTGATGTACACTTTGGGATGGCCTAGAGCTCCACAACTGTTGGACCAGACATGATGTCCCTTGACAACCACAACTGGATCTTCAGCGATCAGATCAATGGCCCAGTTAGGGTTAATCAGCTTAGCCTTGTCCACAAAGCGAATATTTCTGTAGTCATCACTGTCCCAAACCTGACCAGTATGTGTGGGTTCATCATAATTTATACCTTCGTTTATTGGACGGCTAAATGATTTAGAAAAAGCTCTGGCAAAAGCGGGAACAATCAGCTTTGATTTGGGCAAGAACTTCAAAGTGAGAGCTGCCATTCTAGATAACAGCCTCCGTCTGGGTGGGGATTTTTTTTTTTTTATTTGTGGGTTTGGCGGTCACCCCAGACTAGCTGGTAACCCCGCCTCCCCATTTTTTTTTTGGCGTGGACCCTTAGTCTCACTGTGAGCTATTTCCCACAGTGGTCCCCGGGCCCACATTTAAAGTGATGCTATGTGAGGTGGTTTTGATCACCCCGGCCCCCGACCAGACCAGGCGCACTACTGTGGGGGATGCAGCAAATGCGTCTGATCCTAGCCAAAGGACCGAGAACGATCATCCCGGCCTCCGACCAGACCAAGCGCACTACTGGAGGGAGGGGGGGGGGGGGCGCAGCAAATGCACTTGATCTTAGCCAAAAGGCCGGGACGCGATCTCTTAGCCAAAAGGCCGATAAGCTTTGCTACGATAGGGGATATTTATTTTTTTTTTGTTTTGTTTTGTTTATAGTGTCTTAGACAATTGTTTCATTCTTTATTCATTATCAACATTGATGGTTTGTTTTCCTTTGAAGGCTGCACATGGTACATGTGTAACCAGCGTGTACAATCTGTGTGTGGAGTCTTCATCTTCGTTACGTTTACGAGCCAGACGAACTCTAAGCCTGTGTGGCACATGTCTAATACCCTGAGACCAAATATGTTTGTTCAGACGAATGTCAATACGCACATCAGGGGTGCCCATCATATTTTCTGCAAATTTGCGTATTTCCTTGATGGCGCGTGGAGCCCTCTTTTTGAAGCCAATGCCAAAGACCCTCTTGTGCATGTGAATTATACATTCTTTGGTAATGACCTCATTGGTAACAGCCTTCTTCTTTTCGCGCTGTCTTCGAGGTGGAGCCATGTTGTTCTTTCTACTGTATTATTTTCTCTCTATCTAAAGAAAGATATTGCTTCCGGTTCAGAATGTTTGTAATAAAAACAGTTGGTGCGTTTCTTTTGGCACTTCCTAAAAATGTTTGGTGCCGTTTAGTGTTGTTTGGTGTCTGCTGCGCCCGCCCGTTCACTAGCAATGTAGCAAAACGGACCATCGCATACAAGTTAGCGATTGCGCGATGTGTGTTGGAGGCTTGATATGGAATCCACTTTCCAAAATCCAGTAGATTTTTTTCAATATGTTTTGTGTTTGATGTTAGGAGGTATCCTGTTTTATGGAATACATCTTTTCTTTCGGTTGATTTTAGCCTTAGTAACACATATATGTGGATTTGTCAAAACATTAATCAACAGAATCACCTTGCATTTAAGAGCAGTTTTTGAATTTGAGGTTAACTTCGGTCAACTTTTTTTTTTTTCCTTTTTTTCTTTGGCCTGCTAAACAGGCCGGACAAAAATTGGTTGAGTAGAAACCCACTCGCCAACATCCCACCATAGCAATAATGTCAGGACGTCCATTTGGGGGACAGTCGTAAACATCGTGCACCGAGCTTGCAGTGTTTAGACATTTTATATATTGCATTAACTAGTACATTTTATTCATTTTTATCATAAAAAGTATTTTAAACGTTAGGATGTCAAATTATTGTGTCAACTGTGAATAGATGGTGTCATTATATTGAATATTCAACAATTAATGTAACTAATTGCTTCTTTAGAAAAATGTTGGTGAGTTATGTCCCTTGCAAACAATAAAATGAATATGTTCCCGTGAAAAAGAGGTATTTGTTTCCCCTTAAATTTCGCTTACCATGTGCACAGGCCGTCGTGAGCGCTATAGCGAATGGTTAGCCCGTAGATCATGTAATTGAGTCCCCAATATTGCTCCCGGGTTGACTCAGCCGAAATAAGCACCATGAAATGTTCTGGAAATTAAAGGCGAAGTTTTCGCTATTGACCACATCACCAATTGAGTGCCAATTGTTTTACAAAAATGTGTCGTTTTCTTTCACCATATACTCGGTGCCTAAAGAAATGGAAAAGCAGTGTACTTCACTTTTTACCTTCACAACTGCTACTACTACGGTTACCACTATGGCTACTACAGCAACTACTGTCTGCAAATATTTAAAATTGTGTGTTTGTGTATGTCTAAATGTAAATTGTGGTATATGCCCAACACAATTTTGAAAAAATCAAAATCACTTTGAGAAAAGAAAGCCTTGACAAGCCATGGAAAGATTGTCAGATGTCAAGCTCTGTGCTTGTTCTAACACAGTTTACTTGCATGTGTTTGATAGGCTCTTATTATTGTTGATCCCTATATAGCTATGGCCAGTTTATGTCTGACTTCTTGTGAACAGTCCCCATGGTTGTTGATTGTGGAGCCAAGATGTTCACAGTTTGCGATGTTTTCAATTTCTCCGTGGGTGTTTGTGATTTTTGGTTGGTGTGTAGTTTTGTGTGTGGGTATTTTTTTTATATTAGTTCAGATAAATATTACCATCTTAATTATGGCTTTCGACAAACAGGATTAAATTTACATAACATATACAATTAAATTAGGAGCAAGTTAATTCCGCATTTGTTACAAATTTGCAATAGCTCATAAACTTATATATGTTATTGATGAATTTTTAATAAATTCAGCCATTCTGTATACAAGACAAGAATTAGTAGCATAGCAGCTAAAGTAATTGAACATATTAACAAATTTATTACTTATGTGTATACATACATATGGTATTGATCAGTTAGTAATAAACTTTTTATTTGTGTAAGAAAGATATCAAGTAATAATAATCTCAGTAGCAGTGAATATTTTAAATTAATTATTAATCTTTTGTACATGATAACTTGAAAACTTAGTGACAGCTGGCAAACCTGATGTAATCCAAGCCTCTGTTGATCGTGTGAGTTTGCGAACCATCATTGTTTGTCAGCTTGGCACATGTTTCACAACATTACCACCTAACAGCATGGCACACGATGTTGTTGGCAGAAGAGCTTCAATACATAATGTCATGCTTGAATGATAAAATAATTATTTACAAATACAGGTTGACCCAGGTTTGACACAGAATTCTACATGGTCGATAGGATAAAAGTGATCGCTCTTACACTTCTAGTGCGCTGATGGCCAGGCAGGGCATTCAATCCCTACACTGTTGGCCAGGCAGGGCATTCAATCCCTACACTGATGGTCAGGCAGGGCATTCAATCCCTACACTGGTGACCAGGCAGGGCATTCAATCCCTACACTGATGGCCAGGCATTCAATCCCTACACTGATGGCCAGGCATTCAATCCCTACACTGATGGCCAGGCATTCAATCCCTACACTGATGGCCAGGCATTCAATCCCTACACTGATGGCCAGGCAGGGCATTCAATCCCTACACTGATGGCCAGGCAGGGCATTCAATCCCTACACTGATGGTCAGGCAGTGCATTCAATCCCTACACTGATGGCCAGGCAGAGCATTCAATCCCTACACTGTTGGCCAGGCAGGGCATTCAATCCCTACACTGATGGGCAGGCAGGGCATTCAATCGCTACACTGATGGCCAGGCAGGGCATTCAATCCCTACACTGATGGCCAGGCATTCAATCCCTACACTGATGGCCAGGCATTCAATCCCTACACTGATGGCCAGGCATTCAATCCCTACACTGATGGCCAGGCATTCAATCCCACACTGATGGCCAGGCAGGGCATTCAATCCCTAGACTATTGGCCAGGCAGGGCATTCAATCCCTACACTGATGGCCAGGCAGGGCATTCAATCCCTACACTTATGGCCAGGCAGGGCATTCAATCCCTACACTGATGGCCAGTGATTCAATCCCTACACTGATGGTCAGGCTTCAATCCCTACACTGATGGCCAGGCTTCAATCCCTACACTGATGGCCAGGCAGGGCATTCAATCCCTACACTGATGGCCAGGCATTCAATCCCTACACTGATGGCCAGGCATTCAATCCCTACACTGATGGCCAGGCAGGGCATTCAATCCCTACACTGATGGCCAGGCATTCAATCCCTACACTGATGGCCAGGCTTCAATCCCTACACTGATGGCCAGGCTTCAATGCCTACACTGATGGCCAGGCAGGCATTCAATCCCTACACTGATGGCCAGGCATTCAATCCCTACACTGATGGCCAGGCATTCAATCCCTACACTGATGGCCAGGCATTCAATCCCTTCACTGATGGCCAGGCATTCAATCCCTACACTGATGGCCAGGCATTCAATCCCTACACTGATGGCCAGGCAGGGCATTCAGTCCCTACACTGATGGCCAGGTATTCAATCCCTACACTGATGGCCAGGCATTCAATCCCTACACTGATGGCCAGGCATTCAATCCCTACACTGATGGCCAGGCATTCAATCTCTACACTGATGGCCAGGCTTCAATCCCTACACTGATGGCCAGGCTTCAATCCCTACACTGATGGCCAGGCTTCAATCCCTACACTGATGGCCAGGCTTCAATCCCTACACTGATGGCCAGGCAGGGCATTCAATCCCTACACTGATGGCCAGGCATTCAATCCCTACACTGATGGCCAGGCATTCAATCCCTACACTGATGACCAGGCATTCAATCCCTACACTAGCATTTAAGTTGGTCTGAAATGTTGACTTCTCATTCAGAAGCAGTGGCAAACTACAGAATGTAAAAGTGCTCATAAAATCAACCTGGGGTTGAATGCAGCATCCTGCATTGTGCATGCAACATTTATTTTTATGGATTTGACACTAAAGGAAATATTTACTAACAGGCAAAATTACGAATGAAGACAACTGTGACACAGAAACCCCATTATTAAAGAGTTCCCTTGTAAAATAAAGCTCTGTGATGAAGGGGTTACAGACACAATTTGTAATCCTTCATATTGGGTTTGAAAAATTTGGCAGCAGATCGTCTCACGTCGATATTTTCATGCACTGGTATGAGTGCTGGTCATTCAGAAAGCAATGGCAAACTACTGAATGTAAACTTGCCAAGAAATCACAAACAGCCAAACATGCTGGGGTAGGCTGCGACATCCTGTAAAGGATATGCAATTAACATTTGTTGTAAATTAAAAGTGAAAACATGTCCTGAAGCAGGACCCCGCTGTGAGTCTGTGATGTGATAAAGCCATCACATGTTGTAGGTCTGTGATGTGATAAAGCCATCACAAGTTGACCTGAATGCACAGAGGAATAGGTGGCCGGTATTTTCCTCTGTTAGAGGGCGATGAGCGCAGGCGGCTAATCCTTATTCAACCATGCTCATAAAATCAGCGTAGTCTCCTATCAGTTCCACAAACGCACCTGCTATTTCTAAATTATTTTTGTTGTTGACATTTATTATTGGATGGGAATAAATGCTTGAAATATAATTGTCTGTATAAATAGTGCTTGCGCTACAGGTGAATGTATCGTGAGTTTGAGATCTGAAATACATAGAACGACTCCTGTTTTGTATTATTGAAAACTACTTACTTTTAATACTAGAAAAAACAAAGAACCACCATAATATCAGTAAGGGCAAATAAGCATGTTGGTATAATGGTTAGGGTGTTGTGCTGACAATGTCATGGACACGGCTGGGTAGGGATTCAGTGTCAGCTCTCAACGTTCGCTGTGGGAGGGAAATACTGACCACCAGGCCTACAAGATGTGATTGTCATAACACTTTACAGATACGCACCAAGTTACTACAACAGGCATGTTTTGTTTAAAGATATAATACGAGTAAGGGTACAGAAACAAAATACAAGTAAGGGTACAGAAACGTAATACAAGTAAGGGTACAGAAACGTAATACAGGTAAGGGTACAGAAGCGTAATCCCTTAAAGGTAAAGAAATGTAATACAAGTAAGGTTAAAGACACATAATACAAGTAAGGATACAGAAACATAATACAAATAAGGGTTAAGAAACATAATACAAGCAAGGGTAAAGAAACAAGATTTCCATGGTTTGTTTGTGAACGAACAGACTTTATGTTCGTCGGAAATCGTAATTCGTAGAGAAGTCATGGATCAATTCGTGTGTTGACTCCCTTCCGTGCTATGACAAGAATCTTCTCACACTGTCTCCCTCTATCTGTCTTTCTGAAAGTTTTACGTATACTGTGTAAAAAAAAAAGGGGGGGGGGGTTATAGGGAGGAAATACGAAAGGGGGAGGGGGGGGGAGGTGAATGACGTTCTGAAAATATAGTAAAGGGGTGCATGGGCCAAAAAAGATTGAGAACCACTGATCTATAAACATTTAGTTCTCTGGCTCAAATGTTATGCAGGATGGTTAATAACTATCAAATGCTAAATTAAAGATATTCGTTGCGATAACGCAGTGGCTTGACTCCTGCCTGCTGACCCAGTGGTCATGTGTTCGAGTCCCTTCCAGGCGGGATATTTGTAAAATTGACCTGAGCTCTCTGGTCGGCTCACCCTGAAGTTGAAAGCAGAAATGTTCTGGGAAGAATAGACGCAGGTGTGATATTAAACACATAACCTATCGATTGCTGATTGATCTATACAGGTATGGGCTGACATCAGATACCCAATACATCACAAAGCATGGGAAATTGCCCTTCGCTTTTTAAAAAATAAACAACTTTACATTAAAAAAATGAAAACATGCGCTGGTAGGTGCATTTGTCTCGCGCTTGCGTCCTTGAAAGGGGGACCACTACTAGATATTTTGCTATTCCTGTTTCAAGTGAAAGAAATTAAAAGTTGAATATCTATTGCTCTTCAAAAACTAAAACAACTGAATAAATTGTTGAGTAAGATAGATAGAGCTACAACAATTAGATTTTTAAGAGCATACATCTTCCCCATTGCAACATACACCTGTGAGACCTGGACACTTACTAAACAAGCTGAACAGCGCATCAATGCCTATGCTTATAAATATTATAGACGGGTTCTAATAATATCTTGGATATAGAAAAGAATACATGCATCCATACGACAAGAGCTGAATACTGAAAAAGGTTGGCTACTAAAGACGATAATACAAAGAAAACTGAAATATTTTGGTCATTTGAAACATCATGCAAGTTTGGAGAGAATAATAATGGAGGGGTATATGCCTGGGAAGAGAGGAAGAGGAAGGCCAAAGAGAAGATGGCTGCAGGGTGTGGCAGATTATCTCCAGATGGGTGTATCGGACGCAGGACATCGTACTTATAACCGAGATGTTTTCCGGACGGTTGTTATGGGAGCGAGGTTTTACAAAGGACATGCTACTGAATGAACGAATGAATGTTTCAAGAAAGAGTGATTAAGATATACTCGAAGAAGTTAACTCACAAAGAGAACCGGTTACTCACATCAGAAGAAACGAGTCTATATTCTGTGAATATGTCATGAGAAGGGGAAATCTCAAGTACGATGTGACACGGGAAAGCTGGATCGGATGAGCGACAGGGGACCGGGGGGGGGGGGGGGGGGGGGTTACTACGAGAGAAGAAGCCGGACAGTTTGACATTATGGCATGGAGGATATGGGTATTAGATACTGGCACTACACGAGATACAAGGCTGTAGACAAACAGTGTCACCAGCGCTACAAGGCCAGGATTATAAGAAGCAGCATAAAGACACTGACATTTTAAATTCACACCGGGGGCCATCATGGCCGAATGGATAGGAACGCCGGTTCTTAAACATCCATTGTATTGATGCTGACGATAGCGGGTCAGCCCTTACACAGGAAAGTTGGACTAAAATGTTGACTTCTCGTCCCTGACTTGGGGACGTAAATTACAAGTACAGCTGAAGTCGAGGTGGATTCGTCTGATGGTGAGTGACACTGGTAATAGGGATACTATGCTTGAGTTAAAAGCCAGAGAGAGCATTACAATCTTTCTGGGTACTAGGGTGGACTCTGTTGACACGGAAGCAGCTCATTCCCGTGGTGGGAACATAGCCACTCTAATCCAAGCCTGTCCGTGCGTGCTGAACCATGACCTGGTTACACTCTAATGTATCTCGCCCTATGTGTGAAGTTTCCAGAAGCGGTATTGCACACACCACTGGTTTGTGAGCTTGAGGAGGGGAAGGACACCTCTGTAATGCATCCCCCATTGAGATGGTATGTGTTACTGGATCGGAAGACAAGTCTTTACGCAAGCCTCACTCAAGTAGATGCAAGCCCTTTTCATGGTTTAGACCAGTGGTTCTCAACCTTTTTTGGCCCATGCACCCTTTCACAATATGCCAGAATGTCACTCCCCCCCCCCCTTTCCAGCGAACGAAAGAAGAAGAATTCCCCGTTTCCAAAATTGTCAGCCTCAGCATTCAAAATAACATGCCTATAATACTGAAATCCGTATTTTCTTCCACATTTGTACATAACCTTTACGTGCATAGATTAATTTTATGGTGTAGTAAAACGTCAAAGAGTTGTTACTTAATACACGACACCGGACAGCCAGAAAATTGTGCTTCATCACACAAAACGCTCAATAGAAAACCAGGATATTGTGCCTGAAGCCATTTTGAGTTTGCCAAATCTGTAGTTTTAACCCCCCCCCCCCCCTCCCACGAAACTCTACAATTCTCTCTCCCCCCCCCCCCTTTTTTTTTCTCCTTGGGGGAATTCCCCACTGGTTGAGAACCACTGATTTAGACGATCTGAACGGCGGCGTACATCGAACTTAGAGAGTCCAAATTCAGTCTTCCAGAAGACTCACCAACCAGCCAACTTACCAACCAACAAACCAACCAACAAAATAACACTAATTAATGTGACTCAGAAAACAGTAACACGTTAAATGATTTTAATTTTTGTTAAGGTGCTACAGGAGAAACTGTAGTAGTGTTGGTTAAATAAACATTAGTTGTTAGTCGCAGTTCCAACTTCACGGCAAAGGGTCACCCCACCATAATGTTCCGTTCCTGTGCAAGTGAATATCACATAAAATGCTCCTCAATGTCCCATGTGAAAAATGGAACAGACAGAAGTCCCGACACACCAAATGCACGAAAAGTCACATACGCGTAGGGCCGTGGCCAAAATGCCAACACAACAATCCGACACTAAGATTACAATTCATCGTGGATGAAATCGGCAATCACTAGACAACCAGCAGTTACACACAATATAGCATAAGGTAAAACCAGCTATAGTCTGTTTATTTTTTTCTGCCCCAATATTATAAAATTGCATATCTCAGTAACCAACTGAGGGAAAATTATGAGATTTAGCATATAACCTTATCATTATGTCCACCCAACAAAAAATTTTTTATTCTGGAGATTGTACAGCAGATTTCAATGTTTGTTTATATGCGGTATATAATTTGCGGCTCAGAGATTAAGTCCATAATTTTAAAAGTATTACAGCTTCACCAAGACACATTCCGCGCTTTTTTAAAAATTGTCTCGTGGTTTCCGTTTTGGCACAAACTGCGCGCAGTTAAATTGGATTATTCAGGGGTGTCTTCAGTGTGGGTTCTTTCATGAAACGTGATTATATAAATAAATATATAAATAAATCTTACCATTAATATAATATTAATAGCTAATATTTGAGTGTGTGAATATTGTTCAATGGGATTGAATGTGAAATTGTGTACACTTCAAAGCATCGCTATGAAGTTGTACACATATTTTTGTCAAGAAGCTGATCGCAGTAAACTGTTTCATACTGTTACAAATCCCGAAAAAAGAACAGTGCGTTCATTGGGTTTGAGTAAACGGTCATTTAGTCGATGGGTGCAAGAATCTGGAATGAAACCAATACGCGATAAGCAAACAGTAGGTAGAACGGCAATTGTAGATAGCTTTGAGAAGGTTGTCATCAGGCGAATTATTGTAAAAATGATGTATGCCAAAGAAACAGTGACTGTAAGAAAACTGAGGGTTTGGTTGAGAAATAACAATAACATAGAGCTATACAAAACAACTTTGTGGAAAATTATAAGAACATTAGGCTTCACTTTTAGAAAGTACAAGGCAGGTAGAAATATCCTTTGCGAGCAACCGCATTTATGAGCCATGCGAAGCAGATACCTACGTGAAATATGGGAAAGGCGCAAAGAAATTTATGACATAGTGTATTTGGACGAGACGTGGATCGATGCGCACCACACAAGTGAAAAGGAATGGCAATCAGTGGATGGAAAGATAAAGCGTTATGTGCCCAGTAGTAAAGGACAGCGTTTGGTCATAACCTATGCTGGTAGTACTCATAATGGCTTACTACAGAATGCTGGGCTCTTGTTCGTATCAAATCATACAGACAATAGGGATTATCATAATGAGATGAATGGTAATGTATTTAGAGATTGGCTCGAGAATACAGTACTTCCATCCCTTGATAGACCGTCTTGTCTAATCATGGACACTGCATCATATCACAATGTTGTTGCCCAAGAAGACAAAATACCTACGGCATCGAGCACAAAGAAGCAATAAAGATATGGCTCCGAAGGGAAAATATACCATTTCGAGAAACATATTTCAAGCTACAGTTGTTGTCCCTTGTAAAACAGACGCAAAAAAGCAAGAATTATCAAATTGACAAGTTGATAGAAGAGAATGGCCAAAGGTGCTTGAGACTTCCACCGTATCATTCTCATTTAAACCCTATAGAACTTGTGTGGGCTAAAATTAAAGGACAGGTGGCAGCTGCCAATACTACATTCAAATTGTCTGACGTCAAGATAATAACCCAGTCCGCGCTATTAAATATTGATAAAAGTTACTGGAAAAATGTGAGGACCATGTGTTAAAAGAGGAAGAGGGTTCCAAATGTTGCTGTATGTAGCCGAGGCGCGGTGTTGGGGTGAGCGCCCAACATTGCTCAAATACCTCAATGGCTCGTGAATACATAACCTATGCAGCAAAAGTCCAACTCCTGGCCTTCACGTGGCGGGCCTGTTTAAACTAACAGGAGAAGGGGCGACGGCGAGTCTCTGGCGCCGGAAAATAACCAGTATGCTCTAGATGTGTATGCACGGACATGCATGCGCAGACAGGCGTGTGCGCGCGTACACATCTACACTCGAGTGAGACCACAGTCTGCTCTAGCAAAGAAAGGTGCTGAAGACGGAGGCAACCAGCCAAGAGGCGCACCACAGAAATCAGGATGCCACGCAATCACGCAAAATGGAATATGTCGACTACTGCTAATCGTTATGGTGCTCGCCCTGCTTTGGACCCCCAGGCAGGTGCAGTGCCGGGCCCTATGTCTCGAAAGGGTCCAACCCCAACTACTGGAGGTCCTTCTCAGATGTCCTGTGGAGCCAGGGGACATGAGAATAGGACGACTGGCCATACTAAACTAAGACTTAAAATAATGCACTGGAATGCGGAGGGAGTCAGCAACAAAAAAGTTGAATTAGAAAACATCCTGGACAAAGAGAAAGTAAGCATATGTTGCTTGCAAGAAACTCACCTCAATGAAAATATAGCCTTCAAAATCAGAGGCTACCAGTGTTACCGATCTGACCGAAAGAACAGGCGAAAAGGTGGGATACTGACCCTTGTAAGAAATAACATCATGGCTTCCCAAATCAAAGTCTACATGGAAGGGGCTGAGTATCAGACACTTAAACTTAAGACAGGTAATACAGATCTACATCTGATCAATTACTACTGTCCAAGTGACCGCCCACAGGCACTGGACACTCTACCACTAAAAGAAAAAATGATTGTGTGTGGCGATTTCAACAGCCACTCGCAGAGCTGGGGCTATGATCACATGGACCAGAGAGGAGAGAGACTGGAAGACTGGCAAGATGAGAATAGATTCATGTTGATTAACAAGCCGTCCGACCCACATACTTTCTACTCGAGATCATGGCACTCTTCAACTACACCTGACCTGGCTTTTCATTCACCAGACCTGGGGTGGAACATTACACGAACTGTTGGGAAACAACTTGGTGGCAGTGACCATCGGCCAGTCTTTCTAACCGTAGAAAATGAGCTTGTAAGTGAAAGCAGCACCCTCTCGAGGTGGAACTACAAGAAAGCAGACTGGGCAATGTACAAGCATCGCATCAGCATACTGGTTAGAAACCTGAACACTGAGAAAGACATAAATAAAGCAGTTGAAGAGTTTGGGAAATGCATACTACAGGCAGCGCGAGAAACAGTACCAAGAGGAGCCCGTAAACAATATAAACCCTACTGGAGTAGTGAACTGGAACAGTTGCATAATGATGTTGAAGTGTGTAGAAAGCAAGCAGAGGCCACACCCAGCCAAGAGCACCACAATAAATTCCAGCATGCAAAAGCCAAATTTCAAAGGGCCAAGCTGCAGGCTAGACGGAAAAGCTGGCAGGAGAAAACGGAGTCTCTGAACTTTGAAAGAGACACAAGGAAATTGTGGAAGCTAATAAAACAGCTTAATGACGAGGGCACAGGGAGAAACTCAAAAATTGCACTACATAAAGATGGAAAAATCTTAACAAGAAAGCAAGCAGCTGACCATTTTGCGGACTCGTTCGCACAAGATAGCAATATCAAAATTAGTCCAGAGAATCAACAAGAGATTCGAGAGAAACGACAACATACAGGACAGAAGGAAATAGTACATGAGGTTCTGGAGGCACCCATCACAATCAGCGAACTGGAGCTAGCCATATCAAAACTGAAAATGAGAAAGTCACCAGGAGCTGATGGTATCTCCAATGAAATGATCAGGAACCTAGGAACAGAGGCCAAAACAAAGCTGTTGCAGATCTTCAATAACAGCTGGACCTTAGGCAGTGTTCCACAAGCCTGGAGAGAAGCAATCATGATACCCCTCCTAAAATCAGGGAAAGATGGTTCCATTGCCTCTAGCTACAGACCAATTAGCCTCACCAGCTGTCTCTGCAAAACACTGGAGCGCATCATCAATCACAGACTGCAGTGGTACATTGAAAGTAAAAACATCCTTGTGCCACAGCAGGCTGGCTTTAGGCAGTGCTACTCTACGGAAGATCAGACAACCTACCTCTCTCAAGAAATTGAGGATGCATTCCAAGAGAAGAAGCTGGTGCTTGCGGCATGGATAGATCTGAAGAAAGCCTTTGACAAAGTCTGGAAAGAAGGTCTGATGAAGAAACTGAGAAACTGCAAAGTCAATGGAAGAATGTACAAATGGGTGAAAGCATACTTGCACAACAGAAGAGCCCGAGTACAGATAGACGGACTCAAGAGCAAGAAAGTACTACTGCGTCACGGTGTCCCCCAGGGCGGAGTCTTGTCCCCCACACTTTTTCTAATCTTCATCAATGATCTTGTTGCTCACCTACCGCATGGAATTAAAGCGGCAATGTACGCCGATGACCTGGTTCTATGGAGCACAAATGAATATGCATCAGTGGCCACCAGATTGCTACAAAGAGCTGTAGATACATTTGCTGCATGGGCAAATAGATGGTGTGTCAGCATAAACACTGACAAGTGCAGCACCACCCTATTTACCCTCTCTCCAAAACAAAAGGCAGGGATCATCCAGATAAATGGAACACCCCTAAGAGAAGATAAAGAACCAACATACCTTGGAGTAACATTTGATGGCAAGCTGACATGGAGAAAGCACATCAACAAAGCAGTAGCAAAAGCCAGAAGGAAAATAGCCATCCTGAGAAAGCTAAGTGGAACCACATGGGGAGCCAGTACGAAAATACTTAGCAAAGTTTACCAACAGAGCATACGACCACACCTGGAATATGGGTCAACTGCGTGGTGTTCAGCATCAAATACCACACTACAAGAGCTGGACAAGGTGCAAAATCAAGCACTTAGAGTCACCACAGGAGGGATGAGATCAACCCCTATAGTGGAAATGGAGAAGATGGGGAGGACACAGGCACTGAGTGAGCGCAGAGATACGAAAACGCTAATACAAGCAGAAAAGTTCCTCAGCTTGCCAGGCCACCCTATGAAGAACAGATTTGAAAACCTAGCTATGGGGCGGTTGAAAAGAAGTAGTTTTATCCACCAGGCCAAACGACTCTGCAGAGAAACCACTGATCTGCCCACAGTTTGTATCCCCCTAACAACTATTCCAGAGCGAACTCCATGGAAAGATGAGCATAGACTATCATTACAAATCCAGACAAAAGTGAGAGGAATATTTGACAAGGAAGAACAGAACAGTGTGCAGCGCAGAACAGCCACTCTCAGCTTCCTTGATGAAGAATACCCACAGGACCTCTGGATCCGAGTCTACACAGATGGGTCAGCACAAAATGCTGTTCGAAATGGAGGAGCGGGAGTGTACATAGAATACCCAAATAATACTAGGGACACAGCCAGAGTACCGACAGGAAAGTACTGCCATAACTATGATGCCGAAATTGAGGCAATCAAGATAGCAACAGAGAAATTACTAAATAACAGCAATGGTACACAACCTGTGGTGCTACTAACAGATGCAAAATCAGTACTCGAGGCGCTCCTCTCTGGGAAATTGCCAGTACTAAGGACACTACTTTCTGAACTTAGCAGTCAGCATAAAGTCACCATACAGTGGATACCATCCCACTGTGGAGTACCCGGAAACGACAGAGCTGATCAATTGGCTAAGGAAGGAGCCAAAGAGGAACAGCCTGATGTGCCCGTTACATACCACCAAAAGAAAAGAATGATCAAATCAGTCAGAAAGCCACCAAAACCTGCTCAAGATGACTACCACATTATGGACAGACCAGAACAAGTCATTATTCTGCGCCTCAGAACAGGACACAATAGATTACGCAACCACATGTATACAAAATTCAAGATTGGTGAAACAGCCATGTGCACATGTGGATTGGCGTCGCAGACAGCAGAGCACATACTCCAAGACTGCCCAAAATATAACATATCTAGGCAAACCTTCTGGCCTAGAGAGACGACGGTGGAAGATAAACTCTATGGACCACTGTGTGAACTGAAAAAAAACAGTTCAATTCATGCAAGAGACGACATTGCAGATATAGACATATTTCAAGCGAACGAAAGAAGAAGAAAAAAAAAAGAGGAAGAGGACTATTGGAGAAAGGATGGATTGAATTTTATGCAACCGAGAGCAATCATCAACCTACTGGAATCGTCCGACACAGATTAAGGTCTGAGCAGATCGCAGACCTTAATTTACGTGCACACTTACTGGAATATTTTGCTCCAACTATTCAGACGAATTGCAGGCCCTAAACATTACAGCATCAGCATAATGTCAATGGCAACAGTTTGTATTCCATAGTGATGAATTTTCAATTCCGCAAGCCTTCAGCGGTGACAAACAACTGTGTTTAAAAAAAAAAAACACTAAACGCATTGAATACCAACAGAAGAGTAATATTGCGGTGGGAACTGACATATTGTGGCATAACAAGAAACGTGAGAGCAAACACGTTGTCAAATTAGGGGACAACACACGTGCATACGATTCAATCTATAAACTTCAATGAAAAGAGGACCAACAACTTGGTCGTTAAGAAGAAAGCCCACTACAGAGACACTGACAACTATTTTCATAGTACAAAACAAGTAATCATGTTCCGTCTCTGAACGGTAAACGGCAGAGTAGACAGTCTTTCACGAAGACTCAAAGCGGGTCTGTCACCCATGTGTACGTGTGAATAAACTACACAGACAGCTGAACAGATCCTTAAAAATGGACACATGATGACTAAATTGCGGTATCATTTCTGGTCACTCTATATGCACATTGACGCACAGCTATTTGGAAGCTTTCACGAACTCAATATAAAAAGCTAACATGAATACTTGTGTACACATTATTAACCAGCAGCTGAAGAAACAAGGAGGAAATGAAAAATAAGTTAAGAATTGTATTCCTTCTACTTTCCTGTCAATTTACACATTATTTACCCCATACCTCTGTAAATTCTCTGTCTTTACTAATATTACACATTGCACCCCTCTCGGGATTCTCCGTGGTGAAGTGGTCAAGCCGTCTGACTCGGGCTCCGAAGGTTGTATGCTCGATTTTGGGCCGCGTCCTCCATTTCACGAGTGCATTTTTCGGAGACTCCCGATGGTCGTCGCTGGAGCTACGGAGTTCGTGCTTTGTGCGACGCTTTCCATCCTGGGGAAAGAGACTGAGCCATATGGGATAAAAACCCGGTGCAATGCAGTCGACCCTGTCGACTTTTAAGCTACTTCTTTTACTGCACCCACTCCCATACGAATCCGGATACGCCTTGTGTCGTCATCTGAATTGGCGGGGCATTAATTACTGTAAAAACAAGTTTGTTAGCGAGAAATCACTAGTTTTTCAGCAAAACATCAAAGAAATGTCGCCGCTATCGATGATTTAAGTTGCTTTTGGACCTATCAAAGACATATTCCTTGGGTGGGGGTAAATATAAGACGTTGCTGTGAAGTTGGAACTGCGACTAACTAACTAACTAACTAAATATAAGACGGCAGGAAAAATTTCATGACGATGCAACAGAAAGTTTTCAAAATAATTGATCGTGAATGACGGCATTCATTTCTTGACATACTATACTATAGAACTCACGGCTCCGAACTTTCAACCCCACTGGATTAAATGAATGGTCATCATCATTCTTGATGGACAAACAACGGACAATGAATGCTATGCACCAAAAATAGCAATCGTTGATAGAAGAAGAAGAAGAAGAAGAAGAAGAAGAAGAAGAAGAAGAAGAAGAAGAAGAAGAAGAAGAAGAAGAAGAAGAAGAAGAAGAAGAAGAAGAAGAAATGCCCTTGAATATTGTTGTAGGATATTCTAAGTGTTTGAACAAAAGTTTATGAAACATTGCGGGTTCATGACCTACGGGGTCATGACCCGGAACCGGATGTAAACACCTAGGGAGGCAAATTCGACTGGGATATGGCTTCCAGGAAAATTTCATAACAAACTGGAAAACATCAAGGAATACATCCCGATATACTCTCTCATTATTTATAGCCAACTTCGTTCACAAGCAAGCACATTAATGGACTTACTAATGTGCTTACATTTGTGGTGATTCTAGGTCGGTTGTGTTAGGAACTGGGAAATTTACAGGGCCATGGATTGTCCACCGTCATTTACCCCCACTCAATTTTATGGCAGGTACGTTACTCAGTTACTGAACTCGTCATGTATTCTAGTAAGTAAGTAGTAGGGAGAGATTACTAACAAACATTTGTGAATAATACTAAGCGTTATTCACAAACGCGACTGGTCACGTGACGTTTACTACCGCCGTCGATTGGCTTCAGAAGAATCTATTAATATTACGAAGTGTTTATCCGCTAAACGGTTCTGGTCACGTGACGTCTATTCTATATCTTCTATGTTAGAGAGCAGTACAAACTGGCATATCGTTGGGGGGGGGGGGGGGGCAGTATAATGTATTCAGTATATATACATACATATAATAGAAGATAAAGAAGACAAGCAAGTGCTATTGTGTATGATTAGGGTTAGGGATTGGTTTAGGGTTTGGGTTAGTGTTAGGGAATACATGTTAGTAATACATGTTCCAGGGCCCCGTTTGCGAATAAAGCCTCCCTTAATATTATTCTCCTTGTCTGTCTTTTTTTTGCTAGTTCAGACAATCAGTTCTTTCTCTTCAAATCAAAACCAATGACCAAGTACTACAGGAGACAAATGAAAATCGTAAATTGATTAGAGAAATTAGACGTAGACAGTCAAAATTTTTTGGATATGTTATGAGAAGAAATGAATTGAGAACTTAGTGACAACTGGCAAGATCGAAGGGAACAGACCAAGAGGAAGACCGAGAGGAAAATACCTGGATGGCTTGGCCACATGGCATGGACGAGACAGGAACACTGAGCTGATCCACGACTCTGGTGATCTAGTGAAATGGTGAGTCATGACCGCCCACGCTTTCCGGCATGGCACGTGATTGATTGATTGATTTCTTCAAACCTCACTAAGACGATATTTGTCAACAAGGACACACTACTTATAGTGATAATTTATTTGGCAAATAAAATTCACATTAAACAAAGACATCTGTTGGATCCATAATTTCTGACACTCGATCACTCTGTCGCTGCCGGCAGGTTCGCCGCTCCCCCCCCCCTCCCCCCCCCGGGAGCTTCCTCAGATCCATAGAGCACACTTTATTCACACGCTTCGAGTTTCTCAGTTCTATATTTTAGTTCCTGATGTTTAATATTTTTTGAAAATTATATCACCTACTGAATGGCAGGCGGAGATACTTACCACTATACTACCGAGGACACGATAATATTTCCACTATTTGACTAATAATGTAGTCAAGCGTACGTCAGGTGACCAGCCACATTTGTGAATAACGCTCAGTATTATTCACAAACGTTTGTGAATGATCACTACGATTCTAGTAGTATAGTAGTGCTAGATAGATACTCATCTTCTTAACTAGACAGTACTAGCTGTTGTTTGTAATCTAGTCAGCGTATTCTGTACATGGTGCTTGCTATTTCAACTCATTGTCTATCTGGATCCGAACAAGTTAAAACCAATAAGTAGCTCCGTAGTAAAACAGCTTTACTAAATCTAAAACAAGTCAAGTGTAATGTACACTAAAGCCAAGAAAGCAGTATAATGCAGTAAAAAACATGTCCCTTCACAGCCTTAACCAGTGGACTCTGTCAGGTATAAATTCATAGGTATTAATCTGCAATCTTAGAAGTAGAGGGAAGAGAAGAGACTGTAGGACATACCTGACAATTTAAAAATTGACAGCTGTAATGGTTACATTAAGATTTGATCTGCATTATTCCGATGATGGTAACACCTCTCTGAAGAGATACATGCACTTGCAACATGACCAGCGAGATACTCTTGACAAGTCTGTGGATGCTCAAATGACCTTAAAATATCTAATTCTAATGTGTTGCAGCCAGTCACACCAGTTTGGTATGTTTGTGGTCTGCACATGTGGACTCCCTCACGCCCCCCTCCCTCTTTCCTCTCTCAAGAATCAGAAATTGGGCACCCAGGCCTGTCTTACATTCAGCCCTTCCATTAACTCATCTTTTATACATCAATTATCTATTGTGCATCTTACATTCACATTGGAAAAAAACAAACATTGTCAGATGAATGTAGTGAGCATAAATAGTGCATTTTACCATGTTATGAAACAGGTAGGCACACGTATACACATACACTCATAATTGCATAAACACATACATACACACACACACACACCCACCCCCCACAAAACTTTCATTCATTCGTATTTGCTCTCTCTCTCTCTCTCTCTCTCCCTCTCTTTCTATCTCTCTCTCTCCCTCTCTCTCTCTCTCTCTCTCTCTCTCTCTCTCTCTCGTTGGCAAAGTCCTGTGCACTAACTGACTCCAGACCGACAGCATGCAATTGAGTGAGTGCAAAATATTTACAGCTTCTGACATAGGAACAGGGAATGTTGCACCAAGAGCACAGATGGTAAATGAAAGAATATCAGATAAATGATACGGAGCTACTTATTAGTTTTCCACATGTGGATTGGCGTTGCAGACAGAAGAGCACATACTCCAAGACTGCCCAAAATATAACATATCCAGGCAAACCTTCTGGCCTAGAGAGACGACAGTGGAAGATAAACTCTATGGACCGCTGTGTGAAATGAAAAAGACAGTTCAATTCATACAAGAGACAGCTTTGCAGTTATAGACATATTTCAAGCGAACGAAAGAAGAAGAAGAAGATAAATGGAAAAAAAAACACGAACATAATCAGGTGATTTCAATGCCAGTCTTCGAACTGACTGACCCTTTTTTTTTGCACTTGCTCGCTTTTAACCCAAGCGTAGTCCATAGACACTATTTTTATAGTAGTGATGGGCTGAATTTTGCATGTGGGCTAGCTTTCCCTATTGACAGTGTCCCTCGCCATCAGGTGAACCCACTCTGACTTCAGAGGTACTTGTAATTAACATCCCCAAGTCAAGGACGCCAGGTCAACATTTTAGTCCGGCTGTCCGGTGTAGGGGTTGAACCGCTAACCTCGGCGTTTGTATCCATTCGGTCATGTGGACCTGCTACTGACTGACCTAATACTGAATAAATTCTTCCATTCTTTTACAAATAAACCAGGAAACAGAAAAGACGACAGGATGCAGTTGCTAGGAAGTTGGGACAGAAAGCGGTCAAACTGCCCACAGCATTTTCTCACAGGTACAGTATATGATATTAGTTTATAAACAGATCTTGAGGGTGACAATTTTGGAATACAAATTTAACTGAGGCCACACCAACATTTTTGTTGATAAGAAACACATTCAAACACATCAACTTTCCTTGTGGTAACAAAATATCTTCAATCAATCACATACACTTGTGATTGCTGATGCTGAGGTAGCGGGTTCAACCCCCTACACTGGTCAGTTGGAATAAAATCTGGGCTTCTTGTCCTTGACTTGGGGACATAAATTACAAGTACCTCAGAAGTTAGAGCGAGGTCACCTGATGGCTAGGGACACTGGTAGTAGGAAAGGTAACCCACAAGCAAAATGGAATCCAGTGCACTAGAAGTTGTAGCACATGTATGAAGTTTAAAGCGAGTAAACGCAAAAAAAAAAAATAAATGTGATAACAAAGATTTCAAATACATCATCGTAATGTTAAAAGAAACATTTTGAAACGCAAACATTTTTATTGAAAACAAACATTCAAACATCAATTCCTGCCAGGGTTTATCCATGGCATGACTGTATGCCTGCTCCCTGTGGTAGAGCAGCAGTGTGATTTCTAGCCGCAGGTTCAATTCTGCCTCTCCGGCCTAGTCAGAAAATGTAGTAGTCATGACAACAGAAAACAGGTCCGTTCAGTGGTAGATACATACATCATGGTGTTAGAGAAAATACTGAACATAAACACATCGGTTCTACTCTCTGGAATGGGAGATGCAGTTGCGCAGTGGCTAGATGCTATCATCTGCCAGCCCAGTGGTCACGGGTTCGAATCTGTACCAGGGCAAATGTGAGACATTGACTGGGGTTGCCAGGTTCACCCAGCCTAAAGTAGGTACCAGGAGATGTCTAGGGAAGTCAAGGTGGCCAGCGTGACACTGAGCACACTCACACAGTGCCGGTGGTCAGTACAAATATGGGTCTAGCACCATATACCCGATGTGTCTCAGTCAATCAATCAATCAGGTGCCATCTCCACAATGAAGGTTGGCTACAATGGATCTCCAACACTGTCTGTCTCTCACCTTGACTGTACGTTCTGTCAGATTGATGTTTGTCCATCTCTTGATGTTATCTTCCCACTTATGCCGTCGTCTACCTCTCTCAACCTTGCCCTCCAGTATGGTTTTATGAGAGTGTTTTAACGTGGCCAAAATATTTCACCTGCCTATTTTTTATTTCTTTCATCAACTATCTTTTCATTCCCAGATTTTCTAGAACCTCTGTTTTTGATTGTTTTTGTTTCTGTGAATTACAACACATGTGTCTAAGTTGTGCTAAAGGGCCTGTTACTGTGATTACTGTCCAGGGTAGGAGACCTGAGGTTTTTATAAGTGATCAGTTGCAAATTTTGTGTTTAAATTTTGCTGTAGAATTGTTAGGCATGTTAATTTGTTTGGTTATTTTCTGTGTTAAATTTTGTTCTAGAATTCTGGGACCTACGAACTGTTGGAGAGTCTTCTACAGGCAGACTGATGCCTTCAGCTGGGCCAGACGAACAGCAGAGGTTTGCTTCCACTTACATTCTTCATCATTTGCTGACTTTTATCATCTTGTTAAGTTAAGAAACTCCCATTTACCTTTCACAAGGCATGAAGGAGATTATGTGAGTTTGACCCACATTTTCTGAGACCAGGTAGAACATTTGGGGCCATGGGGTTTACATAACACCAACCAAGTAAAGCAATGACAAACTACCTTCTTTTCAGATTTCTTACACATTATGTCTATACTTAAATAACAGCAGATAGAAGCTGTATTAAAGAAGTTAAATGTAAAATACCCCAAGCAAAAGCAGCATTTCACAAAATGAAGAATATGCTCTGCAATTTATCTTTGTCAATCGAGTTGAGGGAAGTATTCTTAAGACCTATATTGAGCCAATCTAGATGTATGGAAGCGAATCATGTACAATTTACAGACAGGTGAGGAAATGTGGTTGAATAGAAGAATGGTGACAACACTGCGTACAAATACATTAATGAAGATATCTTGAAAGACGCTAACTACGAGGGGAAGTCAATAAGGACTTTGCAGGAGGACTGATAAAATGGTGGGATAAGTGCATCAATGTTGGTGGAAATTATGTTGGGAAATAAAGGGTCAATGTATGTATAAAAATAAACTGGTTTCAAGTTGTTGTCATATTTAGTTATTTTTCTACAGCCATTTGTGGCTTACTTATTAACTTACCCTTGTAACAAAGACAACTGGTTACTTGCACCAGAAGAAGATAGTCCATGTTCTTTGGGCACGTTTTGAGAAGGGGAATGCTGAAGTATGTTGTCACAACATGAAAATTGGAGGCGAGGAGATGCAGGGGGAGACTAAAAGAGAAGAGGCTAGACATTTTGATATCATAGATTGGATGAACATCAGTATCAGAAATGATTGGCAGTACAGAAGACAAAGGGCTGTAGACAGACATGATCACCAACACCACATGGCATGGACTATAAGAAGATTGGCAGTACACGAGACAGAAGGCTGTAGACAGACTTGATCAACAATGCCACACGTCATGGACAGTATGAAGAAGATAACACCAAACATGTTTACTTTGGCACATGTCCACTACCAGTTCTAAGAGAAACAGCATAAAGTGTCTCTCAAACAACACACACAAACAAATCAAGTAAACATGTTGAGATCTTGCATCTTCCCTGTGGCAACACAAGGATCTATATCATAGGCCAGTTCACATCCCTAATGAAGGAAATGGCGACTTTTAAACTTGAATGGTACCGAAACATTCTTACATTATCGTGGATCAAGAAAAAGGAAAATACTGACTGACAGGAGCTAAGCTATGAACCTGATCCTTGACACTGGTATTCTACAAGATCTAAACATGGAAAGAGTCTGACTCGGCAACAGCATCATGTACTCTAGAGTAGAAGGATAGACTAAACAAGACAGTAAGGAGATACCTCTACATCTCAGGTAGAAGAGGAAAGACTGCATAAGACTCTTTTTGCTTCTACACTCTAGAGTAAAAGAACAGACTAAACAAGACAGTAAGAAGATATCTCTACATCTTACGTAGAAGAGGAAAGACTGCATAAGACTCTTTTTGCTTCTACACTCTAGAGTAAAAGAACAGACAAAACAAGACAGTAAGAAGATATCTCTACATCTTACGTAGAAGAGGAAAGACTGCATAAGACTCTTTTTGCTTCTACACTCTAGAGTAAAAGAACAGACAAAACAAGACAGTAAGAAGGTATCTCTACATCTTAGGTAGAAGAGGAAAGACTACATAAGACTCTTTTTGCTTCTACACTCTAGAGTAAAATAACATACTAAACAAGACAAGGTATCTTTACATCTTAGGTAGAAGAGGAAAGACTACATAAGACTCCTGGTGCTTCTACACTTTAGAGTAAAAGAACAGACTAAACAAGACAGTAAGGAGGTGACTCTACAAGCGGGCTCACTAGCAAAGTTGATAGGGAACTGCACTGATAGTGTCATGAACATGGTTGGACACAGGTTCAACACTTGGGCTCATCACCTGTAAAAGTGAGGAAAAGACTGGCCATTTATTCCATCATGCATCCAGGTCTACAACATGTGATGGCACTATCACATCACAGACCCTCTAGCAGGAAACTGCTCCAGGACCAATTATTATTAAGAAGGTACCTCTACACACTGCGATAGAGGAGAGAGACTGAACAAGACTGTAAAATACATATACATCCTGAGGTAGAAGAGGATTACACTGTATAAATAAGCACCTGATTGTAATACATAAACTTCATTACATAGCAAACGGCTTCTCTGTAGGATGTCATGGTGTTTGCATTCGAGAACAGTGATGGAGATCCCGCTCATGCAGCAGGGCAGAGACGCTACCTCGTGACTAGTCTGGACGTGTTCTGGCATTACTACAGGTATTATCAGCTGTTTGTGTCACATCGTCCATCAGCTGTCCACCTCACATAATCTATTAGCTGTCCACCTCACATAATCTATTAGCTGTCCACCTCACATAATATATTAGTTGTCCACCTCACATGATATATTAGCTGTCCACCTCAGATAATATATTAGTTCTCCACCTCACATAATATATTAGCTGTCCACCTCACATAATATATTAGTTGTCCACTCACATAATATATTAGTTGTCCACCTCACATAATATATTAGTTGTCCACCTCACATAATATATTAGTTGTCCACCTCACATAATATATTAGTTGTCCACCTCACATGATATATTAGCTGTCCACCTCAGATAATATATTAGTTCTCCACCTCACATAATATATTAGCTGTCCACCTCACATAATATATTAGTTGTCCACCTCACATAATATATTAGATGTCCACCTCACATAATATATTAGTTGTCCACCTCACATAATCTATTAGCTGTCCACCTCACATAATATATTAGTTGTCCACCTCACATAATATATTAGCTGTCCACCTCAGATAATATATTAGTTCTCCACCTCACATAATATATTAGCTGTCCACCTCACATAATATATTAGTTGTCCACCTCACATGATATATTAGTTGTCCACCTCACATAATATATTAGTTGTCCACCTCACATGATATATTAGTTGTCCACCTCACATGATATCTTAGTTGTCCACCTCACATAATCTATTAGCTGTCCACCTCACATGATATATTAGTTCTCCACCTCACATAATATATTAGCTGTCCACCTCACATAATATATTAGTTGTCCACCTCACATGATATATTAGTTGTCCACCTCACATAATATATTAGTTGTCCACCTCACATGATATATTAGTTGTCCACCTCACATGATATATTAGTTGTCCACCTCACATAATCTATTAGCTGTCCACCTCACATGATATATTAGTTCTCCACCTCACATGATATATTAGCTGTCCACCTCACATAATATATTAGTTGTCCACCTCACATGATATATTAGTTCTCCACCTCACATAATATATTAGTTATCCACCTCACATAATATATTAGTTGTCCACCTCACATGATATATTAGTTGTCCACCTTACATAATATATTAGTTGTCCACCTTACATAATATATTAGTTGTCCACCTCACATAATATTTTAGTTGTCCACCTCACATAATCTATTAGCTGTCCACCTCACATGATATATTAGTTGTCCACCTCACATGATATATTAGTTGTCCACCTCACATGATATATTAGTTGTCCACCTCACATGATATATTAGTTGTCCACCTTACATAATATATTAGTTGTCCACCTCACATAATATATTAGTTATCCACCTCACATGATATATTAGTTGTCCACCTCACATGATATATTAGTTACCCACCTCACATAATATATTAGTTGTCCACCTCACATGATATATTAGTTGTCCACTCACATAATATATTAGTTGTCCACCTCACATGATATATTAGTTATCCACCTCACATAATATATTAGTTGTCCACCTCACATGATATATTAGTTGTCCACTCACATAATATATTAGTTGTCCACCTCACATAATATATTAGTTGTCCACCTCACATAATATATTAGTTGTCCACCTCACATAATATATTAGTTGTCCACCTCACATAATATATTAGTTGTCCACCTCACATGATATATTAGTTATCCACCTCACATAATATATTAGTTGTCCACCTCACATGATATATTAGTTGTCCACCTCACATGATATATTAGCTGTCCACCTCACATGATATATTAGTTGTCCACCTCACATGATATATTAGTTGTCCACTCACATAATATATTAGTTATCCACCTCACATAATATATTAGTTGTCCACCTCACATGATATATTAGTTGTCCACCTTACATAATATATTAGTTGTCCACCTCACATAATATATTAGTTATCCACCTCACATGATATATTAGTTATCCACCTCACATGATATATTAGTTATCCACCTCACATAATATATTAGTTGTCCACCTCACATAATATATTAGCTGTCCACCTCACATGATATATTAGCTGTCCACCTCACATGATATATTAGATGTCCACCTCACATAATATATTAGCTGTCCACCTCACATAATATATTAGTTGTCCACCTCACATGATATATTAGTTGTCCGCCTCACATAATATATTAGTTGTCCACCTCACATGATATATTAGTTGTCCACCTCACATAATATATTACTTGTCCACCTCACATAATCTATTAGCTGTCCACCTCACATGATATATTAGTTGTCCACCTCACATGATATATTAGTTATCCACCTCACATAATATATTAGTTGTCCACCTCACATGATATATTAGTTGTCCACCTTACATAATATATTAGTTGTCCACCTCACATAATATTTTAGTTGTCCACCTCACATGATATATTAGTTGTCCACCTCACCTAATATATTAGTTGTCCACCTCACATAATATATTAGTTGTCCACCTCACATAATATATTAGTTGTCCACCTCACATAATCTATTAGTTGTCCACCTCACATGATATATTAGTTATCCACCTCACATAATATATTAGTTATCCACCTCACATGATATATTAGTTGTCCACCTCACATAATATATTAGTTGTCCACCTCACATAATATATTAGTTGTCCACCTCACATAATCTATTAGTTGTCCACCTCACATGATATATTAGTTATCCACCTCACATAATATATTAGTTGACCACCTCACATGATATATTAGTTGTCCACCTCACATGATATATTAGTTGTCCACCTCACATAATATATTAGTTGTCCACCTCACATAATCTATTAGCTGTCCACCTCACATGATATATTAGTTATCCACCTCACATGATATATTAGTTATCCACCTCACATAATATATTAGTTATCCACCTCACATAATATATTAGTTGTCCACCTCACATGATATATTAGTTGTCCACCTCACATGATATATTAGTTGTTCACCTCACATAATATATTAGTTGTCCACCTCACATAATATATTAGTTGTCCACCTCACATAATATATTAGCTGTCCACCTCACATGATATATTAGTTATCCACCTCACATGATATATTAGTTATCCACCTCACATGATATATTAGTTATCCACCTCACATAATATATTAGTTGTCCACCTCACATAATATATTAGTTATCCACCTCACATAATATATTAGTTATCCACCTCACATAATCTATTAGTTATCCACCTCACATGATATATTAGTTGTCCACCTCACATGATATATTAGTTGTTCACCTCACATAATATATTAGTTGTCCACCTCACATAATATATTAGTTGTCCACCTCACATAATATATTAGTTGTCCACCTCACATAATATATTAGTTGTCCACCTCACATAATCTATTAGCTGTCCACCTCACATGATATATTAGTTATCCGCCTCACATAATCTATTAGCTGTCCACCTCACATAATATATTAGTTGTCCACCTCACATAATATATTAGTTATCCACCTCACATGATATATTAGTTATCCACCTCACATGATATATTAATTGTCCACCTCACATAATATATTAGTTGTCCACCTCACATAATATATTAGATGTCCACCTCACATAATATATTAGTTATCGACCTCACATAATATATTAGATGTCCACCTCACATAATATATTATTTGTCCATCTCACATAATCTATTAGTTGTCCACCTCACATGATATATTAGTTATCCACCTCACATGATATATTAGTTATCCACCTCACATGATATATTAGTTATCCTTCTCACATGATATATTATCTGTCCACCTCACATGATATATTAGTTATCCACCTCACATGATATATTAGTTATCCACCTCACATGATATATTAGTTATCCACCTCACATGATATATTAGTTATCCACCTCACATAATATATTTGTTGTCCACCTCACATGATATATTATTTATCCACCCCACATGATATATTAGTTGTCCACCTCACATAATATATTAGTTGTCCACCTCACATAATCTATTAGCTGTCCACCTCACATGATATATTAGTTATCCACCTCACATAATATATTAG
The DNA here is from genome assembly GCA_963921405.1 of Cepaea hortensis. Classification (NCBI taxonomy): domain Eukaryota; kingdom Metazoa; phylum Mollusca; class Gastropoda; order Stylommatophora; family Helicidae; genus Cepaea; species Cepaea hortensis. Next base: position 121,309,290 of record OY992883.1, read on the forward strand.
TTATCCACCTCACATGATATATTAGTTATCCACCTCACATGATATATTAGTTATCCACCTCACATAATATATTAGTTGTCCACCTCACATGATATATTAGTTGTCACCTCACATGATATATTAGTTGTCCACCTCACATAATCTATTAGCTGTCCACCTCACATGATATATTAGTTGTCCACCTCACATGATATATTAGTTATCCACCTCACATGATATATTAGTTGTCCACCTCACATGATATATTAGTTGTCCACCTCACATAATATATTAGTTGTCCACCTCACATGATATATTAGTTATCCACCTCACATGATATATTAGTTGTCCACCTCACATGATATATTAGTTATCCACCTCACATGATATATTAGTTATCCACCTCACACAATATATTAGTTGTCCACCTCACATGATATATTAGTTATCCACCTCACATAATATATTAGCTGTCCACCTCACATGATATATTAGTTATCCACCTCACATGATATATTAGTTATCCACCTCACATGATATATTAGTTGTCCACCTCACATAATCTATTGTCCACCTCACATGATATATTAGTTGTCCACCTCACATGATATATTAGTTGTCCACCTCACATAATCTATTAGTTGTCCACCTCACATGATATATTAGTTGTCCACCTCACATAATATATTAGTTGTCCACCTCACATGATATATTAGTTGTCCACCTCACATAATATATTACTTGTCCACCTCACATAATATATTAGTTATCCACCTCACATGATATATTAGTTATCCACCTCACATAATATATTAGTTGTCCATCTCACATAATCTATTAGCTGTCCACCTCACATAATATATTAGTTGTCCACCTCACATGATATATTAGCTGTCCACCTCAGATAATATATTAGTTCTCCACCTCACATAATATATTAGCTGTCCACCTCACATAATATATTAGTTGTCCACCTCACATAATATATTAGCTGTCCACCTCAGATAATATATTAGTTCTCCACCTCACATAATATATTAGCTGTCCACCTCACATAATATATTAGTTGTCCACCTCACATGATATATTAGTTGTCCACCTCACATAATATATTAGTTGTCCACCTCACATGATATATTAGTTGTCCACCTCACATGATATATTAGTTGTCCACCTCACATAATCTATTAGCTGTCCACCTCACATGATATATTAGTTCTCCACCTCACATAATATATTAGCTGTCCACCTCACATAATATATTAGTTGTCCACCTCACATGATATATTAGTTGTCCACCTCACATAATATATTAGTTGTCCACCTCACATGATATATTAGTTGTCCACCTCACATGATATATTAGTTGTCCACCTCACATAATCTATTAACTGTCCACCTCACATGATATATTAGTTCTCCACCTCACATGATATATTAGCTGTCCACCTCACATGATATATTAGTTGTCCACCTTACATAATATATTAGTTGTCCACCTTACATAATATATTAGTTGTCCACCTTACATAATATATTAGTTGTCCACCTCACATAATATATTAGTTATCCACCTCACATGATATATTAGTTGTCCACCTCACATGATATATTAGTTGTCCACCTCACATAATATATTAGTTGTCCACCTCACATGATATATTAGTTGTCCACTCACATAATATATTAGTTGTCCACCTCACATGATATATTAGTTATCCACCTCACATAATATATTAGTTGTCCACCTCACATGATATATTAGTTGTCCACTCACATAATATATTAGTTGTCCACCTCACATAATATATTAGTTGTCCACCTCACATAATATATTAGTTGTCCACCTCACATAATATATTAGTTGTCCACCTCACATAATATATTAGTTGTCCACCTCACATGATATATTAGTTATCCACCTCACATAATATATTAGTTGTCCACCTCACATGATATATTAGTTGTCCACCTCACATGATATATTAGCTGTCCACCTCACATGATATATTAGTTGTCCACCTCACATGATATATTAGTTGTCCACTCACATAATATATTAGTTATCCACCTCACATAATATATTAGTTGTCCACCTCACATGATATATTAGTTGTCCACCTTACATAATATATTAGTTGTCCACCTCACATAATATATTAGTTATCCACCTCACATGATATATTAGTTATCCACCTCACATGATATATTAGTTATCCACCTCACATAATATATTAGTTGTCCACCTCACATAATATATTAGCTGTCCACCTCACATGATATATTAGCTGTCCACCTCACATGATATATTAGATGTCCACCTCACATAATATATTAGCTGTCCACCTCACATAATATATTAGTTGTCCACCTCACATGATATATTAGTTGTCCGCCTCACATAATATATTAGTTGTCCACCTCACATGATATATTAGTTGTCCACCTCACATAATATATTACTTGTCCACCTCACATAATCTATTAGCTGTCCACCTCACATGATATATTAGTTGTCCACCTCACATGATATATTAGTTATCCACCTCACATGATATATTAGTTGTCCACCTTACATAATATATTAGTTGTCCACCTCACATAATATTTTAGTTGTCCACCTCACATGATATATTAGTTGTCCACCTCACCTAATATATTAGTTGTCCACCTCACATAATATATTAGTTGTCCACCTCACATAATATATTAGTTGTCCACCTCACATAATCTATTAGTTGTCCACCTCACATGATATATTAGTTATCCACCTCACATAATATATTAGTTATCCACCTCACATGATATATTAGTTGTCCACCTCACATAATATATTAGTTGTCCACCTCACATAATATATTAGTTGTCCACCTCACATAATCTATTAGTTGTCCACCTCACATGATATATTAGTTATCCACCTCACATAATATATTAGTTGACCACCTCACATGATATATTAGTTGTCCACCTCACATGATATATTAGTTGTCCACCTCACATAATATATTAGTTGTCCACCTCACATAATCTATTAGCTGTCCACCTCACATGATATATTAGTTATCCACCTCACATGATATATTAGTTATCCACCTCACATAATATATTAGTTATCCACCTCACATAATATATTAGTTGTCCACCTCACATGATATATTAGTTGTCCACCTCACATGATATATTAGTTGTTCACCTCACATAATATATTAGTTGTCCACCTCACATAATATATTAGTTGTCCACCTCACATAATATATTAGCTGTCCACCTCACATGATATATTAGTTATCCACCTCACATGATATATTAGTTATCCACCTCACATGATATATTAGTTATCCACCTCACATAATATATTAGTTGTCCACCTCACATAATATATTAGTTATCCACCTCACATAATATATTAGTTATCCACCTCACATAATCTATTAGTTATCCACCTCACATGATATATTAGTTGTCCACCTCACATGATATATTAGTTGTTCACCTCACATAATATATTAGTTGTCCACCTCACATAATATATTAGTTGTCCACCTCACATAATATATTAGTTGTCCACCTCACATAATATATTAGTTGTCCACCTCACATAATCTATTAGCTGTCCACCTCACATGATATATTAGTTATCCGCCTCACATAATCTATTAGCTGTCCACCTCACATAATATATTAGTTGTCCACCTCACATAATATATTAGTTATCCACCTCACATGATATATTAGTTGTCCACCTCACATGATATATTAGTTGTCCACCTCACATGATATATTAGTTGTCCACCTCACATAATCTATTAGCTGTCCACCTCACATGATATATTAGTTCTCCACCTCACATGATATATTAGCTGTCCACCTCACATAATATATTAGTTGTCCACCTCACATGATATATTAGTTCTCCACCTCACATAATATATTAGTTATCCACCTCACATAATATATTAGTTGTCCACCTCACATGATATATTAGTTGTCCACCTTACATAATATATTAGTTGTCCACCTTACATAATATATTAGTTGTCCACCTCACATAATATTTTAGTTGTCCACCTCACATAATCTATTAGCTGTCCACCTCACATGATATATTAGTTGTCCACCTCACATGATATATTAGTTGTCCACCTCACATAATATATTAGTTGTCCACCTCACATGATATATTAGTTGTCCACCTTACATAATATATTAGTTGTCCACCTCACATAATATATTAGTTATCCACCTCACATGATATATTAGTTGTCCACCTCACATGATATATTAGTTATCCACCTCACATAATATATTAGTTGTCCACCTCACATGATATATTAGTTGTCCACTCACATAATATATTAGTTGTCCACCTCACATGATATATTAGTTATCCACCTCACATAATATATTAGTTGTCCACCTCACATGATATATTAGTTGTCCACTCACATAATATATTAGTTGTCCACCTCACATAATATATTAGTTGTCCACCTCACATAATATATTAGTTGTCCACCTCACATAATATATTAGTTGTCCACCTCACATAATATATTAGTTGTCCACCTCACATGATATATTAGTTATCCACCTCACATAATATATTAGTTGTCCACCTCACATGATATATTAGCTGTCCACCTCACATGATATATTAGCTGTCCACCTCACATGATATATTAGTTGTCCACCTCACATGATATATTAGTTGTCCACTCACATAATATATTAGTTATCCACCTCACATAATATATTAGTTGTCCACCTCACATGATATATTAGTTGTCCACTCACATAATATATTAGTTGTCCACCTCACATAATATATTAGTTGTCCACCTCACATAATATATTAGATGTCCACCTCACATAATATATTAGTTATCGACCTCACATAATATATTAGATGTCCACCTCACATAATATATTATTTGTCCATCTCACATAATCTATTAGTTGTCCACCTCACATGATATATTAGTTATCCACCTCACATGATATATTAGTTATCCACCTCACATGATATATTAGTTATCCTTCTCACATGATATATTATCTGTCCACCTCACATGATATATTAGTTATCCACCTCACATGATATATTAGTTATCCACCTCACATGATATATTAGTTATCCACCTCACATGATATATTAGTTATCCACCTCACATAATATATTTGTTGTCCACCTCACATGATATATTATTTATCCACCCCACATGATATATTAGTTGTCCACCTCACATAATATATTAGTTGTCCACCTCACATAATCTATTAGCTGTCCACCTCACATGATATATTAGTTATCCACCTCACATAATATATTAGTTATCCACCTCACATGATATATTAGTTATCCACCTCACATGATATATTAGTTATCCACCTCACATAATATATTAGTTGTCCACCTCACATGATATATTAGTTGTCACCTCACATGATATATTAGTTGTCCACCTCACATAATCTATTAGCTGTCCACCTCACATGATATATTAGTTGTCCACCTCACATGATATATTAGTTATCCACCTCACATGATATATTAGTTGTCCACCTCACATGATATATTAGTTGTCCACCTCACATAATATATTAGTTGTCCACCTCACATGATATATTAGTTATCCACCTCACATGATATATTAGTTGTCCACCTCACATGATATATTAGTTATCCACCTCACATGATATATTAGTTATCCACCTCACACAATATATTAGTTGTCCACCTCACATGATATATTAGTTATCCACCTCACATAATATATTAGCTGTCCACCTCACATGATATATTAGTTATCCACCTCACATGATATATTAGTTATCCACCTCACATGATATATTAGTTGTCCACCTCACATAATCTATTGTCCACCTCACATGATATATTAGTTGTCCACCTCACATGATATATTAGTTGTCCACCTCACATAATCTATTAGTTGTCCACCTCACATGATATATTAGTTGTCCACCTCACATAATATATTAGTTGTCCACCTCACATGATATATTAGTTATCCACCTCACATAATATATTAGTTATCCACCTCACATGATATATTAGTTGTCCACCTCACATAATATATTAGTTGTCCACCTCACATAATATATTAGTTGTCCACCTCACATAATCTATTAGTTGTCCACCTCACATGATATATTAGTTATCCACCTCACATAATATATTAGTTGACCACCTCACATGATATATTAGTTATCCACCTCACATAATATATTAGTTATCCACCTCACATAATCTATTAGTTATCCACCTCACATGATATATTAGTTGTCCACCTCACATGATATATTAGTTGTTCACCTCACATAATATATTAGTTGTCCACCTCACATAATATATTAGTTGTCCACCTCACATAATATATTAGTTGTCCACCTCACATAATATATTAGTTGTCCACCTCACATAATCTATTAGCTGTCCACCTCACATGATATATTAGTTATCCGCCTCACATAATCTATTAGCTGTCCACCTCACATAATATATTAGTTGTCCACCTCACATAATATATTAGTTATCCACCTCACATGATATATTAGTTGTCCACCTCACATGATATATTAGTTGTCCACCTCACATGATATATTAGTTGTCCACCTCACATAATCTATTAGCTGTCCACCTCACATGATATATTAGTTCTCCACCTCACATGATATATTAGCTGTCCACCTCACATAATATATTAGTTGTCCACCTCACATGATATATTAGTTCTCCACCTCACATAATATATTAGTTATCCACCTCACATAATATATTAGTTGTCCACCTCACATGATATATTAGTTGTCCACCTTACATAATATATTAGTTGTCCACCTTACATAATATATTAGTTGTCCACCTCACATAATATTTTAGTTGTCCACCTCACATAATCTATTAGCTGTCCACCTCACATGATATATTAGTTGTCCACCTCACATGATATATTAGTTGTCCACCTCACATAATATATTAGTTGTCCACCTCACATGATATATTAGTTGTCCACCTTACATAATATATTAGTTGTCCACCTCACATAATATATTAGTTATCCACCTCACATGATATATTAGTTGTCCACCTCACATGATATATTAGTTATCCACCTCACATAATATATTAGTTGTCCACCTCACATGATATATTAGTTGTCCACTCACATAATATATTAGTTGTCCACCTCACATGATATATTAGTTATCCACCTCACATAATATATTAGTTGTCCACCTCACATGATATATTAGTTGTCCACTCACATAATATATTAGTTGTCCACCTCACATAATATATTAGTTGTCCACCTCACATAATATATTAGTTGTCCACCTCACATAATATATTAGTTGTCCACCTCACATAATATATTAGTTGTCCACCTCACATGATATATTAGTTATCCACCTCACATAATATATTAGTTGTCCACCTCACATGATATATTAGCTGTCCACCTCACATGATATATTAGCTGTCCACCTCACATGATATATTAGTTGTCCACCTCACATGATATATTAGTTGTCCACTCACATAATATATTAGTTATCCACCTCACATAATATATTAGTTGTCCACCTCACATGATATATTAGTTGTCCACTCACATAATATATTAGTTGTCCACCTCACATAATATATTAGTTGTCCACCTCACATAATATATTAGATGTCCACCTCACATAATATATTAGTTATCGACCTCACATAATATATTAGATGTCCACCTCACATAATATATTATTTGTCCATCTCACATAATCTATTAGTTGTCCACCTCACATGATATATTAGTTATCCACCTCACATGATATATTAGTTATCCACCTCACATGATATATTAGTTATCCTTCTCACATGATATATTATCTGTCCACCTCACATGATATATTAGTTATCCACCTCACATGATATATTAGTTATCCACCTCACATGATATATTAGTTATCCACCTCACATGATATATTAGTTATCCACCTCACATAATATATTTGTTGTCCACCTCACATGATATATTATTTATCCACCCCACATGATATATTAGTTGTCCACCTCACATAATATATTAGTTGTCCACCTCACATAATCTATTAGCTGTCCACCTCACATGATATATTAGTTATCCACCTCACATAATATATTAGTTATCCACCTCACATGATATATTAGTTATCCACCTCACATGATATATTAGTTATCCACCTCACATAATATATTAGTTGTCCACCTCACATGATATATTAGTTGTCACCTCACATGATATATTAGTTGTCCACCTCACATAATCTATTAGCTGTCCACCTCACATGATATATTAGTTGTCCACCTCACATGATATATTAGTTATCCACCTCACATGATATATTAGTTGTCCACCTCACATGATATATTAGTTGTCCACCTCACATAATATATTAGTTGTCCACCTCACATGATATATTAGTTATCCACCTCACATGATATATTAGTTGTCCACCTCACATGATATATTAGTTATCCACCTCACATGATATATTAGTTATCCACCTCACACAATATATTAGTTGTCCACCTCACATGATATATTAGTTATCCACCTCACATAATATATTAGCTGTCCACCTCACATGATATATTAGTTATCCACCTCACATGATATATTAGTTATCCACCTCACATGATATATTAGTTGTCCACCTCACATAATCTATTGTCCACCTCACATGATATATTAGTTGTCCACCTCACATGATATATTAGTTGTCCACCTCACATAATCTATTAGTTGTCCACCTCACATGATATATTAGTTGTCCACCTCACATAATATATTAGTTGTCCACCTCACATGATATATTAGTTGTCCACCTCACATAATATATTACTTGTCCACCTCACATAATATATTAGTTATCCACCTCACATGATATATTAGTTATCCACCTCACATAATATATTAGTTGTCCATCTCACATAATCTATTAGCTGTCCACCTCACATAATATATTAGTTGTCCACCTCACATGATATATTAGCTGTCCACCTCAGATAATATATTAGTTCTCCACCTCACATAATATATTAGCTGTCCACCTCACATAATATATTAGTTGTCCACCTCACATAATATATTAGCTGTCCACCTCAGATAATATATTAGTTCTCCACCTCACATAATATATTAGCTGTCCACCTCACATAATATATTAGTTGTCCACCTCACATGATATATTAGTTGTCCACCTCACATAATATATTAGTTGTCCACCTCACATGATATATTAGTTGTCCACCTCACATGATATATTAGTTGTCCACCTCACATAATCTATTAGCTGTCCACCTCACATGATATATTAGTTCTCCACCTCACATAATATATTAGCTGTCCACCTCACATAATATATTAGTTGTCCACCTCACATGATATATTAGTTGTCCACCTCACATAATATATTAGTTGTCCACCTCACATGATATATTAGTTGTCCACCTCACATGATATATTAGTTGTCCACCTCACATAATCTATTAGCTGTCCACCTCACATGATATATTAGTTCTCCACCTCACATGATATATTAGCTGTCCACCTCACATAATATATTAGTTGTCCACCTCACATGATATATTAGTTCTCCACCTCACATAATATATTAGTTATCCACCTCACATAATATATTAGTTGTCCACCTCACATGATATATTAGTTGTCCACCTTACATAATATATTAGTTGTCCACCTTACATAATATATTAGTTGTCCACCTCACATAATATTTTAGTTGTCCACCTCACATAATCTATTAGCTGTCCACCTCACATGATATATTAGTTGTCCACCTCACATGATATATTAGTTGTCCACCTCACATAATATATTAGTTGTCCACCTCACATGATATATTAGTTGTCCACCTTACATAATATATTAGTTGTCCACCTCACATAATATATTAGTTATCCACCTCACATGATATATTAGTTGTCCACCTCACATGATATATTAGTTATCCACCTCACATAATATATTAGTTGTCCACCTCACATGATATATTAGTTGTCCACTCACATAATATATTAGTTGTCCACCTCACATGATATATTAGTTATCCACCTCACATAATATATTAGTTGTCCACCTCACATGATATATTAGTTGTCCACTCACATAATATATTAGTTGTCCACCTCACATAATATATTAGTTGTCCACCTCACATAATATATTAGTTGTCCACCTCACATAATATATTAGTTGTCCACCTCACATAATATATTAGTTGTCCACCTCACATGATATATTAGTTATCCACCTCACATAATATATTAGTTGTCCACCTCACATGATATATTAGCTGTCCACCTCACATGATATATTAGCTGTCCACCTCACATAATATATTAGTTGTCCACCTCACATGATATATTAGTTGTCCACCTCACATAATATATTAGTTGTCCACCTCACATGATATATTAGTTGTCCACCTCACATGATATATTAGTTGTCCACCTCACATAATCTATTAGCTGTCCACCTCACATGATATATTAGTTCTCCACCTCACATAATATATTAGCTGTCCACCTCACATAATATATTAGTTGTCCACCTCACATGATATATTAGTTGTCCACCTCACATAATATATTAGTTGTCCACCTCACATGATATATTAGTTGTCCACCTCACATGATATATTAGTTGTCCACCTCACATAATCTATTAGCTGTCCACCTCACATGATATATTAGTTCTCCACCTCACATGATATATTAGCTGTCCACCTCACATAATATATTAGTTGTCCACCTCACATGATATATTAGTTCTCCACCTCACATAATATATTAGTTATCCACCTCACATAATATATTAGTTGTCCACCTCACATGATATATTAGTTGTCCACCTTACATAATATATTAGTTGTCCACCTTACATAATATATTAGTTGTCCACCTCACATAATATTTTAGTTGTCCACCTCACATAATCTATTAGCTGTCCACCTCACATGATATATTAGTTGTCCACCTCACATGATATATTAGTTGTCCACCTCACATAATATATTAGTTGTCCACCTCACATGATATATTAGTTGTCCACCTTACATAATATATTAGTTGTCCACCTCACATAATATATTAGTTATCCACCTCACATGATATATTAGTTGTCCACCTCACATGATATATTAGTTATCCACCTCACATAATATATTAGTTGTCCACCTCACATGATATATTAGTTGTCCACTCACATAATATATTAGTTGTCCACCTCACATGATATATTAGTTATCCACCTCACATAATATATTAGTTGTCCACCTCACATGATATATTAGTTGTCCACTCACATAATATATTAGTTGTCCACCTCACATAATATATTAGTTGTCCACCTCACATAATATATTAGTTGTCCACCTCACATAATATATTAGTTGTCCACCTCACATAATATATTAGTTGTCCACCTCACATGATATATTAGTTATCCACCTCACATAATATATTAGTTGTCCACCTCACATGATATATTAGCTGTCCACCTCACATGATATATTAGCTGTCCACCTCACATGATATATTAGTTGTCCACCTCACATGATATATTAGTTGTCCACTCACATAATATATTAGTTATCCACCTCACATAATATATTAGTTGTCCACCTCACATGATATATTAGTTGTCCACCTCACATAATATATTAGTTGTCCACCTCACATAATATATTAGTTATCCACCTCACATGATATATTAGTTATCCACCTCACATGATATATTAGTTATCCACCTCACATAATATATTAGTTGTCCACCTCACATAATATATTAGCTGTCCACCTCACATGATATATTAGCTGTCCACCTCACATGATATATTAGATGTCCACCTCACATAATATATTAGCTGTCCACCTCACATAATATATTAGTTGTCCACCTCACATGATATATTAGTTGTCCGCCTCACATAATATATTAGTTGTCCACCTCACATGATATATTAGTTATCCACCTCACATAATATATTAGTTGTCCACCTCACATGATATATTAGTTGTCCACTCACATAATATATTAGTTGTCCACCTCACATGATATATTAGTTATCCACCTCACATAATATATTAGTTGTCCACCTCACATGATATATTAGTTGTCCACTCACATAATATATTAGTTGTCCACCTCACATAATATATTAGTTGTCCACCTCACATAATATATTAGTTGTCCACCTCACATAATATATTAGTTGTCCACCTCACATAATATATTAGTTGTCCACCTCACATGATATATTAGTTATCCACCTCACATAATATATTAGTTGTCCACCTCACATGATATATTAGCTGTCCACCTCACATGATATATTAGCTGTCCACCTCACATGATATATTAGTTGTCCACCTCACATGATATATTAGTTGTCCACTCACATAATATATTAGTTATCCACCTCACATAATATATTAGTTGTCCACCTCACATGATATATTAGTTGTCCACTCACATAATATATTAGTTGTCCACCTCACATAATATATTAGTTGTCCACCTCACATAATATATTAGATGTCCACCTCACATAATATATTAGTTATCGACCTCACATAATATATTAGATGTCCACCTCACATAATATATTATTTGTCCATCTCACATAATCTATTAGTTGTCCACCTCACATGATATATTAGTTATCCACCTCACATGATATATTAGTTATCCACCTCACATGATATATTAGTTATCCTTCTCACATGATATATTATCTGTCCACCTCACATGATATATTAGTTATCCACCTCACATGATATATTAGTTATCCACCTCACATGATATATTAGTTATCCACCTCACATGATATATTAGTTATCCACCTCACATAATATATTTGTTGTCCACCTCACATGATATATTATTTATCCACCCCACATGATATATTAGTTGTCCACCTCACATAATATATTAGTTGTCCACCTCACATAATCTATTAGCTGTCCACCTCACATGATATATTAGTTATCCACCTCACATAATATATTAGTTATCCACCTCACATGATATATTAGTTATCCACCTCACATGATATATTAGTTATCCACCTCACATAATATATTAGTTGTCCACCTCACATGATATATTAGTTGTCACCTCACATGATATATTAGTTGTCCACCTCACATAATCTATTAGCTGTCCACCTCACATGATATATTAGTTGTCCACCTCACATGATATATTAGTTGTTCACCTCACATAATATATTAGTTGTCCACCTCACATAATATATTAGTTGTCCACCTCACATAATATATTAGCTGTCCACCTCACATGATATATTAGTTATCCACCTCACATGATATATTAGTTATCCACCTCACATGATATATTAGTTATCCACCTCACATAATATATTAGTTGTCCACCTCACATAATATATTAGTTATCCACCTCACATAATATATTAGTTATCCACCTCACATAATCTATTAGTTATCCACCTCACATGATATATTAGTTGTCCACCTCACATGATATATTAGTTGTTCACCTCACATAATATATTAGTTGTCCACCTCACATAATATATTAGTTGTCCACCTCACATAATATATTAGTTGTCCACCTCACATAATATATTAGTTGTCCACCTCACATAATCTATTAGCTGTCCACCTCACATGATATATTAGTTATCCGCCTCACATAATCTATTAGCTGTCCACCTCACATAATATATTAGTTGTCCACCTCACATAATATATTAGTTATCCACCTCACATGATATATTAGTTGTCCACCTCACATGATATATTAGTTGTCCACCTCACATGATATATTAGTTGTCCACCTCACATAATCTATTAGCTGTCCACCTCACATGATATATTAGTTCTCCACCTCACATGATATATTAGCTGTCCACCTCACATAATATATTAGTTGTCCACCTCACATGATATATTAGTTCTCCACCTCACATAATATATTAGTTATCCACCTCACATAATATATTAGTTGTCCACCTCACATGATATATTAGTTGTCCACCTTACATAATATATTAGTTGTCCACCTTACATAATATATTAGTTGTCCACCTCACATAATATTTTAGTTGTCCACCTCACATAATCTATTAGCTGTCCACCTCACATGATATATTAGTTGTCCACCTCACATGATATATTAGTTGTCCACCTCACATAATATATTAGTTGTCCACCTCACATGATATATTAGTTGTCCACCTTACATAATATATTAGTTGTCCACCTCACATAATATATTAGTTATCCACCTCACATGATATATTAGTTGTCCACCTCACATGATATATTAGTTATCCACCTCACATAATATATTAGTTGTCCACCTCACATGATATATTAGTTGTCCACTCACATAATATATTAGTTGTCCACCTCACATGATATATTAGTTATCCACCTCACATAATATATTAGTTGTCCACCTCACATGATATATTAGTTGTCCACTCACATAATATATTAGTTGTCCACCTCACATAATATATTAGTTGTCCACCTCACATAATATATTAGTTGTCCACCTCACATAATATATTAGTTGTCCACCTCACATAATATATTAGTTGTCCACCTCACATGATATATTAGTTATCCACCTCACATAATATATTAGTTGTCCACCTCACATGATATATTAGCTGTCCACCTCACATGATATATTAGCTGTCCACCTCACATGATATATTAGTTGTCCACCTCACATGATATATTAGTTGTCCACTCACATAATATATTAGTTATACACCTCACATAATATATTAGTTGTCCACCTCACATGATATATTAGTTGTCCACTCACATAATATATTAGTTGTCCACCTCACATAATATATTAGTTGTCCACCTCACATAATATATTAGATGTCCACCTCACATAATATATTAGTTATCGACCTCACATAATATATTAGATGTCCACCTCACATAATATATTATTTGTCCATCTCACATAATCTATTAGTTGTCCACCTCACATGATATATTAGTTATCCACCTCACATGATATATTAGTTATCCACCTCACATGATATATTAGTTATCCTTCTCACATGATATATTATCTGTCCACCTCACATGATATATTAGTTATCCACCTCACATGATATATTAGTTATCCACCTCACATGATATATTAGTTATCCACCTCACATGATATATTAGTTATCCACCTCACATAATATATTTGTTGTCCACCTCACATGATATATTATTTATCCACCCCACATGATATATTAGTTGTCCACCTCACATAATATATTAGTTGTCCACCTCACATAATCTATTAGCTGTCCACCTCACATGATATATTAGTTATCCACCTCACATAATATATTAGTTATCCACCTCACATGATATATTAGTTATCCACCTCACATGATATATTAGTTATCCACCTCACATAATATATTAGTTGTCCACCTCACATGATATATTAGTTGTCACCTCACATGATATATTAGTTGTCCACCTCACATAATCTATTAGCTGTCCACCTCACATGATATATTAGTTGTCCACCTCACATGATATATTAGTTATCCACCTCACATGATATATTAGTTGTCCACCTCACATGATATATTAGTTGTCCACCTCACATAATATATTAGTTGTCCACCTCACATGATATATTAGTTATCCACCTCACATGATATATTAGTTGTCCACCTCACATGATATATTAGTTATCCACCTCACATGATATATTAGTTATCCACCTCACACAATATATTAGTTGTCCACCTCACATGATATATTAGTTATCCACCTCACATAATATATTAGCTGTCCACCTCACATGATATATTAGTTATCCACCTCACATGATATATTAGTTATCCACCTCACATGATATATTAGTTGTCCACCTCACATAATCTATTGTCCACCTCACATGATATATTAGTTGTCCACCTCACATGATATATTAGTTGTCCACCTCACATAATCTATTAGTTGTCCACCTCACATGATATATTAGTTGTCCACCTCACATAATATATTAGTTGTCCACCTCACATGATATATTAGTTGTCCACCTCACATAATATATTACTTGTCCACCTCACATAATATATTAGTTATCCACCTCACATGATATATTAGTTATCCACCTCACATAATATATTAGTTGTCCATCTCACATAATCTATTAGCTGTCCACCTCACATAATATATTAGTTGTCCACCTCACATGATATATTAGCTGTCCACCTCAGATAATATATTAGTTCTCCACCTCACATAATATATTAGCTGTCCACCTCACATAATATATTAGTTGTCCACCTCACATAATATATTAGCTGTCCACCTCAGATAATATATTAGTTCTCCACCTCACATAATATATTAGCTGTCCACCTCACATAATATATTAGTTGTCCACCTCACATGATATATTAGTTGTCCACCTCACATAATATATTAGTTGTCCACCTCACATGATATATTAGTTGTCCACCTCACATGATATATTAGTTGTCCACCTCACATAATCTATTAGCTGTCCACCTCACATGATATATTAGTTCTCCACCTCACATAATATATTAGCTGTCCACCTCACATAATATATTAGTTGTCCACCTCACATGATATATTAGTTGTCCACCTCACATAATATATTAGTTGTCCACCTCACATGATATATTAGTTGTCCACCTCACATGATATATTAGTTGTCCACCTCACATAATCTATTAGCTGTCCACCTCACATGATATATTAGTTCTCCACCTCACATGATATATTAGCTGTCCACCTCACATAATATATTAGTTGTCCACCTCACATGATATATTAGTTCTCCACCTCACATAATATATTAGTTATCCACCTCACATAATATATTAGTTGTCCACCTCACATGATATATTAGTTGTCCACCTTACATAATATATTAGTTGTCCACCTTACATAATATATTAGTTGTCCACCTCACATAATATTTTAGTTGTCCACCTCACATAATCTATTAGCTGTCCACCTCACATGATATATTAGTTGTCCACCTCACATGATATATTAGTTGTCCACCTCACATAATATATTAGTTGTCCACCTCACATGATATATTAGTTGTCCACCTTACATAATATATTAGTTGTCCACCTCACATAATATATTAGTTATCCACCTCACATGATATATTAGTTGTCCACCTCACATGATATATTAGTTATCCACCTCACATAATATATTAGTTGTCCACCTCACATGATATATTAGTTGTCCACTCACATAATATATTAGTTGTCCACCTCACATGATATATTAGTTATCCACCTCACATAATATATTAGTTGTCCACCTCACATGATATATTAGTTGTCCACTCACATAATATATTAGTTGTCCACCTCACATAATATATTAGTTGTCCACCTCACATAATATATTAGTTGTCCACCTCACATAATATATTAGTTGTCCACCTCACATAATATATTAGTTGTCCACCTCACATGATATATTAGTTATCCACCTCACATAATATATTAGTTGTCCACCTCACATGATATATTAGCTGTCCACCTCACATGATATATTAGCTGTCCACCTCACATGATATATTAGTTGTCCACCTCACATGATATATTAGTTGTCCACTCACATAATATATTAGTTATCCACCTCACATAATATATTAGTTGTCCACCTCACATGATATATTAGTTGTCCACCTCACATAATATATTAGTTGTCCACCTCACATAATATATTAGTTATCCACCTCACATGATATATTAGTTATCCACCTCACATGATATATTAGTTATCCACCTCACATAATATATTAGTTGTCCACCTCACATAATATATTAGCTGTCCACCTCACATGATATATTAGCTGTCCACCTCACATGATATATTAGATGTCCACCTCACATAATATATTAGCTGTCCACCTCACATAATATATTAGTTGTCCACCTCACATGATATATTAGTTGTCCGCCTCACATAATATATTAGTTGTCCACCTCACATGATATATTAGTTATCCACCTCACATAATATATTAGTTGTCCACCTCACATGATATATTAGTTGTCCACTCACATAATATATTAGTTGTCCACCTCACATGATATATTAGTTATCCACCTCACATAATATATTAGTTGTCCACCTCACATGATATATTAGTTGTCCACTCACATAATATATTAGTTGTCCACCTCACATAATATATTAGTTGTCCACCTCACATAATATATTAGTTGTCCACCTCACATAATATATTAGTTGTCCACCTCACATAATATATTAGTTGTCCACCTCACATGATATATTAGTTATCCACCTCACATAATATATTAGTTGTCCACCTCACATGATATATTAGCTGTCCACCTCACATGATATATTAGCTGTCCACCTCACATGATATATTAGTTGTCCACCTCACATGATATATTAGTTGTCCACTCACATAATATATTAGTTATCCACCTCACATAATATATTAGTTGTCCACCTCACATGATATATTAGTTGTCCACTCACATAATATATTAGTTGTCCACCTCACATAATATATTAGTTGTCCACCTCACATAATATATTAGATGTCCACCTCACATAATATATTAGTTATCGACCTCACATAATATATTAGATGTCCACCTCACATAATATATTATTTGTCCATCTCACATAATCTATTAGTTGTCCACCTCACATGATATATTAGTTATCCACCTCACATGATATATTAGTTATCCACCTCACATGATATATTAGTTATCCTTCTCACATGATATATTATCTGTCCACCTCACATGATATATTAGTTATCCACCTCACATGATATATTAGTTATCCACCTCACATGATATATTAGTTATCCACCTCACATGATATATTAGTTATCCACCTCACATAATATATTTGTTGTCCACCTCACATGATATATTATTTATCCACCCCACATGATATATTAGTTGTCCACCTCACATAATATATTAGTTGTCCACCTCACATAATCTATTAGCTGTCCACCTCACATGATATATTAGTTATCCACCTCACATAATATATTAGTTATCCACCTCACATGATATATTAGTTATCCACCTCACATGATATATTAGTTATCCACCTCACATAATATATTAGTTGTCCACCTCACATGATATATTAGTTGTCACCTCACATGATATATTAGTTGTCCACCTCACATAATCTATTAGCTGTCCACCTCACATGATATATTAGTTGTCCACCTCACATGATATATTAGTTATCCACCTCACATGATATATTAGTTGTCCACCTCACATGATATATTAGTTGTCCACCTCACATAATATATTAGTTGTCCACCTCACATGATATATTAGTTATCCACCTCACATGATATATTAGTTGTCCACCTCACATGATATATTAGTTATCCACCTCACATGATATATTAGTTATCCACCTCACACAATATATTAGTTGTCCACCTCACATGATATATTAGTTATCCACCTCACATAATATATTAGCTGTCCACCTCACATGATATATTAGTTATCCACCTCACATGATATATTAGTTATCCACCTCACATGATATATTAGTTGTCCACCTCACATAATCTATTGTCCACCTCACATGATATATTAGTTGTCCACCTCACATGATATATTAGTTGTCCACCTCACATAATCTATTAGTTGTCCACCTCACATGATATATTAGTTGTCCACCTCACATAATATATTAGTTGTCCACCTCACATGATATATTAGTTATCCACCTCACATAATATATTAGTTATCCACCTCACATGATATATTAGTTGTCCACCTCACATAATATATTAGTTGTCCACCTCACATAATATATTAGTTGTCCACCTCACATAATCTATTAGTTGTCCACCTCACATGATATATTAGTTATCCACCTCACATAATATATTAGTTGACCACCTCACATGATATATTAGTTGTCCACCTCACATGATATATTAGTTGTCCACCTCACATAATATATTAGTTGTCCACCTCACATAATCTATTAGCTGTCCACCTCACATGATATATTAGTTATCCACCTCACATGATATATTAGTTATCCACCTCACATAATATATTAGTTATCCACCTCACATAATATATTAGTTGTCCACCTCACATGATATATTAGTTGTCCACCTCACATGATATATTAGTTGTTCACCTCACATAATATATTAGTTGTCCACCTCACATAATATATTAGTTGTCCACCTCACATAATATATTAGCTGTCCACCTCACATGATATATTAGTTATCCACCTCACATGATATATTAGTTATCCACCTCACATGATATATTAGTTATCCACCTCACATAATATATTAGTTGTCCACCTCACATAATATATTAGTTATCCACCTCACATAATATATTAGTTATCCACCTCACATAATCTATTAGTTATCCACCTCACATGATATATTAGTTGTCCACCTCACATGATATATTAGTTGTTCACCTCACATAATATATTAGTTGTCCACCTCACATAATATATTAGTTGTCCACCTCACATAATATATTAGTTGTCCACCTCACATAATATATTAGTTGTCCACCTCACATAATCTATTAGCTGTCCACCTCACATGATATATTAGTTATCCGCCTCACATAATCTATTAGCTGTCCACCTCACATAATATATTAGTTGTCCACCTCACATAATATATTAGTTATCCACCTCACATGATATATTAGTTGTCCACCTCACATGATATATTAGTTGTCCACCTCACATGATATATTAGTTGTCCACCTCACATAATCTATTAGCTGTCCACCTCACATGATATATTAGTTCTCCACCTCACATGATATATTAGCTGTCCACCTCACATAATATATTAGTTGTCCACCTCACATGATATATTAGTTCTCCACCTCACATAATATATTAGTTATCCACCTCACATAATATATTAGTTGTCCACCTCACATGATATATTAGTTGTCCACCTTACATAATATATTAGTTGTCCACCTTACATAATATATTAGTTGTCCACCTCACATAATATTTTAGTTGTCCACCTCACATAATCTATTAGCTGTCCACCTCACATGATATATTAGTTGTCCACCTCACATGATATATTAGTTGTCCACCTCACATAATATATTAGTTGTCCACCTCACATGATATATTAGTTGTCCACCTTACATAATATATTAGTTGTCCACCTCACATAATATATTAGTTATCCACCTCACATGATATATTAGTTGTCCACCTCACATGATATATTAGTTATCCACCTCACATAATATATTAGTTGTCCACCTCACATGATATATTAGTTGTCCACTCACATAATATATTAGTTGTCCACCTCACATGATATATTAGTTATCCACCTCACATAATATATTAGTTGTCCACCTCACATGATATATTAGTTGTCCACTCACATAATATATTAGTTGTCCACCTCACATAATATATTAGTTGTCCACCTCACATAATATATTAGTTGTCCACCTCACATAATATATTAGTTGTCCACCTCACATAATATATTAGTTGTCCACCTCACATGATATATTAGTTATCCACCTCACATAATATATTAGTTGTCCACCTCACATGATATATTAGCTGTCCACCTCACATGATATATTAGCTGTCCACCTCACATGATATATTAGTTGTCCACCTCACATGATATATTAGTTGTCCACTCACATAATATATTAGTTATCCACCTCACATAATATATTAGTTGTCCACCTCACATGATATATTAGTTGTCCACTCACATAATATATTAGTTGTCCACCTCACATAATATATTAGTTGTCCACCTCACATAATATATTAGATGTCCACCTCACATAATATATTAGTTATCGACCTCACATAATATATTAGATGTCCACCTCACATAATATATTATTTGTCCATCTCACATAATCTATTAGTTGTCCACCTCACATGATATATTAGTTATCCACCTCACATGATATATTAGTTATCCACCTCACATGATATATTAGTTATCCTTCTCACATGATATATTATCTGTCCACCTCACATGATATATTAGTTATCCACCTCACATGATATATTAGTTATCCACCTCACATGATATATTAGTTATCCACCTCACATGATATATTAGTTATCCACCTCACATAATATATTTGTTGTCCACCTCACATGATATATTATTTATCCACCCCACATGATATATTAGTTGTCCACCTCACATAATATATTAGTTGTCCACCTCACATAATCTATTAGCTGTCCACCTCACATGATATATTAGTTATCCACCTCACATAATATATTAGTTATCCACCTCACATGATATATTAGTTATCCACCTCACATGATATATTAGTTATCCACCTCACATAATATATTAGTTGTCCACCTCACATGATATATTAGTTGTCACCTCACATGATATATTAGTTGTCCACCTCACATAATCTATTAGCTGTCCACCTCACATGATATATTAGTTGTCCACCTCACATGATATATTAGTTATCCACCTCACATGATATATTAGTTGTCCACCTCACATGATATATTAGTTGTCCACCTCACATAATATATTAGTTGTCCACCTCACATGATATATTAGTTATCCACCTCACATGATATATTAGTTGTCCACCTCACATGATATATTAGTTATCCACCTCACATGATATATTAGTTATCCACCTCACACAATATATTAGTTGTCCACCTCACATGATATATTAGTTATCCACCTCACATAATATATTAGCTGTCCACCTCACATGATATATTAGTTATCCACCTCACATGATATATTAGTTATCCACCTCACATGATATATTAGTTGTCCACCTCACATAATCTATTGTCCACCTCACATGATATATTAGTTGTCCACCTCACATGATATATTAGTTGTCCACCTCACATAATCTATTAGTTGTCCACCTCACATGATATATTAGTTGTCCACCTCACATAATCTATTAGTTGTCCACCTCACATGATATATTAGTTGTCCACCTCACATAATATATTAGTTGTCCACCTCACATGATATATTAGTTGTCCACCTCACATAATATATTACTTGTCCACCTCACATAATATATTAGTTATCCACCTCACATGATATATTAGTTATCCACCTCACATAATATATTAGTTGTCCATCTCACATAATCTATTAGCTGTCCACCTCACATAATATATTAGTTGTCCACCTCACATGATATATTAGCTGTCCACCTCAGATAATATATTAGTTCTCCACCTCACATAATATATTAGCTGTCCACCTCACATAATATATTAGTTGTCCACCTCACATAATATATTAGCTGTCCACCTCAGATAATATATTAGTTCTCCACCTCACATAATATATTAGCTGTCCACCTCACATAATATATTAGTTGTCCACCTCACATGATATATTAGTTGTCCACCTCACATAATATATTAGTTGTCCACCTCACATGATATATTAGTTGTCCACCTCACATGATATATTAGTTGTCCACCTCACATAATCTATTAGCTGTCCACCTCACATGATATATTAGTTCTCCACCTCACATAATATATTAGCTGTCCACCTCACATAATATATTAGTTGTCCACCTCACATGATATATTAGTTGTCCACCTCACATAATATATTAGTTGTCCACCTCACATGATATATTAGTTGTCCACCTCACATGATATATTAGTTGTCCACCTCACATAATCTATTAGCTGTCCACCTCACATGATATATTAGTTCTCCACCTCACATGATATATTAGCTGTCCACCTCACATAATATATTAGTTGTCCACCTCACATGATATATTAGTTCTCCACCTCACATAATATATTAGTTATCCACCTCACATAATATATTAGTTGTCCACCTCACATGATATATTAGTTGTCCACCTTACATAATATATTAGTTGTCCACCTTACATAATATATTAGTTGTCCACCTCACATAATATTTTAGTTGTCCACCTCACATAATCTATTAGCTGTCCACCTCACATGATATATTAGTTGTCCACCTCACATGATATATTAGTTGTCCACCTCACATAATATATTAGTTGTCCACCTCACATGATATATTAGTTGTCCACCTTACATAATATATTAGTTGTCCACCTCACATAATATATTAGTTATCCACCTCACATGATATATTAGTTGTCCACCTCACATGATATATTAGTTATCCACCTCACATAATATATTAGTTGTCCACCTCACATGATATATTAGTTGTCCACTCACATAATATATTAGTTGTCCACCTCACATGATATATTAGTTATCCACCTCACATAATATATTAGTTGTCCACCTCACATGATATATTAGTTGTCCACTCACATAATATATTAGTTGTCCACCTCACATAATATATTAGTTGTCCACCTCACATAATATATTAGTTGTCCACCTCACATAATATATTAGTTGTCCACCTCACATAATATATTAGTTGTCCACCTCACATGATATATTAGTTATCCACCTCACATAATATATTAGTTGTCCACCTCACATGATATATTAGCTGTCCACCTCACATGATATATTAGCTGTCCACCTCACATGATATATTAGTTGTCCACCTCACATGATATATTAGTTGTCCACTCACATAATATATTAGTTATCCACCTCACATAATATATTAGTTGTCCACCTCACATGATATATTAGTTGTCCACCTCACATAATATATTAGTTGTCCACCTCACATAATATATTAGTTATCCACCTCACATGATATATTAGTTATCCACCTCACATGATATATTAGTTATCCACCTCACATAATATATTAGTTGTCCACCTCACATAATATATTAGCTGTCCACCTCACATGATATATTAGCTGTCCACCTCACATGATATATTAGATGTCCACCTCACATAATATATTAGCTGTCCACCTCACATAATATATTAGTTGTCCACCTCACATGATATATTAGTTGTCCGCCTCACATAATATATTAGTTGTCCACCTCACATGATATATTAGTTGTCCACCTCACATAATATATTACTTGTCCACCTCACATAATCTATTAGCTGTCCACCTCACATGATATATTAGTTGTCCACCTCACATGATATATTAGTTATCCACCTCACATAATATATTAGTTGTCCACCTCACATGATATATTAGTTGTCCACCTTACATAATATATTAGTTGTCCACCTCACATAATATTTTAGTTGTCCACCTCACATGATATATTAGTTGTCCACCTCACCTAATATATTAGTTGTCCACCTCACATAATATATTAGTTGTCCACCTCACATAATATATTAGTTGTCCACCTCACATAATCTATTAGTTGTCCACCTCACATGATATATTAGTTATCCACCTCACATAATATATTAGTTATCCACCTCACATGATATATTAGTTGTCCACCTCACATAATATATTAGTTGTCCACCTCACATAATATATTAGTTGTCCACCTCACATAATATATTAGTTGTCCACCTCACATGATATATTAGTTGTCCACCTCACATAATATATTACTTGTCCACCTCACATAATATATTAGTTATCCACCTCACATGATATATTAGTTATCCACCTCACATAATATATTAGTTGTCCATCTCACATAATCTATTAGCTGTCCACCTCACATAATATATTAGTTGTCCACCTCACATGATATATTAGCTGTCCACCTCAGATAATATATTAGTTCTCCACCTCACATAATATATTAGCTGTCCACCTCACATAATATATTAGTTGTCCACCTCACATAATATATTAGCTGTCCACCTCAGATAATATATTAGTTCTCCACCTCACATAATATATTAGCTGTCCACCTCACATAATATATTAGTTGTCCACCTCACATGATATATTAGTTGTCCACCTCACATAATATATTAGTTGTCCACCTCACATGATATATTAGTTGTCCACCTCACATGATATATTAGTTGTCCACCTCACATAATCTATTAGCTGTCCACCTCACATGATATATTAGTTCTCCACCTCACATAATATATTAGCTGTCCACCTCACATAATATATTAGTTGTCCACCTCACATGATATATTAGTTGTCCACCTCACATAATATATTAGTTGTCCACCTCACATGATATATTAGTTGTCCACCTCACATGATATATTAGTTGTCCACCTCACATAATCTATTAGCTGTCCACCTCACATGATATATTAGTTCTCCACCTCACATGATATATTAGCTGTCCACCTCACATAATATATTAGTTGTCCACCTCACATGATATATTAGTTCTCCACCTCACATAATATATTAGTTATCCACCTCACATAATATATTAGTTGTCCACCTCACATGATATATTAGTTGTCCACCTTACATAATATATTAGTTGTCCACCTTACATAATATATTAGTTGTCCACCTCACATAATATTTTAGTTGTCCACCTCACATAATCTATTAGCTGTCCACCTCACATGATATATTAGTTGTCCACCTCACATGATATATTAGTTGTCCACCTCACATAATATATTAGTTGTCCACCTCACATGATATATTAGTTGTCCACCTTACATAATATATTAGTTGTCCACCTCACATAATATATTAGTTATCCACCTCACATGATATATTAGTTGTCCACCTCACATGATATATTAGTTATCCACCTCACATAATATATTAGTTGTCCACCTCACATGATATATTAGTTGTCCACTCACATAATATATTAGTTGTCCACCTCACATGATATATTAGTTATCCACCTCACATAATATATTAGTTGTCCACCTCACATGATATATTAGTTGTCCACTCACATAATATATTAGTTGTCCACCTCACATAATATATTAGTTGTCCACCTCACATAATATATTAGTTGTCCACCTCACATAATATATTAGTTGTCCACCTCACATAATATATTAGTTGTCCACCTCACATGATATATTAGTTATCCACCTCACATAATATATTAGTTGTCCACCTCACATGATATATTAGCTGTCCACCTCACATGATATATTAGCTGTCCACCTCACATGATATATTAGTTGTCCACCTCACATGATATATTAGTTGTCCACTCACATAATATATTAGTTATCCACCTCACATAATATATTAGTTGTCCACCTCACATGATATATTAGTTGTCCACCTCACATAATATATTAGTTGTCCACCTCACATAATATATTAGTTATCCACCTCACATGATATATTAGTTATCCACCTCACATGATATATTAGTTATCCACCTCACATAATATATTAGTTGTCCACCTCACATAATATATTAGCTGTCCACCTCACATGATATATTAGCTGTCCACCTCACATGATATATTAGATGTCCACCTCACATAATATATTAGCTGTCCACCTCACATAATATATTAGTTGTCCACCTCACATGATATATTAGTTGTCCGCCTCACATAATATATTAGTTGTCCACCTCACATGATATATTAGTTGTCCACCTCACATAATATATTACTTGTCCACCTCACATAATCTATTAGCTGTCCACCTCACATGATATATTAGTTGTCCACCTCACATGATATATTAGTTATCCACCTCACATAATATATTAGTTGTCCACCTCACATGATATATTAGTTGTCCACCTTACATAATATATTAGTTGTCCACCTCACATAATATTTTAGTTGTCCACCTCACATGATATATTAGTTGTCCACCTCACCTAATATATTAGTTGTCCACCTCACATAATATATTAGTTGTCCACCTCACATAATATATTAGTTGTCCACCTCACATAATCTATTAGTTGTCCACCTCACATGATATATTAGTTATCCACCTCACATAATATATTAGTTATCCACCTCACATGATATATTAGTTGTCCACCTCACATAATATATTAGTTGTCCACCTCACATAATATATTAGTTGTCCACCTCACATAATCTATTAGTTGTCCACCTCACATGATATATTAGTTATCCACCTCACATAATATATTAGTTGACCACCTCACATGATATATTAGTTGTCCACCTCACATGATATATTAGTTGTCCACCTCACATAATATATTAGTTGTCCACCTCACATAATCTATTAGCTGTCCACCTCACATGATATATTAGTTATCCACCTCACATGATATATTAGTTATCCACCTCACATAATATATTAGTTATCCACCTCACATAATATATTAGTTGTCCACCTCACATGATATATTAGTTGTCCACCTCACATGATATATTAGTTGTTCACCTCACATAATATATTAGTTGTCCACCTCACATAATATATTAGTTGTCCACCTCACATAATATATTAGCTGTCCACCTCACATGATATATTAGTTATCCACCTCACATGATATATTAGTTATCCACCTCACATAATATATTAGTTGTCCACCTCACATAATATATTAGTTATCCACCTCACATAATCTATTAGTTATCCACCTCACATGATATATTAGTTGTCCACCTCACATGATATATTAGTTGTTCACCTCACATAATATATTAGTTGTCCACCTCACATAATATATTAGTTGTCCACCTCACATAATATATTAGTTGTCCACCTCACATAATATATTAGTTGTCCACCTCACATAATATATTAGTTGTCCACCTCACATAATCTATTAGCTGTCCACCTCACATGATATATTAGTTATCCGCCTCACATAATCTATTAGCTGTCCACCTCACATAATATATTAGTTATCCACCTCACATGATATATTAGTTATCCACCTCACATGATATATTAATTGTCCACCTCACATAATATATTAGTTGTCCACCTCACATAATATATTAGATGTCCACCTCACATAATATATTAGTTATCGACCTCACATAATATATTAGATGTCCACCTCACATAATATATTAGTTGTCCATCTCACATAATCTATTAGTTGTCCACCTCACATGATATATTAGTTATCCACCTCACATGATATATTAGTTATCCACCTCACATGATATATTAGTTATCCTTCTCACATGATATATTATCTGTCCACCTCACATGATATATTAGTTATCCACCTCACATGATATATTAGTTATCCACCTCACATGATATATTAGTTATCCACCTCACATGATATATTAGTTATCCACCTCACATAATATATTTGTTGTCCACCTCACATGATATATTATTTATCCACCCCACATGATATATTAGTTGTCCACCTCACATAATATATTAGTTGTCCACCTCACATAATCTATTAGCTGTCCACCTCACATGATATATTAGTTATCCACCTCACATAATATATTAGTTATCCACCTCACATGATATATTAGTTATCCACCTCACATGATATATTAGTTATCCACCTCACATAATATATTAGTTGTCCACCTCACATGATATATTAGTTGTCACCTCACATGATATATTAGTTGTCCACCTCACATAATCTATTAGCTGTCCACCTCACATGATATATTAGTTGTCCACCTCACATGATATATTAGTTATCCACCTCACATGATATATTAGTTGTCCACCTCACATGATATATTAGTTGTCCACCTCACATAATATATTAGTTGTCCACCTCACATGATATATTAGTTATCCACCTCACATGATATATTAGTTGTCCACCTCACATGATATATTAGTTATCCACCTCACATGATATATTAGTTATCCACCTCACACAATATATTAGTTGTCCACCTCACATGATATATTAGTTATCCACCTCACATAATATATTAGCTGTCCACCTCACATGATATATTAGTCAGAGCCTAACATGGTATAGTTGTGCAGCAACATCGTTGCGACACCCGGCTGACAAGATTGTTACCTGACACGCGACCAGCGGTCAGGCTGACGACAGACGCACGCAGGACACGTGACACCACTAGAGGCAGTGGGCAGTTGGCGTGCTAAGGTCAGACCGAGCTGGGACTGGAGACCGGACGGACATGTGCGATGAGAGCAAGGCGTTTGTATGAATCTCCGTGATTGAAAGCCGAACGACTGATATCTTGAGCGTCAGACCTATGAGCTGTATTGTGGTTGTGAGCGTCGTGAGTTATATATTGTAGATTGCTGTAATTATCGTTCTGTATTTAATGTGGCAATAAATCCATAGAACTTGTGTTACTGTGTCTTACGTCGAATCACGTTATACTTGTACTGTCTCACACGTGTTAGCCAACGAGCCAATTATAAGACCCTGACATGTGTGGACGTGGGTTGCTCGTCCTTGTTTAAGAACCTAATATATGTAGACGTGTGTTGCTCGTCTTTGGTATTTAAAACTATAATTCTTGAACTTATAAAATTTGTCAAGGTTATAGCTATGTAAATGTGATCGTGGAAGTCTCAGTATGATCCATTATTACATTGTTTAAATATGTTTAAAACCATTAGTAAATGTGCAGTACATATTGTTTGATCCTGTAAACGTGTAAAACATTTGTGATTTGTGAAACTTGTCACCGTTTGACCTTGTCGACATTGTTATTTTGTCGCCATTTTGACCTTGTCGCCATCTTGTAAACTTGATGTCTATGTCCTTACTGAATGTCATCTTGATGTAAGTGATGTGTCATCAATGTTATTGAGTGTTCAAATACAGATAGATTGTCTTTGTGTATTGAGTTTGTGGAACGCAAAGAGTTTTGGAAAGAGTGTAACTTCTGTTGAAAGAAACACTGTTGACGACAAATTTACGACATACAATTACACTCGACGCCATCCAAACCTAATCAACACTGAGTGACTTGCAGGCACACACCAACAAATAGACGCTAACTTATTTTCTTCCAAAAAACAAAGCAGGTTTTTCCGTACCATCCATAACCTTGCCGTAGAGGTCATTAGTGGTTCCAAAGTATCGACCCTACAGTTTTCCTAGCCCGATTGTCCTACCATTCGTCACCGTATCCAAGGGCACTTGAGTATATTTTTCTATACTTTAACTTTACGTATGCAATAGTAGGCACGCATCGTATAGTAAAATAAATTGTAAATTGTTTATTACTAACCATTTATAACATATTTTGTGTGACTAATTTTCATTGACGTATTTTCTCCATCATGTCGTCATTATTTGATTTCATCGATATGGGGTTAAAATTGAAGTTAGAAGGTGATGAATTAACAAAATGGAGTGAGAACAAATACGCAGAATACCTACTGGTTCAGGAAAAAGCTGCCGAACGCGATGAAAGAGCAGCAGAAAGAGCCTTAAAACAGGCAGAGATTGAAACAGCCTTGAAACAGGCAGAGATTGAAAAAGCTGCCAAGCAAATAGAGGCAGAAATAGCCTTAAAACAGGCAGAGATTGAAACAGCCTTGAAACAGGCAGAGATTGAAAAAGCTGCCAAGCAAATAGAGGCAGAAACAGCATTAAAGCAAGCTGAGATAGACAGTGAACTTAAGAAAGCAGAAATAGCAGCTCAGAGTAAGAAAGAAGAACTAGAGTTACAGTTGAAAATGAAACAACTTGACACTGAGACTGCGATGAATAAAGAATCAAAGAAATCTGAAAGACTGGAAAAAGAAAACCAGTATAAGAAGTATCAAGGTATCGTCCGTAACTATACCTCGGGTGACTGCATAGCAGCCTTTACTCAAAATTTTGAGACTTTAATGGAACATTACCAAGTTCCACTTTCTGAATGGAATATTCTATATATGAGGAGTCTATCTGGGGAACCTCTTAAAGTCATTGAAACCATCCCCAAAGACCTAAGGAAAGAGTACCATTATATTAAATCTAAGATAATGGCACATTTCATGTTAGACGAGGCAGGTTACAGAGAACAATTTAGTAAATTGAGTCCAAAATCAACTCAAACGTTCTCTGACTACCTCTGTTTAGTCCGAGATGTTTTCAGCAAATGGACTTCAGCAGCCAAAATTAATAAAAGTTATGATAGATTAGAAGATCTCATCATTCGAGATAAAATCATTTCTTCTATCCCATCATCGTTTTCTAAGTTCTTACAGGAGAATGAATGCACAAGTGTGGAAGAAATTGAAAGACGTGGGTCGGCCTATTACACGGCCAACAAACAATGCTTTGCCACTGAAGCTACTGACAGTAACTGGGTAGCAGCGGCCAACTATGAGAAAAACTATAGTAGGCAAAAACCAAACAGGCCTACCTCTGAGAAATTTAGACATTGCCTTCATTGTAAATTTTCTCACCATTTGAACGAGATGTGCGATAAAAACCCAGGGTACCAGACATACTTGCAAAATATGGTAAACAGTCAAGACAGAGAACGTAAATCGTTCAAAAGTAAACGTAAATGTTTTCTCTGCAAGGCTTTCGGGCACCATCGCATGGATTGTAGAGGCAGGCATATGACCAACAAAGCCAATGCCGCCTTGTTCGATAGCTCAGCGTCAGAAGACGAAAATCCAGAGAAACATCCTGTGAATGCAGCACAGGCTTGTGATGTATTTAGTGCTAACAAATGCACTGTCTGTAACACCTTCTATGAAGATGGTATCTTAACATGCGGGCACGCCATCCCTATTGCCAGTGAGGAAGCTAACTTGGTAATAGACTCAAAAGGCAGATTAGACATCCATCACGGGTATGTTAATGGCAAGTTTGCTACAGTACTTCGCGACACCGGAAGTACACTTATTGGCCTGAAAACAACATTCATAACGCCTACAGACTATACAGGCAGACACATCACATGTAGAACATTTTCAGGCAATATTGAAAAATATCCATTAGCATGGGCATACATTGAAACACCATTCCTCACCGGGAAAGTAAAGGTCGCGGCACTTACAAACCCAGTGTGCGATATAATCATAGGAAATTTACCTGAGGTGAATGACAAACCTCATAATCATGACATAACATCACTATGTATTGATGATAACACATCACCACCAAATGTCATCACTGAAAATGTCATATCACCTATTGAATGTATGTTAGCTAATGCAGCACTAAGTTCTCATCACATCATTGACGATATCATTCCATCATCATCTGATGTCATTGAGTGTGTGAACGCAGTAACAAGAGCTACTGCTAGAGTGCAAGATGAAAGTAACCAAACTGAGGCTATACAAATGCTTAGCCCAGAATTACCACCGAGTGACTCTATGAAGGAAACATTCATAACAGCTCAAAAAGCTGATCCTTCACTGTCAAAGTACTTTGACCTGATCGGCAGAAAGGCAAGAGTAACCAAAAATGCGAAATGGCATTTTGCTTTACACAATGATATTCTCACCAGGTACTACACCAGAGGTGACATTACAACAAAGCAAACTGTTTTGCCAACTACTTATCGCAAGCAAGCTTTACATCTTGCTCACGATATACCTTTCGCAGGTCATATGGCTTATGTTAAAACCAGGTCAAGACTTTTGACACAGTTTCATTGGCCAAAATTTTGCAATGACATAAGAACATATTGCAGAAGTTGTGATACATGCCAGAAACTAGTAAAAAAAGGTAAACACCCACAGGCAAAGTTACAAGTCACTGACTTAGCCAGTCGACCCTTTGAAAAATTATCAGTTGACATTGTGGGCCCTCTTAGTCATACAACTACTAGAGGGAATAAATATATTCTAACTTTTGTTGATCAATGTAGTAGATGGCCAGAAGCGATCCCGCTAAAGAACATTACTGCCAACGACATCATGGAAGTGTTCTTCCATATTTTCTCCCGAATTGGATTTCCAGATACTATCCAGTCTGATAGAGGCACTCAGTTTATTGCCGCATCCACCCAAGCTTTCACTAAAATGTTAGGAGTGAAGCAAGTTTTCAATACCCCCTATCATCCTCACTCTAGCGGGATTATAGAAAAGCTTAATGGGGACCTGAAGCACATGCTTGCCAAAGTAACTCAAGATCACCCCAACAACTGGGATGTATACTTACCAGCTGTCCTTTTTGCTTATCGCGAGGTACCACATTCTAGTACCGGTTTCTCTCCTTTTGAACTAATCTATGGTGCCAAACCACGAGGCCCATTAACAATTTATCACCAAATGTTAACTAATTCTACTCCAATACTGAAACCCATATCATCATTTGTGTATGTAACATCATTGCGTGAAAGGATTATTAAATCATGTGAAATTGCTAAAAATGCACTTAAACTATCTGGTGCTACTTACAGACGGTACGCAGACAAAGGTAACAGGACTATAACATTGACACCTGGACAGGACGTTCTACTACTACTACCTAGTGACAGAGAGCTACTGACTGATTCTTGGCAGGGACCTTTTAAAGTGACAAGACAAATCTCACCTGTAGACTACGAAATCCTAATAAAAGACAAACACAAAATATTTCACATAAATATGCTAAGACCATACCACAACAGAGACAATGAACAAGACGATACAACAGCTTGCACCGTGATAATAGATCACGAAGATGACGATTCTAGCGACGAGATTCCAACACCTACATTAGACACGACAAACTGCTTAAATGAGATCAAGATCAATCCAAACTTAAGTCCAGCAGAGACAAACAGTTGCAAACAGTTGATACAACAGTACAACACCATCTTTTCAGACTACCCAGGACAAACAGAATTAGTACAGCATCACATCACACTCACATCAAACACACCAATAAGATGTAGACCATACACAATACCATTACACTACAAAGAACAGTTACATCAAGAAATTATCAGCTTAGAAAAAAACAACATCATCAGACGATCCTTATCAGACTTCTCTTCACCCATGGTCATTGTACGCAAAAAGGACAAGACAATACGACTTTGCATCGATTACCGAAAACTGAACAAAATAACTGTTTTAGATCTTGAACCAATGGCAAACACTGACGATCTTTTGACAGAACTGACTGACGCTAAGTTCTTTACTACGCTTGACATGTCTAAAGGTTACTGGCAGATAGCTGTACATGAAGACAGCAGACATCTAACAGCTTTTGCCACGCCTTGGGGACTGTACGAATGGTGCAAACTTCCATTTGGGCTAGTCAATGCCCCAGCCACATTCGTACGCATGACACGACTCCTCCTATCTGACATTCCTAATATCATTTGCTATATTGACGACATCTGTGTCCATACAGAGACAATGACGGAACATATAAAGACACTAGAACAGACATTAGAACGTATCAGACAGTACGGACTGACAGTGAAGCCTTCAAAGGTGAACATGGCTTACCAAGAGATATCATTTTTGGGGTACAGAATATCCAATGGCTTTGTCATGACAGACAACAAAATTGTCTCCAAAATTCTAAAACTGTCACTCCCGACTAATAAGAAACAAGTCCGGAGTTTGTTGGGACTGATCAATTATTACAGGCAATTCATTCCTGATTTTTCAGAACTGACCGAGGTTTTTTCTAACTTACTAACCAAGGATAAGCCTGAAAAAGTTGTACATGATGAATGCCTACGAAATGCATTTCATAAAGTTTTGACATACTTTTCTGATAAGAATTCGAATAATCTCATCCTTAAATTGCCCAACATTCGTTTACCTTTCAGATTGAGAACAGATGCTAGCTCCGTTGCGATTGGGGCAGTCCTATTGCAGGAATACAACAACATCCTGCATCCCATTTGTTTCATATCAAGAAAGCTAAGGCCTAGAGAACGGTCATGGTCCATTCCGCAATTAGAGGCACTTGCCTTAGTAGAAAGTGTGACGAAACTATCCAGATATCTTCTAGGACGTCACTTTATCATCGAAACTGACAACAGTCCATTACGGTATATAAATGCCGGAGTACCATCCAACAATATGATTGCTCGCTGGTCCTTGAAGCTTCAAAATTACAGTTTCGAGGTTCGTCACATTTCTGGCAGAATCAATACAATTGCCGATCTTTTGTCCCGTTGTCCAACCGACCCAGTAAGCAATGTCTGAGTGCAGAGTGTACTAATACACTCAGAACAACACAGCCACCAATGAGTGAATGTTTTCTATTCACCTACTGTGTAAGGTCTATAATTGTAATTGTGATACGGTAAAAAAACCGACATGTATAATATACTTATTTTAATCAAGCCATGTAATGAGTGTAGTATAATTGTGTAGTGTGGGTTAGAAAGAGAACATTATTAATTGTAAATATACACCAAGAACAGTGTCACAGACGCTTAACCACTTACCAGAAGCGAACTTTACCAGTTAACAGTGACAGCTGTGAGTGACTTTCTTCACCGTGATATTTTAACGACGTGTGCAAATGTGGACTGAACAATGACTTCTACACCACCTCTGCATCGAATTTAATCCAAAATGTTCGACAATTGAACATCGGAAATAAGAACATTCAATCTTTAGCTAGAAGTTGTGAACACATCGGAAATAAGAACATTCCATCATAATCCGATAGTTGTGATACTAGAACATCAAACACGAACTTTGAGAACATTTAACTATCCGTTACAAAAGAAAACGGGAGCATTTGTGGTCAAACAGCAACTAAATTTTGCGTTTCGTGTGTACTTCCTGTGTAATTTAAAAAGTATAGCAAAATTAGCAGACGATATACAAATACTCAAAAACTTATGACGATTGTAAAATCCTTTTGAATCTATAAAATATAATACACCAATTGGGTACTTATTTAAATTGATTAGTGTAATCTTAGAATCATATCTTGATTAATGTATTCATATTACCGACTTTTTCTCGTTAATATGAAGAAACGTCAAGCAATGACGCTAAGAAATTAAATAATTATTGTCATTTATTGAATTTCTTGATTGTCAAAATTACTTCCCTTGCATTTACGAATTACACCAAGGGCCATAACTTGAAACATATTCATTAATGTGTATTGTATAAATAGACATTTTGTTGCTCAAATGGTTAACACACCGGGTAGGCACCCACCAAGCATGGCAGAGAGCTGCCAACATTGCAAACCAACATAAGAGCTCCTGGCCAAATGAGGTCAGAGTTTGAGTGTTTAATGCGGCTTATGTAAAGTCGTATTTCAGTCTGGCTAGATGGCTGTTGCAAAACAACCATATTATTACGTTTTTTTCAAATTGCTGCGAAGTAGATGCGTGAAGCTGGTAACTACTGATCTGACTGGGTATTATTGCAATGGAGGTAACGAGCCATCAGGGGGATGAAACCTAAGTTGTGTTAAAAGTTGTACTTCATTTGTCATTTCGATGCAACTTACATTTTTTGTATATATTTCCATGCCATATATGTATTTTCATGCATAACACTGGGAAAGAGTAGTCTCTGACATGAAGTTAACACTACCCCAGTATATACAGACAGCATGAATGAAAGATGACATCTTTCATTGAGGTACCCGGGGAGAATGTCAGAGCCTAACATGGTATAGTTGTGCAGCAACATCGTTGCGACACCCGGCTGACAAGATTGTTACCTGACACGCGACCAGCGGTCAGGCTGACGACAGACGCACGCAGGACACGTGACACCACTAGAGGCAGTGGGCAGTTGGCGTGCTAAGGTCAGACCGAGCTGGGACTGGAGACCGGACGGACATGTGCGATGAGAGCAAGGCGTTTGTATGAATCTCCGTGATTGAAAGCCGAACGACTGATATCTTGAGCGTCAGACCTATGAGCTGTATTGTGGTTGTGAGCGTCGTGAGTTATATATTGTAGATTGCTGTAATTATCGTTCTGTATTTAATGTGGCAATAAATCCATAGAACTTGTGTTACTGTGTCTTACGTCGAATCACGTTATACTTGTACTGTCTCACACGTGTTAGCCAACGAGCCAATTATAAGACCCTGACAATCCACCTCACATGATATATTAGTTATCCACCTCACATGATATATTAGTTGTCCACCTCACATAATCTATTGTCCACCTCACATGATATATTAGTTGTCCACCTCACATGATATATTAGTTGTCCACCTCACATAATCTATTAGTTGTCCACCTCACATGATATATTAGTTGTCCACCTCACATAATATATTAGTTGTCCACCTCACATGATATATTAGTTGTCCACCTCACATAATATATTACTTGTCCACCTCACATAATATATTAGTTATCCACCTCACATGATATATTAGTTATCCACCTCACATAATATATTAGTTGTCCATCTCACATAATCTATTAGCTGTCCACCTCACATAATCTATAAACAGACAATCCCACATAATCTATTGACTGGGAACCGCACATAATCTAGTTAGTTAGTGGACAGATCATCCCCATTGCACATCAAACCATTCAGTCCATAAGTGCTCGGATCCTCCTCAGTAAATCCCGCTGCATGTTGTGGTTAACAACACCAGTTCTGTGTTGGTTTATTAACCTTGTTTTGCTTCCTGCATAGTGTTCTTGTTTGGCCACACCTCTTTTAACTTGCTGCTCTCGCAGTCTGGCCATGGATGTAGTTTCAGTCATCACTTGGTTCTCGCAAACAACTTACTTCTCATAGAGCATTCAGTATATCAGCCTGGTCCATGGTTTGTCTGCTCTCCACAGTAGCCTTACCTGCAAGCCTGTCAGCCTGCTCATGTCCTTGGACCCTGCATGCCCTGGCACGAAGATGGAACTAATCTTTACCATCCGTGACTGCTGCAGAGACAACAACCACTGTCTTCAGACCCACCCCATCGCTATCTTCTTGAGCATACTCATTGAGTCACTAAGGAAACATGTCCGATTGAAGGTCTGTGTCTCGAGCCATGAAATTGCTTCACTTACTGCCATGACTTCCATTGTCAAACTTCTTGTGGTCAAGGCAAAAGCACCAGAATCTTCCTTCAATATTCTCCTTCCAGCTTGATCCAAGAACTTCTCATCTTTGAACGACTGACCCATGTGTGTAAATGACAGCATCACCCCCTAAAGAATTCTCAAAGATCAAAATTCTGTACTTCCGCCTCCACAGCAACTGGATTTTCTTGTCTGCAATTTCTGTCCAGTTCACATAATCTATTGACTGGACTTCCGGTCCATCAAGGTGGATGTGCGGTTGAGCTGGTAAGGCCTCTGGAGTGTTTATGCTTCTGGCTACAGCTGGCTTATGCATTTTCCTCATGTTGGACTGGTAGTGCATGGTTCCATCGCCCAGCTACTGAGCTGAGTGCTTGGAGCGACACTGTGAGCTGTGGATTTTGTGTGGAGTGCTTTTACATATGTCAGCGGTTGTTTGTTTTGTGAACTGCATGTTCAGAAAATGGCGGCGGCCGGTTGCTGAACTAGCTAGTTTTGCACTATGCAGTAATGTGTGTGAAACTGCTGTATTTCTAGTGACTGCCACTTCCATCGACAATGAACTGTAATTTTCATGGGGGCTTGTGTTGGCATTCTGGCAGTGGCCTTATGCATGTACTTGCTAGTGCATGCTGTTGGGCTGTCGTTCCTGCTGTCTGTTCCACTCTTCACATGGGGCAGTGAGGAGCATTTTGTGTGATTTTCACTGACACAAGAATGGAGCATTATGGATGACCTTTTGACATGAAGTTGGAACCCCAACTAACTAATCTATTGACTTGAAACCTCACATAATCTATTAACTGACAACCTCACATAATATATTACCTGGCAACGACACATAATCTATCAGCTGTCCACGTCACATAATCTATTAACTGTCCACCACACATAATCTATTACATAGCCACCTGACATAATCCTTCAGCTGTCCACTATCCATAGACATCCACATATGCAAATGTTATCCATAAACATGAACATGTTTTATCATGTGACAGATGTCTGATAAATAAAATTTGTGGTTAAATTCAAGACACCACCCCTTCCCCATTTCTGTCTGTCTGTCAAGCACAAATCTATATGTATATACATACATACAAGCATATACATACACACGGGTGTCA
Organism: Cepaea hortensis; assembly: GCA_963921405.1. Taxonomy (NCBI): domain Eukaryota; kingdom Metazoa; phylum Mollusca; class Gastropoda; order Stylommatophora; family Helicidae; genus Cepaea; species Cepaea hortensis. Next base: position 121,349,241 of record OY992883.1, read on the forward strand.
TTGTACACATGTCCATGTGTCAGTTGTTTGATGTCACCCAGCCGCCCAATATGTTATTACTTAGAATATCCTTATATACCATTTAGCTGTTGATTGACCAGCTTTCTGTTGTGGTGTCATGAGCTGTCATTTTGTATCATTGTGCTGTCATTTTGTGTCATTGAGCTGTCATTTTGTGTCATGAGATGTTAATGAGTTGTCATATTGTGTCATTGATGTGTCATTGATCTGTCATTTTGTGTTGAGCTGTCATTGAGCTGTCATTTTGTGTCATGAACTGTCACTGACACTATGGTTTCTCCCTGTTATGCCATGAGTCAGGTAGCAGATAACCATGTCCAGACATATCATGTATGCTTGTGAATGTGTCATTCATCTGTGCACATGTCTTCTCTGTCTCTGACAGTCAGATGGAGCCCAGACAAAGACATCACTATGAAATCATCCCAGAAGGTAACATTTACCTGTCTTCTTGTTTTGTCGTCTTATTTGCTATATATATATATATATATATATATATATATATGTTGCATTCACTCAGTTTGAACTCAGGCATAGTACATACAAAAACTAATTTTTGCGTGCAGATTAGCTTTCTCTATTACCAGTGTCCTTCACCATCAGGTGAATCAACTCTGACTTTTGAGGTACTTTTTAAATACATCCCCAAATCAAGGACGAGGAGTCAACATTTTAGTCCAACTGACCAGTGTAAGGACTGAGCCTGCTACCTCGCCATTAGAGCACCAGAAGTTTAAGAGCAAGTCCTCTTATCCATTCGGACACACTGACCTCCATGTATGTATGTACAGAAAAGGATATCTGCATAATTAAAGGAACACCTGGGGTTACAAATCTGGGCAATTGATAAATAACCTTGGATATGCACACATGCTAATATTATCTAGTCATGTAGTAATGATGTTTGGATATTTCCCATGTGTTTATAATGTGTACAGTATTATGCTTCTTATCATCTAAGGTTAGCCTCATAAGTGATGAATGAATGACATAACTTATGACAGGAGAAACATAAGCAGGGCAGAATATTAGATGGGCCCGCATGCTCAATTATTAACCCTTTGAAATTAAAGTTGGTTTGTTAATGACACAGGCCTGCTAGAATACACAGAGGAACTTCTCCAAGAACTAGGTGGTGTGGTGACTTTGGTCACAGTCACTGGGGAAAGTTAAGCCTGTTGTGTTGGGTATAGAGAGATACCCTATACCTCATCTCGGATACCAGCCAGCTCTCTACTGGTTTTATAACACTCCATGCAAGACCTTTGCCATATGTCCTCACTGAACACCACAGATAAAGGTTTTATACAACTCCAAGCAAGACCTCTGCCATATGTCCTCACTGTACACTACAAAGGTTTTATGCAACCCCATGGAAGACCTCTGCCATATCTCCTCACTGTACACCACAGATAAAGTTTTATACAATCCCATGCAAGACTTTTGCCATATCTCCTCACTGTACACTACAGATACAGGTATTATACAACCCCAGCGAGTGCTGTTTCAGCTGTACAAACATGGCACTGACCTCACCACCCAGCGAGTGCTGTTTCAGCTGTACAAACATGGTACTGACCTCACCACCCAGCGAGTGCTGTTTCAGCTGTACAAACATGGCACTGACCTCACCACCCAGCGAGTACTGTTTCAGCTGTACAAACATGGTACTGATCTCACCACCCAGCAAGTGCTGTTTCAGCTGTACAAACATGGTACTGACCTCACCACTCAGTGAGTGCTGTTTCAGCTGTGCAAAATGGTACTGACCTCACCACCCAGTGAGTGCTGTTTCAGTTGTACAAACATGGATCTAGCACAGTGTGTGTGATGCACCTTACAGTCTGTACAAGGATCCTTTACTTTGTACTTATTTGTATTCTAAAGCAGGTATCTATATTTTGTACTGCCAGGTTGGCCATGCAGACTGTATTTTGACCTGGAGTTCTTGAAAGATTTGAACCTAGACTCTGATGGTGAGAGGATGGTTGAACTGCTGATTCAGGTAATGGCGATCGGGTGAGCTTCATGAAAGCAACATAAGAGGTTACAGCTCTTAGATTAGAAGTATTGGTTCAGACCTAAATATTCTAATATTTGATGCTGCAAAGTGTTTAGATCTGGACTTTGTTGATGATTTAATGTGCTTAGATCTGGACTTTGTTGATGTTGCAGTGTCCTTAAGATGGGCTGTATGTTTAGTTTGGGTGTTGCTGCTGAAGCTGTTTTGGCTGTATTGATGTTACTGTAGCTGTGTGGGCTGTATTGATGTTACTGTAGCTGTGTGGGCTGTATTGATGTTATTGTAGCTGTGTGGGCTGTATTGGTGTTGCTGTTACTGTAGCTGTGTGGGCTGTATTGATGTTACTGTAGCCGTGTGGGCTGCATTGATGTTACTGTTACTGTAGCTGTGTGGGCTGTATTGATGTTACTGTAGCTGTGTGGGCTGTATTGTTGTTACTGTAGCTGTGTGGGCTGTATTGATGTTACTGTAGCTGTATTGATGTTAATGTTACTGTAGCTGTGTGGGCTGTATTGATGTTACTGTAGCTGTGTGGGCTGTATTGATGTTACTGTAGCTGTGTGGGCTGTATTGATGTTACTGTAGCTGTGTGGGCTGTATTGATGTTACTGTAGCTGTGTGGGCTGTATTGATGTTACTGTAGCTGTGTGGGCTGTATTGATGTTACTGTAGCTGTGTGGGCTGTATTGATGTTACTGTTACTGTAGCTGTGTGGGCTGTATTGATGTTATTGTAGCTGTGTGGGCTGTATTGGTGTTGCTGTTACTGTAGCTGTGTGGGCTGTATTGATGTTACTGTAGCCGTGTGGGCTGCATTGATGTTACTGTTACTGTGTGGGCTGTATTGATGTTACTATAACTGTGTGGACTATTGATGTTACTTTAGCTGAGTGCAGTGTACTGGTGTTACTGTAGCTGTGTGGGCTGCATTGATGTTACTGTAGCTGTGTGGGCTGTATTGATGTTACTGTTACTGTAGCTGTGTGGGCTGTATTGATGTTACTGTAGCTGTGTGGGCTGTATTGATGTTACTGTAGCTGTGTGGGCTGTATTGATGTTACTGTAGCTGTGTGGGCTGTATTGATGTTACTGTAGCTGTGTGGGCTGTATTGATGTTACTGTAGCTGTGTGGGCTGTATTGATGTTACTGTAGCTGTGTGGGCTGTATTGATGTTACTGTAGCTGTGTGGGCTGTATTGATGTTACTGTAGCTGTGTGGGCTGTATTGATGTTACTGTAGCTGTGTGGGCTGTATTGATTTTACTGTTACTGTAGCTGTGTGGGCTGCATTGATGTTATTGCTACTGTAGCTGTGTGGGCTGTATTGATGTTAAATATGGAATTTATGATGGACAAAGGCTCTATTGAAGTCACTGTAAGAAGTCTGACTGTTAAGTAACGTGTATGCTTTATTCGTGTTGTCAGAGACCTAGCCATTATTCAAAGCACTCACACGATAATTGCAAGTCTGTAGTAAGCCCCAGACAGGCAAAATCATTCTTATGAATATACTGCACTCTAACACAAGCATTCATAATACAGCAACCCATTTATTAGTCATAAAATAGCACATCATTATGTGTTACAATATACCCACTCTGAATACAAGCAGGTTTATTCAGACACTCTCACTCACTTTCTCACCATCAAACTATTATATTTATACTAGACCTGTATAGTCATTAGGGTTGTCCAAACAACTATTCACTCTCACAGTTATGTCACTCTCACACTTCACAATCTCCCTCTCCAGTCAAAACATCCTAAACCGAAAAACCAGTGCTGTTCTGTCTGATGTCAAAACACACACTCCCCTGTCCTTTCTTTCTGTCCTGTTTCGCTATCCCTTCTCCCCTTTCCACGAGTCAATCTTACGAGTCCTGGTCACTCCACTGTGCCGTCCTGTCATGAGTTGTTGTCCGCAATCTACACTCATCTGTCCATGAACTTGTTTTGAGTTTGTCTGGCTTGTTCTGAGCTGTCGTCAGTAAACATTACAGTCTTTTAACACCTCCTGACCTGTTCTAAGCTGTCGTCAATATACATTACAAGCTCTCTTGAACTCTGCTTTTCCAGTTCTAAACTATCGTTGGTATATATATATATATATATATATATATATATATATATATATATATATCAATCAATCATTGGCACCTTGCCGTCTTGACAGACAATAGTTTGTGCTCTAAAAAGGCATAATAACTTTTAACTATGGCGGTAGCGAGTGTGACTGATAAGGCCAATTTGCGCTGTAAATGTCCGTTCACAGTGGGTGCATCTGAACACGTGGTCATTTCCACCATCATGCACCATCTTACGTCTCAAACGCTTGGTGTGTGACTTTTCTGCAATAATTTTCTCCTTTGACTTTATTCCATTTCTGATATTTGCCCTCCACGCAACACGTTCAGCGGCGACTTGCTCCCAATGTGCATTATCAATGCCTGTATCAATCATGTCGCGCTTACACACATCTTTGTATCGTAGTAGAGGCCGACCCTGAGATCTCTTACCCATCTGTAATTCACCAAAAAAGATATCCTTTGGTATTCTACCATCATCCATCCTCCTAAGATGTCCTATCCATCTAAGTCTACGAAGACTGAGCATGGAATAAACTGTCACACAACCTGATCTTTCCAATACTTCAGTATTTGTGATTTTGTCTTGCCACTTAATACCAAGAATTCTTCGCAGACACCGCATATGAAAGCTGTTTAAATTGTTCTCTTGGTGTGAGTAAGTTGTCCAGGTTTCACTGCCATAGAGAAGAGTACTAAGGACACAGGCTTGATAGACAAGGACTTTTGTTTTGGCAGTAAGCTTCCTGTTCTCCCAGACTCTTTTTCTTAACCTGTTCATTGTTGTTGCTGCCTTACCAATCTGGATGTTGATTTCCTGATCTAGGGATAATTTGCTATTTACCACTGATCCTAGATATGTAAAATGGTCTACTATCTCTAGTTCGGCGTCGTCAATAAAGATTGATGGTACCCCATGTGCACCTTGTGACATAATCTGTGTCTTCTTTTTGCTAATTGTTAAACCAAATTCAGAACAAGCATTGGAGAATGCAGATAGTAGACATTGCAATTCTTCCTCAGAGTGGGTCGTAACTGCAGCATCATCTGCAAAAAGCAACTCTCTGATCAGTACCCTCCTAATTTTGGTCTTAGCCTTCAATCTCTGAGCATTGTAGAGGCCGCCATCTGAGCGTGAGTGAATGTATATACCACCATCCTGATCACGAAATGCATATTTCAGTAGAAGTGAAAAGTATATTCCAAAGAGGGTGGGAGCTAGTACACAACCTTGCTTAACTCCACTCTTGATTTCAAATTCTTCAGAAGTTGCACCATCAAACTTGATTATACCCTTCATGCCTGTGTGGAACGATTCCACAATGGACAGAAGAGTTGGTGGGCAGCCAATCTTCTTTAGTGCCTTGAACAGACCCTCACGACTGACCAAATCAAATGCCTTTGTGAGGTCGATGAAGGCAATAAACAGTGGTTGATTCTGTTCACAGCATTTTTCTTGCATTTGTCACAATGAGAATATCATATCAGTGGTAGACCGGTTCTGTCGAAAGCCACACTGTGATTCGGGGTAGACTTGATCTCCTAGGACTTGAAGTCTGCGCAGAACAATTCTGGCAAATACTTTTCCAACAATACACAGAAGTGAGATACCCCTATAGTTGTTACAGTCGCTCCGATCACCCTTGTTCTTGTACAGCGTTATGATGTTTGAATCTTTGAAATCCTGTGGGACTTGTCCTTCATGCCAGCATAGCTCTATTAGCTGGTGGATCTGTAGAGTGAGTGTGTCTTGCCCACTCCTGATAACCTCTATTGGAATCCCATCCTTACCTGGAGCCTTGCCAGATGCAAGTTCATTTATAGCACACTTAACTTCTGTTATGGTGGGAAGTGTGTCCAGGTGGTCAAGAGTTGGTAGAGCCTCTATGGCGTTAAGGGCATCATCCGCTAGTTTGGTCTCACTTGAGTAAAGCTCCAAATAGTGCTCTACCCATCTGTCCATCTGCTGTTTCTTATCAGTGATGATTTCTCCAGTCAAGGTTTTCAATGGTGCACTTCTTTTGATCACTGGACCACAGGCTTTCTTTATTCCTTCATACATGCTTCTTATGTCTCCCTTATCACTTGCGATTTGAATGGACTCACATAACTTGATCCAATAATCATTTGCACACTGCCTGGCAGCCTTTTGCACATCCTTCCTAGCTTGCCTTAGCTCACTCAGAGTGTTACGCGTTGGTCTTTCCTTGTTTCTTAAGAGAGCTTTCTTCTTCTTATCAATCAAGGGCTGCAGAGTCTCGCTGTTGGCCGCAAACCAGTCCTGCCTCTTATGATCCACAGTGCCGTAAACCCCTACGGCAGTTTTATAAAGAGTTTCCTTAATTTGACCCCACTTTTCATTTACTGTACAATTTTCTGGTGTATCAGTGAAAGCGTCTTCAAGTTGCCGTTGAAACTGAAAAAGCACTTTTCAGGATCATGAGTGTTAATAATATTAATCCTGGGGCTAGATTTGTGTTTAGCTGTGTAGATTCTCTTTGTTCTCAGTCTAACTCTTGCAACAACCAAAGAATGATCTGTATCACAGTCAGCACTGTGGTAACTACGAGTCAATGATATATGGTTCAGATGTTGTCTCCGTGTGATGATGAAGTCCAGCTGGTGCCAATGGCCGGATCTTGGATGTTTCCATGTGACCTTATGCATCTCTTTTGTTTTAAAAAAAGAGTTTGTAATACATAGGTCATTACTGGTGCAATGCTCCAGCAGCCTTTGCCCATTTTCATTCATGCGACCGATGTTGTATTTTCCAAGGGACACTGGCCATGAACTCGAGTCCTTGCCCACACGAGCATTGAAATCACTGAGCATATAAATGTAGTCAGATTTTGGAACTGCCTTGATCACGGAGAACTCCTCATAGAACAAATCCTTCACATCATCAGAGGAATCGAGTGTCGGTGCATATGCAGTAATAATGGTGGCAAACCCACAAGAGGTTGCCAAGCGCAGGGATAATAGTCTTTCATTTCCTCCTGCTGGAATTTCAATCATTCCCAGTAGCGAATTCTTCACTGCAAAGCCCACACCGTGTTGCCTTTTTTCTGCCTGCCCTCTACCCTTCCAGAAAAAGGTGTAGTTGTTTTCCCTGAGTGACCCTTCCTCAGCGAGGCGAGTCTCCTGCAGGCCAGCAATATCAATGTTAAGACGATTGAGTTCGGCATCAATCACAGCCGTTTTTCTCACATCGTCAATATTGGTCAAGTCAGTGGAAAATCCTGGACACATGGTTCTCACGTTCCAGGTTGCAAGCCGTAGCTTGAGGTTTCTATTTTTATTTTTGTTTGTACCTGGTGCATTGGTTTTACAGCCTGCGATTCAGATTTTGTCCTAGCCCCAAGCACCCATTGAAGCAGGCAGGCTGTGGCGGATCAGCACCCATTTGGCTGGGGGATGCCCAGCTTGAGGCGGGCGGTAGCTGATCAGTGACACCTATACGTGTCTCCCACCGTCAGAGGCAACGCGTGGCGCCCCATGTCTACGCCAACTGACAAGGACTTATAACCCGTAACCTGTTGCCTCTCGCTTTGATTCCGAGACCAGTTAAGACCAGGGATGGAGTTATTGCCTCTCCATAGCACAAAGCCTGGGCTAAAATATAGAGATCATGTGTAGCCCATGCAGCATGATCCCTCTCGGCCTGCCTAGTTCACTCCAGAGGAAAGGTAACACCCCTACATCTGGAACAAGACAAGCTGCAGAAGCTGCCGGATCAGCAAGGCAATGCTCTAACTGTCCGCCTGTCGGAGCTTCGATCCTAGACCAGTCGCCAACCAAGGCTTAGGGCCTGGTCTGCCCTGCCATGACAATTTTGTCTTTAGCTTGCATTTCCTCGCACCAGGGTAAGGCTTGTACCCTCCCAATTGTGCTCTTCCGCCCGAAGCCATTGGCACAATGTGGGGTGTCGGGTTTGGTAAGCGCCGCCCAACGTTCGGCGCTAACAGAAACCAGGTAGTACCGTCTACTGTTATACGGTAGCTCAGTCATATCTGACTAAGACCTGACTAACATCATATATATATATTTGACTTTGACTCATGTCTCAATGTGGAACTTATTGATGTCTCAATGTTAGGTTTATTTATGTCTTATTGTTGAACTTATTGATGTTTCAACATTAGTTTTATTTATGTCACAATTTGGCCTTAAAGTTATGAACCTTGTTGTCATAATAGTTTGGGCTTTGTTAATGTGGCTGTGATCTTTATGTAAAATATCATTAGACATTTGCTGACATTATTCTTGTGTTTGTTACTTCTAGTATGTATGTAAGTGGCTGGAGGCCGTGTTCAACCTAAGCTGTGACAGATCCTGTGTGCTGGATCTTGATGCCAGGTAAGTCTCATCTAATCTTGTTCCTCATGTACCTTGCAGTGTAACATTATCTCATCTTGTTCCTTTTGTACCTTGCAGTGTAACATTATCTCATCTTGTTCCTTTTGTACCTTACAGTGTAACATCATCTCATCTTGTTCCTCTTGTATCTTGCATTGTAACATCATCTCATCTTGTTCCTTTTGTGGTATTGAAGTGAAGCATAAACAGCAGAGAGTGCCCGTCTATGGGCTTCATATATCGTGATTCACATGAACTGTTATTCTCTCTGTCCATTGTTTACATGGTTAGTCACTTCTTTGGTTCCATTTGGTCTGTACTTCATTGCTTGTTGTGGTATATCGTCAGTTCATAGCCTGGTTATGTGGCCACTTGCTGTTTTCTAATGAAATATATCGCTGCTATTACCCTAATTTTAGTCCTAATTTCAGCCACACACACACACACTCTCACAAAAAGAATGCCAGGTAAGATGTGGACATGAATGTCATGTGACTGTCATTTCCTTCTGTCTAAAAACCCTGGTGGTATAGTTGTTAGTGTGCCTGCATACAAAGACTGGTGCAGGTTCAGTCTCATAGAGTGGCAGGGTTCCATTTTACAACCGGTATGGCTGTGGGTATCAACCCAATTTCATCAGATGTTTTATACATGGGGAAGTACCAGAATCTGTTCTATACCTTCAAGAGCATTGGGTATATGGTGCTAGGCATATTTGTATGGACCCACGGGCACCCGGGGTTGATGTGGTCAGTATCACACCGGCTACCTTGGCTTCCCAAGACATTCCCTGGTTCCAAATTTAGGATGAGTTGATCTGGGAGCCCTGGTCAATTAACGAAATTCTAATCTGCCCTGGTGGGGATCGAACCCATTGCGTTCAGGCTGGTAGGCCAGTGTCCAACCACTATGCTGCCACTGCTATTTTCACAGAATTGCTACCAGATCATTTTCAGAATTATCTTTGGGGAGAAGGTGATGAGGAGGGAAACTGGGTACCCACCTCATTCCACACATCTGACACCAGCAGCGGTAATTGCCACATGAGTAACCCCAGCAGCAGTAATTGCCAAGGGACTACAGTTATCTTCTGACCCCAGCAGCAGTAATTGCCAAGGGACTACAGTTATCTTCTGACCCCAGCAGCAGTAATTGCCAAGGGACTACAGTTATCTTCTGACCCCAGCAGCAGTAATTGCCAACGGGACTACAGTTATCTTCTGACCCCAGCAGCAGTAATTGCCAAGGGACTACAGTTATCTTCTGACCCCAGCAGCAATAATTGCCAAGGGACTACAGTTATCTTCTGACCCCAGCAGCAGTAATTGCCAACGGGACTACTGTTATCTTCTGACCCCAGCAGCAGTAATTGCCAAGGGACTACAGTTATCTTCTGACCCCAGCAGCAGTAATTGCCAAGGGACTACAGTTATCTTCTGACCCCAGCAGCAGTAATTGCCAAGGGACTACAGTTATCTTCTGACCCCAGCAGCAGTAATTGCCAAGGGACTACAGTTATCTTCTGACCCCAGCAGCAGTAATTGCCAAGGGACTACAGTTATCTTCTGACCCCAGCAGCAGTAATTGCCAACGGGACTACTGTTATCTTCTGACCCCAGCAGCAGTAATTGCCAAGGGGACTACTGTTATCTTCTGATCCCAGCAGCAGTAATTGCCAACGGGACTACTGTTATCTTCTGACCCCAGCAGCAGTAATTGCCAAGGGGACTACTGTTATCTTCTGACCCCAGCAGCAGTAATTGCCAAGGGACTACAGTTATCTTCTGACCCCAGCAGCAGTAATTGCCAAGGGACTACAGTTATCTTCTGACCCCAGCAGCAGTAATTGCCAACGGGACTACAGTTATCTTCTGACCCCAGCAGCAGTAATTGCCAAGGGACTACAGTTATCTTCTGACCCCAGCAGCAATAATTGCCAAGGGACTACAGTTATCTTCTGACCCCAGCAGCAGTAATTGCCAAGGGACTACAGTTATCTTCTGACCCCAGCAGCAGTAATTGCCAACGGGACTACAGTTATCTTCTGACCCCAGCAGCAGTAATTGCCAAGGGACTACAGTTATCTTCTGACCCCAGCAGCAATAATTGCCAAGGGACTACAGTTATCTTCTGACCCCAGCAGCAGTAATTGCCAACGGGACTACTGTTATCTTCTGACCCCAGCAGCAGTAATTGCCAAGGGACTACAGTTATCTTCTGACCCCAGCAGCAGTAATTGCCAAGGGACTACAGTTATCTTCTGACCCCAGCAGCAGTAATTGCCAAGGGACTACAGTTATCTTCTGACCCCAGCAGCAGTAATTGCCAAGGGACTACAGTTATCTTCTGACCCCAGCAGCAGTAATTGCCAAGGGACTACAGTTATCTTCTGACCCCAGCAGCAGTAATTGCCAACGGGACTACTGTTATCTTCTGACCCCAGCAGCAGTAATTGCCAAGGGGACTACTGTTATCTTCTGATCCCAGCAGCAGTAATTGCCAACGGGACTACTGTTATCTTCTGACCCCAGCAGCAGTAATTGCCAAGGGGACTACTGTTATCTTCTGACCCCAGCAGCAGTAATTGCCAAGGGGACTACTGTTATCTTCTGACCCCAGCAGCAGTAATTGCCAAGGAGACTACTGCTATCTTCTGACCCCAGCAGCAGTAATTGCCTAGGGACTACTGTTACCTTCTGACCCCATCAGCAGTAATTACCAAGGGACTACTGTTATCTTCTGACCCTATCAGCAGTAATTGCCAAGGGGATACTGCTATCTTCTGACCCCAGCAACAGTAATTGCCAAGAGACTACTGTTATCTTCTGACCCCAGCAGCAGTAATTGCCAAGGGACTACTGTTATCTTCTGACCCCAGCAGCAGTAATTGCCAAGGGACTATTGTTATCTTCTGACCCCAGCAGCAGTAATCGCCTAGGGACTACTATTATCTTGTCCTTGCCTGTGAGTGCCAGGTAAAGCTGACTAGATGGAGGGAAGGAGAGAGATGTAGGCAGAGAGCACAGTAGACAGAGAGCACAGTAGACAGAGAGCACAGTAGATAGAGAGCACAGTAGAGAGACAGGGTATTACGTGGTCTACATACCTTGATTCATATCCACACATCCTCTCTGATGTGTCTCCATCTTGAAAATGTAAAGTTCCCCCAAGAGCTATGTCGATAGAATGAGTATGGGAAGGAGTGTGTGTGTATGCTGTGCTGTATGTGAAGGCTTGCTACTTCACATTGATGACCTAGAATATGTGAAGGCTTGCTACTTCACATTGATGACCTAGAAAATGTGAGGGTATACCACTTCATGTTGATGACCTAAAATATGTGAGGGTATACCACTTCATGTTGATGACCTAGAATATGTGAAGGTATGCCACTTCATGTTGATGACCTAGAATATGTGAAGGTATACCACTTCATGTTGATGACCTAGAATATGTGAAGGTATGCCACTTCATGTTGATGACCTAGAATATGTGAAGGTATGCCACTTCACGTTGATGACCTAGAATATGTGAAGGTATGCCACTTCACATTGATGACCTAGAATATGTGAAGGTATACCACTTCATGTTGATGACCTAGAATATGTGAAGGTATGCCACTTCACATTGATGACCTAGAATATGTGAAGGTATGCCACTTCACATTGATGACCTAGAATATGTGAAGGTATGTCACTTCATGTTGATGACCTAGAATATGTGAAGGTATACCTCTTCATGTTGATGACCTAGAATATGTGAAGGTATACCACTTCATGTTGATGACCTAGAATATGTGAAGGTATACCACTTCATGTTGATGACCTAGAATATGTGAAGGTATGTCACTTCATGTTGATGACCTAGAATATGTGAAGGTATGTCACTTCATGTTGATGACCTAGATTATGTGAAGTTATGTCACTTCATGTTGATGACCTAGAATATGTGAAGGTATACCACTTCACGTTGATGACCTAGAATATGTGAAGGTATGCCACTTCACGTTGATGACCTAGAATATGTGAAGGTATGTCACTTCATGTTGATGACCTAGAATATGTGAAGGTATACCACTTCATGTTGATGACCTAGAATATGTGAAGGTATGCCACTTCACATTGATGACCTAGAATATGTGAAGGTATGCCACTTCATATTGATGACCTAGAATATGTGAAGGTATGTCACTTCATGTTGATGACCTAGAATATGTGAAGGTATGCCACTTCATGTTGATGACCTAGAATATGTGAAGGCATACCACTTCATGTTGATGACCTAGAATATGTGAAGGTATGCCACTTCACGTTGATGACCTAGAATATGTGAAGGTATGCCACTTCACGTTGATGACCTAGAATATGTGAAGGTATGCCACTTCATGTTGATGACCTAGAATATGTGAAAGCATACCACTTCATATTGATGACCTAGAATATGTGAAGGTATGCCACTTCACGTTGATGACCTAGAATATGTGAAGGTATGCCACTTCACGTTGATGACCTAGAATATGTGAAGGTATGCCACTTCACATTGATGACCTAGAATATGTGAAGGTATGCCACTTCACATTGATGACCTAGAATATGTGAAGGTATGCCACTTCACATTGATGACCTAGAATATGTGAAGGTATGTCACTTCACGTTGATGACCTAGAATATGTGAAGGTATGCCACTTCATGTTGATGACCTAGAATATGTGAAGGTATACCACTTCATGTTGATGACCTAGAATATGTGAAGGTATGCCACTTCACGTTGATGACCTAGAATATGTGAAGGTATGTCACTTCATGTTGATGACCTAGAATATGTGAAGGTATGCCACTTCATGTTGATGACCTAGAATATGTGAAGGTATACCTCTTCATGTTGATGACCTAGAATATGTGAAGGTATGTCACTTCACGTTGATGACCTAGAATATGTGAAGGTATGTCACTTCACATTGATGACCTAGAATATGTGAAGGTATGCCACTTCACATTGATGACCTAGAATATGTGAACGTATGCCACTTCACATTGATGACCTAGAATATGTGAAGGTATGCCACTTCACATTGATGACCTAGAATATGTGAAGGTATGCCACTTCACATTGATGACCTAGAATATGTGAAGGTATGCCACTTCACATTGATAACCTAGAATATGTGAACCTATGTCACTACACGTTGATGACCTAGAATATGTGAAGGTATGTCACTTCACGTTGATGACCTAGAATATGTGAAGGCTTGCCACTTCATGTTGATGACCTAGAATATGTGAAGGCTTGCCACTTCATGTTGATGACCTAGAATATGTGAAGGTATACCACTTCATGTTGATGACCTAGAATATGTGAAGGTATACCACTTCATGTTGATGACCTAGAATATGTGAAGGTATACCACTTCACATTAATGACAGTATGTGGTATGAAACAACCTGGCTGTTTTTGTGGTCTGGTTGCAAGATTATCTAACTTTAGTTCAGAGAGTAATTTTCACACATACCTAATCTTTTTCTATTTTCAGCACAGAGAGTAAGTTCAGTAGACACCTCATCTTCCACATTTCTGGGGCCGTGTTTGCAGACAGTGTCACAGCAGGTAATTGTATTTTTAATTTTAATTTTAATTTTATAAATATTAAATGAACATTTTTCTTATAAATGTTTTAATCTTAACTATTTGTATTCCGTATGCAAGAAGAGTATTAAGGAGAGAAAGATTGGGGGTGAGAATAAGATTAAGGAGAGGAAAATTAGGGGAATGAAAAATATTGAGAGAAAGATTGGGGTGATAAACAGTTTAAAGACAGAAAGATTGGGGGTGAGAAAAAGATTAAAGAGAGAAAAATTGGGGGTGAGAAAAAGATTAAGGAGAGAAAAATTGGGGGTGAGAAAAAAGATTAAGGAGAAAATGCTATTCTGTGAATATTTTGGTGGAAATGTTCCATATTGTATCTTTCACCTTCATTGTCTTCTCATAAATGTTTCATTTAGTGCAGTAAGAAAAATGAAGGAGAGGAGAATGTCTGTGGATAAAGAAGAGGATGTAGGTCAGCATGGCTGAATGGATTAGAACACTAGCTCTTAAACTTCTGGTACGCTAATGCAGAGATAGTGGCTTCAACCCCTACACTGATCAGTTGGACTAAAATATTGACTTCTCGTGCTTGACTTGGGGGCGTAATTACAAGTAGCTGAGAAGTCAGAGTGGGTTCACCTGATAGCAAGGGACACTGGTAATAGGAAAGCTAATTCACATACAGAAATCAGTCCAGTGCACTAGAAGTAGTATCATGTGTGTGGACTATGCTTGAGTTCAAAGAAAAGAAAGGAAGGGATAATGGAAAAAAAAGAGGATGTTAAATGAAGTAGAAGGGGAAGAATGCAAGGAAGAAGTGGAACAATATGGAGGAATATGATGAAAATGTAAAGAAAGAAAAAAATGGTGAGATATAAAGAGGACAGAAAAATAAAGTTATGAGGAATGAAAGAGGACTATGAAGGAGGGAGAAAACAAATGGTGTAAGATGAAGAAGAAAAGGAAATTGTGAAAGATGAAGAAGGTCGAAAGAAAAGAGTGAAAGATGAAGATGACAAAAGAAAGAAAAGAGATGATAGGTGAAGAAGAAGGAAAATGAAAGTGGACAAGGAAGAGAAAAAAATGGTGAAAGATGGTGAAGAAAGTTAGTTAGTTGCATTTCCTTTACAGGGTGTCACAATCAACCCCATCATTTTTTGGATGTTTGTGATTTCTTGGCAAGTTTATGTTCAGTAGATTGCCATTGATTTCTGAATGACATGCACCATTTTATGAAAACCAGCGCATTACAGTCCGCTTCCAAATTTCCTGCAGCTGTTTCGAACACGATATAAGGGTTTGTGAATTGCATTCTTAACCCCGTCGCCACAGCGCTGGTGATGAAGAAAGAAGAGAAATTTAATGAAAGAGCAAAACGGTGAAGAGAAAGGAAGAGAACGAAAATTGAAATAAAGAAGAATATAAAGTAAGGGAGAAGAAGAAAACAGAATGTCATCTTTAATGAATATATCTCTTTTTTCACTTATAGGAAAATTTGTTCGTCATATCTTTGCTCTCCTGGTGAAATACATTGAACTGAAATCAAGTGAACTGAACATTTCACCAGCAGTACTCGATGAACATTGTTATAAGCAGCATCTTTGTCAGAGACACCAGGGACTCTCAAACTGCATGGAGTCACAGCCCTGCGAGGTGAAATATTGTGACTTCAATGAAATGAGTGATGAAGACTTCATGGTTGCGGCACAGATTTGTGACGAAGCTATTTCTCAGAGGTGTAATATGTTGACAGCTAGAACTAATGGCAGTGGAACTAATGACATTAGTTGCCTGGTTATGGAATCAAGAACTAGTATTAATTCTGGTGCTGTGAAAAGTGGAACTAATAACTCTAGTTCTATTCCTTTAAAAATAGGAAGTGATAGTGAATTTAATTCTGTGGGGTTAGAAAATATAGGTAATATTAGTTATCTAACCTCACAATCTGGAATTAAAGATAGCATTGGTGTGGAAGAAAAGCAGAGGGCAAACCATGTAGTCACATCTGACAAGATAGATCAGCAGCATGTGAGAACAAACAGGGCTAGTCTACCCGACTGTGTTTCTTGTTCTGGGGAGAACCTTGTTCCGTGTGCCAGTTGTGTGACCAAGTCAGACTGTATAGGTGATGACATACAGAGTTCATCCAATGACATGATGAGAATTTGTGGTCAGTTCTCACTGGATGATCTTCAGAGTCTGCTGGTTTTCAACAATGATGGCAACAAGATGACCTTCGCTGATTTGGGTAAAGTTTTTTAATGCAGTTATTAGATGTTCTGGGTTTCCTGATCCTCTTCATCATCCTTCTTTTCTGCTGCTTCTTCTAGGTCTTCATCTACTACTTCTTCTTAGCTGATGCTTCCTTTTCTGTGCTGATGTATGTGAGAAATCTTGTACTGATGTATGTGAGAAATCTTGTACTGATGTATGTGAGAAATCTTGTACTGATGTATGTGAGAAATCTTGTACTGATGTATGTGAGAAATCTTGTACTGATGTGTGTGAGAAATCTTGTACTGATGTGTGTGAGAAATCTTGTACTGATGTATGTGAGAAATTTTGTACTGATGTATGTGAGAAATCTTGTACTGATGTATGTGAGAAATCTTGTACTGATGTGTGTGAGAAATCTTGTACTGATGTATGTGAGAAATTTTGTACTGATGTATGTGAGAAATCTTGTACTGATGTATGTGAGAAATCTTGTACTGATGTATGTGAGAAATCTTGTACTGATGTATGTGAGAAATCTTGTACTGATGTGTGTGAGAAATCTTGTACTGATGTATGTGAGAAATCTTATGTTGATATCTCTCCATTTTATCTACCATAGAGTATATGGTTTGACTATTTGACATAAATGCACACAACCATACACTTGTTCCTAACCATTTTGTCCTTTGTGTGCCAGTTATATTTGTGCCTTCGATGCCAGTTTTTCTGTGCCATGTATGTTAATCTCCACCACATATATCCTGAAGGTGCCTGATTATGTCATACAGTTCACCACATATTTCTGGGAGATGCCTGATTATGTCATACAGTTCACCACATATTTCTGGAAGGTGCCTGATTATGTCATAGTGTTTACCACATGAGTTAGAGCATTGGTTTGCTGATCCAGCAGCTTCTGTAGCTTGTCTTGTTCCAGACGTATTGGTGTTACCTTTCCTTTGGAGTATGCTAGACAGGCCGAGAGAGGGATCATGCTGCATGGGCAACACATGGTCTCTAAATTCAGCCCAGGCTTTGTGTTATGGAGAGGTATAACTCCATTGTACAAACTATCGTCTGTCAAGACCGCAAGGTGCCAGTCAGTTACCACATATTTGTGGGAGAAGTCTGATTATGTAATAGTGTTCACCTCATATTTGTGGGAGGAGCCTGATAATGTCAAACTTTCCACCACTGATGTCTGTGTAGTGGATACAATAAACAGATTTTGATTAACAACTTAAACACAAACAGGGCGTTCTGGGTGCAGTTGAAAATCATATAGAATAGTCCACAACCGACACATCATGGTAAAAATCTTGGATTTTGAATTGTCCCATAACAAGCTGATGATGGTATGTGTGGAGGTTGCAAGGACCAGGTCTCACCTGAGACCACTTCCATGAGGTATGCTCTAACTACGGACTAAGTTCCCAGTTTGGCTAAGGTCCCCAGTTTGACTAAGGTTCTCAGTTTGGCTAAAATTCCTAGTTTGGCTAAGGTTCCCAGTTTGGCTAATGTTCCCAGTTTGGCCAAGGTTCCCAGTTTTGTAATGTTCCCAGTTTGGCTAAGGTTCCCAGTTTGGCTAAGGTTCCCAGTTTGCTTAATGTTCCCAGTTTGGCTAAGGTTCCCAGTTTTGGTAAGGTTCCCAGTTTTGGTAATGTTCCCAGTTTGGCTAAGGTTCCCAGTTTTGGTAATGTTCCCAGTTTGGCTAAGGTTCCCAGTTTGCTTAATGTTCCCAGTTTGCTTAATGTTCCCAGTTTGGCTAAGGTTCCCAGTTTGGCTAAGGTTCCCAGTGTGGCTAAGGTTCCCAGTTTGGCTAAGGTTCCCAGTTTGCTTAATGTTCCCAGTTTGGCTAAGGTTCCCAGTTTTGGTAAGATTCCCAGTTTGGCTAAGGTTCCCAGTTTGGCTAAGGTTCCCAGTGTGGCTAAGGTTCCCAGTGTGGCTAAGGTTCCCAGTTTGGCTAAGGTTCCCAGTGTGGTTAAGGTTCCCAATGTGGCTAAGGTTCCCAGTTTGCTTAATGTTCCCAGTTTGGCTAATGTTCCCAGTTTGCTTAATGTTCCCAGTTTGGCTAATGTTCCCAGTTTGGCTAATGTTCCTAGTTTGGCTAAAGTCCTCAGTTTGGCTAGGGTTGCCAGTGTGGCTAATGTTCCCAGTTTGGCTAAGGTTCCCAGTTTTGGTAATGTTCCCAGTTTGGCTAAGGTTCCCAGTTTGGCTAAGGTTCCCAGTGTGGCTAAGGTTCCCAGTTTGGCTAAGGTTCCCAGTTTGCTTAATGTTCCCAGTTTGGCTAAGGTTCCCAGTTTTGGTAAGGTTCCCAGTTTGGCTAAGGTTCCCAGTTTGGCTAAGGTTCCCAGTGTGGCTAAGGTTCCCAGTTTGTTTAATGTTCCCAGTTTGGGTAATGTTCCCAGTTTGGCTAAGGTTCCCAGTGTGGTTAAGGTTCCCAATGTGGCTAAGGTTCCCAGTTTGGCTAAGGTTCCCAGTTTGCTTAATGTTCCCAGTTTGGCTAATGTTCCCAGTTTGGTTAATGTTCCCAGTTTGGCTAATGTTCCCAGTTTGGCTAATGTTCCTAGTTTGGCTAAAGTCCTCAGTTTGGCTAGGGTTGCCAGTGTGGCTAATGTTCCCAGTTTTGGTAATGTTCCCAGTTTGGCTAAGGTTCCCAGTTTGGCTAAGGTTCCCAGTTTGGCTAAGGTTCCCAGTGTGGCTAGGTTTGCTAGTGTGGCTAAGGTTCCCAGTTTGGCTAAGGTTCCCAGTTTGGCTAATGTTCCCAGTGTGGCTAAGGTTCCCAGTTTGGCTAAGGTTCCCAGTGTGGCTAAGGTTCCCAGTTTGGCTAATGTTCCCAGTGTGGCTAAGGTTCCCAGTGTGGCTAAGGTTCCAAGTGTGACTAATGTTCCCAGTTTGGCTAATGTTCCCAGTTTGGCTAAAGTCCTCAGTTTGGCTAGGGTTGCCAGTGTGGCTAAGGTTGCCAGTGTGGCTAAGGTTCCCAGTTTGGCTAAGGTTCCCAGTGTGGCTAAGGTTCCTAGTGTGGCTAATGTTCCCAGTGTGGCTAATGTTCCCAGTGTGGCTAAGGTTCCTAGTGTGGCTAAGGTTCCCAGTGTGGATAAGGTTCCCAGTGTGGCTAATGTTCCCAGTTTGGCTAAGGTTCCCAGTGTGGCTAATGTTCCCAGTTTGGCTAATGTTCCCAGTTTGGCTAAAGTCCTCAGTTTGGCTAGGATTGCCAGTATTGCCATGTTTCTCCTTGGATGTGAAGCTCCAGTACTGACCTGTCTTGCACACCCAGACAGGATTCTGAGCTTGGAGAGGGTAAGAAGAGCTGTTTGTACAGATCGGTTGGTGTGTCATGGGTGATGTGGTCAGTTACCATGACAACTGCCTTTTACTTCCCACAACAGTTCATGGTATCCATGTTAAGTTGCATCAACTTAAGAACCCTGGTCAATTTTGAAAACCCACCTATATGCAGATTCAAACCCGTGGTCTCTGACAGGGGAGTGTCTAGCCACTTAGCTACTGCGGCTCTCTGCGATATTGTGCTCGGCCGATATGTTCTGGCATGACACTTGAGACATGATGTGGTCATTCTGGTCATTTGACCTCCCAGAAATCTTTCAGTTACCCATTTTAGGATACTGACAGTGCATTACTAAACACCACTCTGTATGAAGCAGTGTCATTTTG
The DNA here is from genome assembly GCA_963921405.1 of Cepaea hortensis. Taxonomy (NCBI): domain Eukaryota; kingdom Metazoa; phylum Mollusca; class Gastropoda; order Stylommatophora; family Helicidae; genus Cepaea; species Cepaea hortensis. The sequence continues at coordinate 121,369,199 of OY992883.1, forward strand.
ATGTATGAACACACAGGAGTCTACACCAAGAACAGGAACTTCAGACTGTATCTGTCCAGCAAACTCAACAAGGACAACCCTCTAATTGTGGCCTCACGGAACCAGTTTGTGCCAGAAAGAACCGGTAAAATCAGTGATGAGCAGGCTATGTTTAACGCATCCCTGGTGTCAAATGTGAGGTCTGTACATGTGTGTGGTGTGGTTCTGTTTCTTTCCTAGGCTTTCCTCTTGTACACTTTGTCATGATATGGTACTGTGCATTTATGATATTGTATAGTATTATGCATGCTGAAAGGAGAAGCCAGTGGGATTATTTGTGATTATTATATAGTGTATTATTTTGGATCATTATATATTTTATATTATATTATTTTGGATTATAGTATATTATTTTGAATTATATTATGATATGTTATATTATATTATACTAGCTGACCCGGCCCGGCTTCGCCCAGTCCCTGGAGGGGATCTATCTATCTATCAGTCTGTCTGTCTGCTTGTTTGTCTGGCTGACCCGGCCCGGCTTCACCCAGTCCCTGGTGGGGAGCATCTCATTTAATTCATATAAGTAGTCATATAAGCTCCCGTTCCCGACTATCTGTCTGTCTGATCCGGCCCGGCTTCACCCAGTCGCTGGTGGGGAGCATCTCATTTAATTCATATACGTAGTCATTTAAGCTCCCGTTCCCGACTATCTGTCTGTCTGTCTATCTGTCTGTCTGTCTGTCTGAGCCGGCCCGGCTTCACCCAGTCCCTGGTGGGGAGCATCTCATTTAATTCATATAAGTAGTCATATAAGCTCCCGTTCCCGACTATCTGTCTGTCTGTCTGTCTATCTATCTGACCCCGCGTGGCTTCGCCCAGCTCCTGACTGGGAGCGTCTCATTAAATTCACACAGTAACTTAAAAGAATGTCCTTCCACACACCATCCATTATTTTTAATGAAAACTGTTTTTAATCACCTACATGACTGTAGATAACTTCTTTAAGCATAAAAAGATGAGTTACAATGTTATGCATTATGCATTATTTTTATGAAAACTTTGAAAATGCCTTAAAGATTATATCATTATTTATTATAACTCATATGCCTGTAAATAACTATAGACAAAGAGTTTATAAATCTTTGAAAACGATGCAACAATATGACTATAAAGTATATAGAAATGTTATTAAAAGTTATGCCCCTTGAAATAACTTTTCTAGAGTTAAGTCCCCTTGCTATATATAAATTATAATGAAATATTAAATTTTAGTAAGTAAGTAGCCGATTTTACACTAAAAAACTATGACAGAAAGTTGCACAGGAATTAAAAGAAGACGTGTAGAAAATTTCATCTCAATCGGATGGACCGTTCGCGAACTCATAAAGAACGGACGGACACACATCGCCTTTTATAAATATAGATTATGTTATTTTATATTATATTATATTATATTATATTATTTTGGATTTTATTATATTATTCTGGATTATTATATATTATATTATTTTGGATTACTGGAAGGCCTCGGTTAACGTCAGGGTTATGTTCTTGGAAAACGTGACTTTAAGTGAAACGACGTATAGCGAAACACCATACAGGTGTATACACAGGTGATGATGTTATGGTGGAACGTAGCGATGTAAAGTGAAGTTATGTCACATTGTAACAATGATGTTACAGCAAAACGATGTAAACCAAAGCCTACCAGTATATTATATTATTTAGGATTATATTATATTATATTATATTGGATTATATATTATATTATATTATTTTGGATTATACTATATTTTGGAATATATTAAATTTAATATACTTTTTAAAAGTATTTTCTCATATTTTGTAAACAATATAAAATGACACAAAGTAGTGCAGCTTTACATAACAGAATTATGACACTTACAGGACGTTGTGGCGATTAGCCTTCATCAGCAAACAAACACCACATATAGTCAAGGAGATCTCCTGTGACTACATCAACATGTGACGACAGGACAAGAAGAATGAAAAGATGAAAAAAGAAAGCAATGAAGAGAAAATGAAAATTGGGAAAAATTTTCATACCCCAGAATTCCGAGCGAATAATATATTCTCCTTGGCTATATGTTGTGTTTTGTGAATGTGTTTGTTTGCTGATGTAGGCTAATCGCCGCAACATCCTGTATGTGTCGTAATTTGTTGTGTAAAGCTCCACTACTTTGTGTCATATTATATTGTTTACATTTGTTCGCGACAGCATGGTGGCGTCAGAGCTAGACATGTCCAGTTGGGACAGTGACGATATACAAATACAGGCGTTGAGAGTTCATTCCAGTACACCATTCGTGTTGGTTAATGTTTATGCCCGCAATGCGAGTGTGGACGCCCAGAAGTGGCAGTGCTTAAGTGGCATATTAGGCCACGAGAGAAATGTTATTTTCTGTGGTGACTTCAACGCTAAAGGCAGATCATGGGGAAACACTTCCTCCAATACACAGGGGGAGGAGCTCGAGACTGCACTGGAAACCATCGACCTGGCTTGTATCAACAGTGGCTGTGTCACCAGGACAGCAAGCCGTCCAGGCGATGAGGACAGTGCTATTGATCTGGCGCTAGTTTCACCGTCACTCACTACAGTGTGTAGATGGGGTGTCCTAGGACACCATGGCAGCGACCACCACCCTTGCAGCATATTGGTGGAGAAAGGCAAAACCAGGCAGCACAAGGTAAAGGTAAAGATGTTCCAGTATGACAGTACAGGGCAAGATGTGGTGAGTAAAATAAGACGTGACAAGCGCAGAACGTTTCAGGGCAGGAAAAAAAGCTGGGAGCAGCCACCGTGGTGGAGTTTCGAGGTGGAGAAGGCTTGGGTGGATAAGCGTAGTGCTGTAAGGAGATGACAAAATGCCAAGAAGAACAGAACTGGTCATCCTAGTCCCTGCTTGCACTTAGAAAGAGAGATGCACACAAAAGTAAGCTATTTAAAAAAACTGGTCAAGGTGGTTAAAAGCGAAAAATGGGCAGAGGTGTGTCAAAGAGTAAGCACAGACAAGTCACTGAAATTGTTCTGGCGACTACATAAAAGCATGAGTGGTGTAGTCAAGAATAAGAGCATTTCTGACTTCCAAGGTGCTGACCTCATCTGGCAGAGGACTGACGAGGACAAGGGCAAAGCCCTCTTTGAACGCTACCTTGAGCAGAGCAACCAGACAGACATGGGACGCCAAAATCTGGCCAAGGAGGTCACCTCAGACAGATGAAAGGCCCAGAACACTTCGGATGAAGACACAGTGACAGTGAAAGAAATCAAGGCTGTGCTTCGACGATCAAAAAACAGTGCTCCAGGTCCTGATGGCATAAGTTACGACGACATTAATAGGTGTACCGACAATGAGCTAGAGAAACTAGCAGACATGTACAACAACAGTATAGGGAGTGCTAGCATCAAGGAGGAATGGTTACACAGCTATCTGATTCCCTTGCCGAAGCCTGACAAAGACCACAAAAAAATTCAGGGATATCGAATTATAACCATGCAGAATACAATAGGCAAGCTGCTGGAGAAGGTAATTGCCAGGAAAATATCAAGCCAACTAGAGAGGCAAGGTGTTTTCCCACCTACCCTGGGTGGGTACCGTCCAAAAAGAGAAACCTGGACCAATGCAGCAGTCTTTGCCCATGATGTCTATGAAGGTTTCCACTCAGGCATTGAAACCTTTGCTGCAGTGATTGATCTTGAGGACGCATACAACTGAGTACCACTGGATGTTTTAATGTTTCAGCTTCTTGAACTAAACGTAAGTCCATTCCTCCTTAGTTGGATCGCTGCAGCCCTCTTCCAACGGAAAGTAGTTTTTAGATGTGGCAGTTGGACTTCGGAACCAACAACAATATATCCTGGCCTACCACAGGGGTCACCATTATCTCCGGTACTGTTCAACGCCTACACAGTGAGAATCACCAGTGAGCAGATCACTGGACCTGGCAGGACATTGTCATATGCCAATGATGTTTTAGTGTATCGTCAGGGTAAGGATAGAGAGGAGGTTACTGTGGAACTACAAACCGAACTCAATCGCATAAGTACTTGGTGTGATGAAGCTGGGGCAATGGTCAACCCAACAAAGGCAACAGTGACTTGGTTCTCGTTGAATAATCATATAGTCAACACTCCAACACCAACTGTAATGCTGTGTTCAGAGACGGTGGAAAGAACGCAGGCAATGAATTACCTCGGGATACGGTTTGATCGAAGCCTTGCTTATAATGTGCACATAGACCAGGTGATAACAAAGGCCAAGCGGGGTTTGGCAGCGATGCGGGTGATGGCGGCAGCAAACTGTGAGCAGCGCCATCTATGTCTTCTGTCCGAGGGGCTGGTCATGTCTGTTTTGGAGTATGCAATGGCAATCCTGACTCTCAGCCATAAGCAGATAGAAAGGATGGAAAGGATACAGAATGAAGTTATGCGCATTATTCTTGGATGTACAAGAGATACAGCATGCAGAGTGATGCGCTACCTTCTTGATTTTCCAACCATTGAAGAGAGAATACAAGGTTGCAGGGCACGTGCCTACCTCAGAATTACCGCAAACACACAACATCCACTGCATAGTGAAATTAGGAAGGTGAAGGGCAGCAGGTTAAAAAGAGGACGGTCGTGGATGAGTCAAGCCGAAGACATTCTTCAACAGGTGTGTTCACTTGAGGACTTAGAACCTGGCGAGGAGTGGGTGCAAGTGCCAACAAACTTCTGCACATCCTTTTCAGTTTGCATCCAACTAGATAGAAAATGCAGACAAGAAAATCCGGCTGCTGTTGAGCCTGAAGTACAAGTGTTGATTTTCGAGAATTCGCTAGACGGTGACGCAGTCATCTACACAGATGGGTCGGTCGTCCGACATGTGAGAAGCTCATGGGCCTTTACAGCTCGGGCCGGATGGAGAATTGTGAAGGAGGACTCTGGTGCTTTCACTGAAACCACAAGTAGCCTGACCATGGAAGTCATGGCAGTAAGTAAAGCAATAACATGGCTCGAGACACAGACATTCACTAGGGCTTGTTTCCTTAGCGACTCAATGAACATGATCAAGAGGATAGAGGAGGGGTCGATCCGAAGAGAATGGTTGCTGCCTCTGGAGCGGTCTCGACTGGCAAAGATTAGTTTCATCTTCGTGCCAGGGCATACGGGAGTACAAGGAAATGAGCGGGCTGACAAGCTCGCAGGTGAGGCTACTGTAGAGGGCGGACGCGCCATGGACCAGGCTGACATTCTGAATGCTCTACGAGAAGTAAGACTTTTGTGAGAACCAAGTGATGACTGTGAATCTACAACAATGGCCAGACTGCGAGAGCAGCAAATTAAAAGAGGGGTGGCCAAACAAGAACACTACGCAGGAAGCCAAAGAAGATTGATAAACCAACACAGAACTGGCGTCGTTAGCCGCTACACGTTGCGGGATTTGCTGAGGAGGGGATCCGAGCACTTATGGACTGAATGGTTCGATGTGCAATGAGGATGATCTGTCGACTAACTAACTAACTAACTATAGCTTTACCGCAGTTCCACCAAATTTTTTTCTCATATTTTGTATGTTATATTACAGTATCTTATAGTATGAATTATCTTGTAGATTACTTTACATTACAAGAATAAAACACTCAAATCAACACAACATGTTTTATAATGCATGGAATCCTCCCAGGTTATCCTCCGAGGTACAGATACTTACGTTTGGTACTGTGGACCAGGACAAATCTCATTCAGCAGAAATTCCAAGGCCGGGAAACTGTGGGTCAACACACACAGAAGGTATGTTAATAGTGGAGTGTGTGTGTGTGGGGGGGGGGGTGTCATGGTGAGGGTTAGGACAGGATAGAAAGAAAGCCGGGGGGGGGGAATTAACGTTATTTTTAAAGGGTCACAAATTGGGCACGCAGGCCTGTCTTACATTTGGCTTTTTGAGGAACTCCTCTTTCGTATATCAGTTATCTAGAGAGAGAGAAAGAGAGAGACCTGCAGTTTTAAGTCAATTTTCTTGTGCAGGTTATTTCATTATTTTCATTCTGTTGTGGAGACATGGGGACACACAAGTTACTCTACCACTACAAGGTGGAGACATGGGGACACACAAGTTACTCTACCACTACAAGGTGGAGACATGGGGACACACAAGTTACTCTACCACTACAAGGTGGGGACACACAAGTTACTCTACCACTACAAGGTGGAGACATGGGGACACACAAGTTACTCTACCACTACAAGGTGGAGACATGGGGACACACAAGTTACTCTACCACTACAAGGTGGAGACATGGGGACACACAAGTTACTCTACCACTACAAGGTGGAGACATGGGGACGTTACTCTACCACTACAAGGTGGAGACATGGGGACACACAAGTTACTCTACCACCACAAGGTGGAGACATGGGGACACACAAGTTACTCTACCACTACAAGGTGGGGACATGGGGACACACAAGTTACTCTACCACTACAAGATGGGGACACACAAGTTACTCTACCACTACAAGGTGGAGACATGGGGACACACAAGTTACTCTACCACTACAAGGTGGAGACATGGGGACACACAAGTTACTCTACCACTACAAGGTGGAGACATGGGGACACACAAGTTACTCTACCACTACAAGGTGGATACATGGGGACACACAAGTTACTCTACCACTACAAGGTGGAGACATGGGGACACACAAGTTACTCTACCACCACAAGGTGGAGACATGGGGACACACAAGTTACTCTACCATTACAAGGTGGAGACATGGGGACACACAAGTTACTCTACCGCTACAAGGTGGAGATATGGGGACACACAAGTTACTCTACCACTACAAGGTGGAGACATGGGGACACACAAGTTACTCTACCACTACAAGGTGGATACATGGGGACATACAAGTTACTCTACCACTACAAGGTGAAGACATGGGGACACACAAGTTACTCTACCACTACAAGGTGAAGACATGGGGACACACAAGTTACTCTACCACTACAAGGTGAAGACATGGGGACACACAAGTTACTCTACCACTACAAGGTGAAGACATGGGGACACACAAGTTACTCTACCACTACAAGGTGGAGACATGGGGACACACAAGTTACTCTACCATTACAAGGTGGAGACATGGGGACACACAAGTTACTCTCCCACTACAGGGTGGAGACATGGGGACACACAAGTTACTCTATCACTACAGGGTGGAGACATGGGGACACACAAGTTACTCTACCACTACAAGGTGAAGACATGGGGACACACAAGTTACTCTACCACTACAAGGTGGAGACATGGGGACACACAAGTTACTCTACCACCATAAGGTGGAGACATGGGGACACACAAGTTAATCTACCACTACAAGATGGAGACATGGGGACACACAAGTTACTCTACCACTACAAGGTGGGGACACACAAGTTACTCTACCACTACAAGGTGGAGACATGGGGACACTGGACACACTCCTCTTCTGCTGTATGTGAAGTGGGCACTTTTACTGTCTAAGACTTTTCTGAATTTCTGTCATGTTTTTCAGATTTTCTAGAGGGTCACAATTGTCCATCACCATATCCTGAGATTGATGGCTTTATAGAATCCTTGACCCAGTCACATGGTTGCCGCGGGAGAGTGCGTCACTGGATGTACTTCAGGTCTAGTGAATCATTGCTGTATGATATTGTCGGTTGTCGCTGGTGCCGGAATGTTCAGAGAGAGCACCGCAGCAACAACATCATGTAAGTGGAGTTCTGTGTTTGCATTTGGCTAGTTTATTGTTTGGTTGCTTGACTGGGTTGGTTAGGTGGTTGGTTGCTTGACTGGGTTGGTTAGGTGGTTATGTGCTTGACTGGGTTGGTTAGGTAGTTGGTTGCTTGAGTGGGTTGGTTAGGTGGTTGGTTGCTTGACTGGGTTGGTTAGGTAGTTGGTTGCTTGAGTGGGTTGGTTAGGTGCTTGACTGGGTTGGTTAGGTAGTTGGTTGCTTGAGTGGGTTGGTTAGGTTGTTGGTTGCTTGACTGGGTTGGTTAGGTGGTTGGTTGCTTGACTGGTTGGTTAGGTGGTTGGTTGCTTGAGTGGGTTGGTTAGGTGGTTGGTTGCTTGACTGGGTTGGTTAGGTGGTTAGTTGCTTAATTGGGTTGGTTAGGTGGTTGGTTGCTTAATTGGGTTGGTTAGGTGCTTGATTGGGTTGCTTGCTTGTTTGGTTTCTTGCTTGGTAAGTTGGTTGCTAGATTGGGTTGCTTGCTTGCTTTGGTTTCTTGCTTGGTAAGTTGGTTGCTTGATTGGGTTAGTTAGCTGATTGCTTGGTTAATTGAAAGACCTGGATGACTTGATTTCTAATGCTTGAACTCTCAGCATTGACATTCAGGCAATCAAAACCTTTCAAAAGGCTTGTGTGTATCATGATGAGGTTGGTGCAGATAATTCCCTCCCAACTTGGCACTCAAGTACCATATCTAAGGGGACTCTTCTCTCCAAGAGCAAGTACCATCTCTGCAGGGACTCTTCTCTCCAAGAGCAAGAACCATCTCTGCAGGGACTCTTCTCTCCAAGAGTAAGTACCATCTCTGCAGGGACTCTTCTCTAAAGTACCATATCTACGGGAACACTTCTCTCCAAGAGCAAGTACCATCTCTACAGGGACACTTCTCTCCAAGAGCAAGTACCATATCTACAGGGACACTTCTCTCCAAGAGCAAGTACCATATCTATGGGGACACTTCTCTCCAAGAGCAAGTACCATATCTACGGGAACACTTCTCTCCAAGAGCAAGTACCATATTTACGGGGACACTTCTCTCCAAGAGTAAGTACCATCTCTTCAGGGACTCTTCAGGACTGGTGCAGATAATTCCCTCTCAGCTTGGCACTCAAGTACCATATCTAAGGGGGGACTTCTCTCCAAGAGCAAGTACCATCTCTGCAGGGACTCTTCTCTCCAAGAGCAAGTACCATCTCTGCAGGGACTCTTCTCTCCAAGAGTAAGTACCATCTCTGCAGGGACTCTTCTCTAAAGTACCATATCTACGGGAACACTTCTCTCCAAGAGCAAGTACCATATCTACAGGGACACTTCTCTCCAAGAGCAAGTACCATATCTACGGGGACACTTCTCTCCAAGAGCAAGTACCATATCTACGGGAACACTTCTCTCCAAGAGCAAGTACCATATCTACGGGGACACTTCTCTCCAAGAGTAAGTACCATCTCTATGGGAGCACTTCTCTCCAAGAGCAAGTACCATCTCTTCAGGGACTCTTCTCTAAAGTACCATATCTACGGGAACACTTCTATCCAAGAGCAAGTACCATCTCTGCAGGGACTCTTCTCTCCAAGAGCAAGTGCCATCTCTTCAGGGACTCTTCTCTCCAAGAGCAAGTACCATATCTACGGGGACACTTCTCTCCAAGAGCAAGTACCATATCTACGGGGACACTTCTCTCCAAGAGCAAGTACCATATCTACGGGGACACTTCTCTCCAAGAGCAAGTACCATCTCTTCAGGGACTCTTCTCTCCAAGAGCAAGTACCATCTCTTCAGGGACTCTTCTCTCCAAGAGCAAGAACAAGCGTGGTACCCAAGAACCATCTCTGTGGGGACTGCCAGCTCTCCTTCTCTTCTAGAGCAAGAACCAGAGTTATGCCAATGGCCGGTATTTTTACATAAATGCAGAATTGTTGTTCAATATTGCTTTAAAATATCTACGAGGGTAAGTTAATAGGTAAGTCACAAATGGCTGTAGAAAAATAACTAAAGATGATAACAACTTGAGACCAGTTATTTTTATACATTCATTGTCCCTTTATTTCTCAACATAATTTCCACCAACATTGATGCACTTTTATCATTTTATCAGGCCTCACAAACCGGCTACATAGAACTGTGAGCTCTGTTTTTTAAACCATGTTTTCACTTCACATTCAACTTCGGCGTCATTTACGAAATGTCTCCCGCCAAGGTGGGTTTCCTGTTTATGCTGACAAATGTTTGTCCCGTAAAGCGGTGCATAGCTGGGTAGAAAAAGGTACTAGGGTGAGTCAATAAGTAAGTCACACAGTTCTGTTGAATGGCAGGTAAATTAAAACAAAGCACGCAGGTCTATGCAGCCAGTTTGGGAGGACTGATAAAACGATGGGATAAGTGCATCAATGTTGCTGGAAATTATGTTGAGAAGTAAAGCGACAATGTATGTATAAAAAATTAACGGTTTCAAATTGTTATCATCATTAGTTATTTTTCTACAGCCATTTGTGACTTACTTATTAACTTACCCTTGTAATTTTTCTAAAAGGTCTTAGTCAAATATGACTGAGCTACCATATGACAGTAGACAGTACTACCTGCTTTCTGTTAGTGTCAAGTGTTGGGTGGCGCTCACCAAACTCAACACCCCACATTGTGCCAATGACTTCAGGCGGAGGAGTGCAATTGGAAGGGTACAAGCCTTACCCTAGTGTGAGGAAATGCAACCTAAAGACTAAATGTCATCGCAGGGCACACCAGGCCCTAAGCCTTGCTCTGCAACTGTCTAGGATGGAAGATCCAACAGGTGGACATTAGAGTATTGCTTTGCTGATCCAGCAGCTTCTGCAGCTTGTCTTGTTGCAGATGTATTGGTATTACCTGTCCTCTGGAGTAAACTCGGCAGCCTGAGAGAGGGATCATGCTGCATGGGCAACTCATGGTCTCTTCAATTCAGTGCTATGGAGAGTATAGCTCCATCTGTGGTCCCCACCATGGGTTGTAATTCTTATGTCTTTTTTGAAGCACAATGTAACAAACTATCATCTGTCAGGACAACAAAGGCCAGTTAAATGATCAAAAGTCAACTGTTGCTTAGCCCTGTGGAAGGGGTTCAGTAAGCAGAATTTTGTGCTTCTGTTCTTTTATAACATTATATAACAGCTTCATATTGTGACTAAATCAATCACTGTTGGCTACAGTCTGTCACTGTGTCCTCAGGTACATTGTTGACTTAAGAAGAGGCATCTGCCACCAAAAGTGTTATGACCCTGACTGTCAGGCTGTGGGATATAGGTCAGAGGGTAAGTTGACCAGGTTTAGCTTAGTTTTGTCAAGGATAATTTTCATTGCACATGAATACCTTCATGAGAGCTCAGTCTCTTCCTGTAGGTCATAAAAGGAGAATCTCAGCTCAGTGCATCAGCTCCAGCACCACCAGGATTGACCAGTGTATGTACACCAGAACAACATACGCCATCAACATCTTGTGTACATGTTATCTGGGCAGGTGCCAGTCCTGCCTCATCATCACGTGCCCTGCCAACGCCATGCATGCATCTCTACATATCTTGATCTGTGGTGTTTGCATCAACTCACTTGATGATATTCCTCCATGCCACCATCTTCAACCATCCAGCATCTGTTGTGTTGGTCTTCCCCCGCCTCTGCTACCACAGATCTTGCCAGTGACAGCCATGTTTTCTCAGGCCTCTCTTCTCTTTACTTGGCCACAGAACATTGTATCCTTCTTATATTTGTATCTAATGTTCTACTTTTCACAGGGACTCATTTATTATTCTGACAGTCCAAGGTATTCATAACATACATCTTAGAAACCAAATCTCTGTTACCTCCAAGTTCTTCTTGATTTGTTTGTTCATGTTCTATGATTCTCTGCTGTATGGCAGAACTGGTTCTGTATATCATGTCAATACACTCTTTCATCTAAAGGTATCAGAGCTTATGAGAAATACTAATGTGGCCTCATAACTCAAGGAAGGAAAAATCACAAGTGTGCCTCCATGTGGTAAAGGATGGGAAACACTCCATGGTGTGGCAAACACAGCCCTAGGGGCTGGGTATTCACCGCGATAAGTGAACAGCTCTGCAGTTGAGCAGAGCAGGGCATTCACCAGTCCTGACAGTCGGAAATTGCTGTCAAAGGTAGAGGTAAAAGATTCCCATGTGGTTGTGGATGACAAGGAGAAACAATATCTTCCCAAGATTGTGTAATTCTACAGATCAGAATTAGAGAAAGGGCAGTGACATGCGATGAGGACTGTCATGAGCCCAGGTGACACCAGACCATCAAGCTTTTGTTCCAGAGTCAGGCCTGGAGAGTCACAAGCCTACAGCTTGTCGTGAATTCTGGGGGAACAGTCACCAAGTGGAAATTGCAAGCTCAAGTGAACAGTCTTAAATTCTGGGGGAACAGTCACCAAGTAGACATGGCAATCTCAAGTAAAGTGTCATAAATTCTGGAGGAACAGTCACCAAGTGGACATGGCAAGCTCAAGTAAAGTGTCATAAATTCTGGGGGAACAGTCACCAAGTGGAAATGGCAAGCTCAAGTAAAGTGTCATAAATTCTGGGGGAACAGTCACCAAGTGGAAATGGCAAGCTCAAGTAAAGTGTCATGAATTCTGTGGGAACAGTCACCAAGTGGAAATGGCAAGCTCAAGTAAAGTATCATAAATTCTGGGGGAATAGTCACCAAGTGGAAATGGCAAGCTCAAGTAAAGTGTCATAAATTCTGGGGGAACAGTCACCAAGTGGAAATGGCAAGCTCAAGTAAAGTGTCATAAATTCTGGGGGATGTCACCAACCGATGTCACAGGCATTCCGGGATAACTTCTCTCGCACCACACAAAAAGACTTGTTAGTCGTATGAGAGGAATTGATTACACATTTTATTGCCACTGGCTCTTTGCATCATATCAATGTACAACAAACAGTCGCTAACAAATCACACAAGCATAAATGCACAGAATTGCCTATCACTAGTCGTTTCCTAACCCTATTGCTAATCTATCTACTCGGCTAACGAAATAAGCATTGACGCTAAGCGATGCGCTCACTACGAAGTCTGTGTCCCGTCTGACTATTCTCCGCGTGCTGTTTACACAGTACGCGGAAGGACTTGGGGCGCACTACGGCTTTTGCGTGCGGCCTCATCCAGCACGCTAGAGTAGTGGCCTCTCTTGAGTTTCAGTTAAGTTCTCCGTGTCTATCACGTTGGCGTGATTATGCCGTGACCAGAGTGCTTACTCTCTGGTTGACACCTCCGTGTCCCATGAGAGAACTATTTAATAGTTCCCCTTCTTATTTATTCCTTACACCTACCCTGCCCTCATGTAGGGGCACTGGGTTACCTCTATTCTACTTGAGGTAGACCACTCATTCAGGGTGGTCTTCGTTCCATGTAACTGAGTCTTTGACACACACCCTCCCCTCCTGTGTTGCGTTACAAACTTTGACTCATTGGTTGTGATGCAAGAGGTTTCTAAAAATTAGTGTAGCTAATTTTTGTCAAAGACTACTGATAACTTGGTTCTGGGTACCTCAATAGACTTCTACTGACTATTGTCACAGTGTAGTATCACTTTACTTGGCTACTGGTTATCGCCACAAACTTGTCTGGTTGGCGTGAGCCCTCTTCTCAATCGCAATATTATATTAATTAGAGGTTTGTCTGAACCGGACCATTGTCTTATAAGACCTGCCCTCAAATAGCAAATTAACTCACTACCCATACAAAGTTGACTTTCTTAGGGTCAACACATGAATTGCTCCATGTCCCCTATATAATATTAAACAACCCTTGCACAAGTTGTGTGCGACAGGCTTTACCTATCTCGCTTCCGCGTGTAAAGTTATCTTTCACTGTTAAGTTAGTGTTTCGTTGTCTATTGTGTCCCCTGACCCGGAGTTATCTCCCTTTGTTCTAAAAAATGTATGTAATTTACATGTTTGTTTTCCTGGTTGTTTGCGTGTTTGGATCTACCTAATAATATAGTTTAACTTCTAACATGTGTGTCTGTCTATCCATATGTATGTAAGTTAGTTTTCAAGTGCCATAATTCGGTTAAATGTGGCCACAAACAAGTGTATAACACTAATTTGTGACTACGTTTCCGTCTTATGAGACTTAAAATACTTTCTCTACGGTTTACTCTAAACTACACACAATACCTTTGAGACAGCACATTTTAACATTGAAAGCAAACGCTTGACGCAGACAAATAATAAAAAGTCGCGCTGAGCGGCAGAACAAATCCGCTGGCTGCCCTCACTCTCCAGTGTATATTTACCATTTTCTCTCACTTTCACACTTCTGTCACACATCTTTTAGTCTCACAATTATTTAAAAACCTTGAAGTGACACTGTACAAGTTTGGCTCAGTTTGAAAAGAGTTGAGCTTAATGACTGAGCGTAACTTACTGCACGAGTCATGTATTTACAAAATATTTACATGGATGAAATAGGGTTGATAGTTTATACCCTGCTATTATTAAACACTATATTCTACTGAAATACTAATACTACTTATATAAATATATATATCCTAATTTGTTGTACAAAATCAATCTAATTTAAGGGAAGTAAGCTAACTATCTACAAAAGTGAAAATGATGTGAGATGAGTTATATCTCTTTATGAAATGGGTAATGTGAAATGAAACAAAAATTCTAAATAATGTTTTTAATGTTTAAATGAAAAAAAATGTAATGGATATTTTTAATCTACATGGTATAAATGATGTATGTTCATGTGTATAATCCTTTTATCTTATGAAGTATAACCTAATTTTAGTCTTCAATGATAAGGTTGTTAAAGTGTTCCTAAAGATGGAATGAAATAAAATGAAATGAACTAAATGGTGCTGTTCCTATCTAAACTAAGTGGTACTGTTCCTATCTAAACTTTTTATTCTAGTCTTTAATTAGCTGTTATTAAGTTTAAAGTACTATACTAATCTATTTTTATGCTAAGTAAGTGGGTAAATTAATGATTTATTTAAACTACAAAAAAAATCTATTGTATTCCTTAAATCTAATCTAATTCTATATATTAAAGTAACTAATCTAACTATAATCTACCATTATCTTAAAACCGTTATATTACATATCACAATAAATATATATATATACATGGTATTTATTTACCTCAGGTTAGTGGTTGCCATAATGTATAGAAATTGCTTTCGTTGGCATAGTTTATATATACACAACTATCCTCGGTATACTAACTACACTACACAGTCATACTTGTGTCTTATGGGTATTCTTCCACTCGTCGAGTCCGCTGGTGTCGTAGACAAGTATCTTCATGTCTGTTATTTTACAATGTTCTGACACTGTTCTTATGTGATTAACACAGGTGATTCACCGGAACATAAATGGAGCATAGTAAGTAACGAGCTGTCTATGTACACACAGTGATTTCCCTGTTCTTGGCGCACAGTTCTTATTCTGCTGTCTACGGACACATGGTAGTTCACTGTTCTTAGCACACAGTCCTGATCCTGATGTCTATGCATTCAATAGTATATTTTACACAGGATATTTTAAGTGTACTAAATGAACATTTCTTAATCTACCTATTCATGTGGAATATCAGGTATTTCTACCTCAGATGGTCGACTAAGGGTATCAGCAAGAATGTTGTCCCTACCCTTAATATGTTCTATACTAAAAGTATAATTCTGTAATATTAATGACCACCTGTAGATGCGGTCATTGTGATGCACCCCACTTTGTATGACCGTGATCGGGGAGTTGTCAGTCTGGACTACGAAGTGATTACCCGCCAGAAATCGATGCAACTTCCTCACCGAATAAATGACGCTTAGGGCTTCCAACTCTGATATGGAATATCTTGACTCAGCCGGTGTGATCTTGCGGCTCACATAGCAAATCGGATGGAAGATGCCATCATAAAACTGGCCTAGTACTGCAGCGATGGAAATCCTGCTGGCATCTGTCCTAAGATAATAAACGAGCCTAGGATTAGGCAAACGGAGGATTGGTACATTACTAAATAGGATTTTCAATTTTGATAATGCAGAAATTAATAATGCATCTTTGACATCTAATTTTACTGATGCTTTTAAAACATTTGAAAATACACTTGTAATTTCAGCTAAGTTCGGTATGAACTTGCTATAATAATTTACTAAACCCAAAAGGCTCCTGACCTGCTTTTTTGTTGTAGGCATGGTCAGGTTCATAATTTTAGTGATTATTCTATTGTCAGTTTTCAGTTGTCCTTGTGAAATGACATGACCCAAAAAATCAATTTCTTGTAGGCCCAATTCGACTTTGCTCGGATTGACAGTGAGACCGAAGAGTCGCAACCTATCGAAGACATGTCTGAGTTTCAGTAAGAGTGTTGTCCAGTCATCTGTATGGACACAAATATCATCTATATATGTCACTGTATTCGTCACTCCATGTAGTAAATCTCTAGTTAAGCGTACGAAAGTGGCAGGAGCATTACGAAGTCTGAAAGGAAGAAATCGCCACTCGTAAAGACCCAGAGGTGTTGAGAATGCAGTAAGATGGATAGATTGAGTCTGCATAGGGACCTGCCAATATCCCTTACTAAAGTCTAATTTAGAAAAGATTTTGGAGGTGGACATATCAAGAATAAGATCTTCGCAGGAAGGAATCGGTTCTGCGTCGATCTTAGTGACATTGTTGAGTTTTCTATAGTCCACACAAAGACGAATTGTGGAGTCTTTTTTCTTGACCAGGACGATTGGAAAGGAGTACTCCGATGTAGATTTTTGAATGATTCCACTAGCCTCTAAATTAAGAATTTCCTTATTTAGACTTTCTCTATAGCTGAGTGGGATAGAGTACGGCCTGCATTTGATAGGCTTTGAGTCTGAAAGAAGGATGGAGTGCTCAATCCTGTCCATCCTACCTGGAATGTCGGAAAATATGTCCTTATATTCAGTCACTAATTCTATTATCTGTCGTCGTTGTTCTTCTGTCAGTTCCGTTTCTAATCGTATACACTCTAATGTAGCAGTCTTGTCTACAATTGGAACAGGTAGTTCCATCCCATCGTCGTCTACCTGATTCAGTACGGTTGTGGTGCTAAGTGCGTTTTCTGTAATCTCACTAAGTGTATGCATCTCGTCGGATTTGCCAGTCTCGCTAACTAGTGTAGTTGCGTTGTGTACGTCTGTCATCTCATCCATAGGTGTGGGTGCATTGTGTTCGTCTGTCTCTAATTCTGTCTCTTGTCGTGAAAAGTAGGGTTTCAACATGTTGATATGAAATATCTTTAAGTGTCCGTTTATCGATATTTCATAATCGACATCCGAAAGTTTTTGTATCACCTTGAAAGGCCCTTGCCATGAAGTTAACATGTTATTACGTTTGTCAGGTAGTAATAGCAATACATCTTGACCAGGTTCAAGACTTATGGGTCTAGCACTTTTGTCGGGATTGTGATTGAGGATATCTGCACTGTTCACTGGAGTGAGTCTATTCTTCTCCTCCCAGGCAGCTATTTCTTTATCTGTGCAGTGTCTTAGTTGGGGTAGACACCCAAGAATTAACTCAGTACAAGGGTTGTCTAGTATTGCACATGTAAAGGTACCAGAAAGGAATGGGGTGTTTATACGGACTCTTGCCAGAGGATAGGTTTCTATATTTCCTGAAAAAGTACGGCATTTTACAGAGTCACCAGTATAATATTTTGGATCAACCAATTCCTTCTTTACACCAATAATAGAGCTACCACTATCAAGCAAACATCGGCATGGCTTATCATTGACCAATGCAGTGTGAAACATCAAATTGCCTCTGGAGGCTACAGCTGCGTTTGCATTCTCTAAGGAGGATGTTACAATGTGTCCACATGTGAGTTTGCCGTCTGCATGAAATTGTTGACATTGGTTACAATTATCAAAGTTTAAAATATTGTTTACACAACACACATCTACCGATTGGTTAAAAGGTAATTCGTTTTGGACGTCACACTCAGTCTCACTCCCACTATCAGAGGATGTATCAATCAAAATTGCATTGTTGGCCTTCATTCTTTGGCGGCCTAGGCACTTATTGGAATAGTGCCCGTAGCTTGAACAGAAGAAGCATTTGACTGCACGCCTGTATGCAGTTCTTTTGTTTTGTTGTTTCTTAATGACCATCTCAAGATGTGTCGGATAGTTTGGTGATTTATCGCACATAGCATAAGTATCATGAAAAAGTTGGCAATAAACACATTTTGACACTTTCTTATCTTTCTTGTCGACTCTATGAAATGGTTTTTTATTACTCTGATAGCTTTTAGTTTGGTCTTTAACAAAAGAGACTATTTCAGAGTCGCTATTTGATGTCTTAAAAATATCTCTATTTGAAGAAAAATATGCAGAGCCTTTCTTTTCAAATTGTTCTATGGTCTCGATGTCTGACTGCTGCAGGAATTTAGCGAAAGGAGATGGTATTGTGGATATGACTTTATCCATGGCTATTAAATTTTTAAGTTTTTCAAAATCCTTTCTTATTTTTGATGCACTAAGCCATCTATTTAGTACGCTTTGGACATTTGAGACATAATCGATAAAGGTCTCGCATGGCTTTGGTTTTAAATTGGAAAACTGTACTTGATACCCAGGGGCATCAAGTAAGAAATGTTGCATTATCCTATCGTGGATGTACTGATAGTTAGATCTAAGATCAGTTGGTATTGATTCTATCACTTTAAGGGGCTCCCCACTGAGATTCTTCATGTAGATCATGGCCCACATATCGATTGGTACTTGGTGGTATTTCAATTGATACTCGACATTTTCTGTCCAGGCTGATATGGGATCTTCTTTACAGAATGGCTTAATAATGTTTTTGTACTTATTAAATTTATTTTCTTCTTGTTGACTTCTTAGTTTTGTAGCGGAGATCTCTAAGTGTGAATCTACATCCATACCTTTCATCTTTAACTGTGTCTCTGATTCAACTTGTATTTGTTTTTCTTTCACCCTTGCCATTTCATCTATCTCTTTTTGTTTTAATTTTACTTCTTTTTGTTTAATTTCTAATTCCTTCTGTTTAATTTCCTTATCTTGCTCTAATTGTTTTTGCTTCATTTCTTTCTCTTGTTCTAATTGTCTTTGTTTAATCTCTTTATCATGTTCTAATTGTTTTTGTTTTGTTATCTCAGCTAGTTCTACAATCTCCTTTTGGTGTTGTCTTTCTTGTTCTCCAATCTCCTTCTGATGTTGTCTTTCTCGTGCACGTTCATCTCTCTCAGCATCTTTTGCTTCCCTAAATTTTTGATCAGCATATTGCTCTAAGTCCTTTCCTGTGTATTCTAATTCCTTGCCTGCTTTTATGAAATCAGCTAATGTTGCCATGTTGTTGGGAAATTAGCTAGAGTTGATAGGCACTCAAATATTTACTCCCTTATTTATATTAGATATGTTAGGTTTTTCAATCCCTGAGTACAAAAAAATATTCTTAGATTACAACCTGAAAAACAGATCACAAAGAATATGCTAATACATCACACGCTGAAAAAGAGATGCATTATTAATCACATTGCATGCAAAATCATTTGGGTATACTCATCTTAACATTCCAGATCAATCATGTACACTCGTTTGGCACCTCAAGTTTAATCGTCTGGCAATACCACACACAGCTTGCGTTATGCTTATGACCAGCTGTTGTTCTGCCTGGTTATCAAGAGCATCAACAATTAACCACTTGTAAACGATATATATTTTTAGACAATTTTGTACAATCACATGCCCCAGGACAATACAATGTGGTTTAATTAATACTAAATGTCACTGTCCTGTCTTCGTTCTAACGTCTTCTGCCTTCCCTAACTCTAACTGTTTACTTTATGGAAGTGTTGTGCAGACTGCGTCTCATATGCATAGCAAAAGTAGTGCCATCGCGACGGTAAGAAATAGAAAAAATATGTAAATAATTAAATAAATGCTTTGAAATAAATATAAAGGTAATAATAATGTTCAAATAAATAAATATATTCAATAAATAACTTATATAAACAAATAATATTTGATATAAGTCAACGATTCAGGCGAGCAGCCGCTTTGAGATTTGTCAACCATCAGTCGCTGATTGCAAATGGCGTAACGCAGCTGTTTGTCAGTCGCGTTACGTCACCCGCGCAGCGCTATTTTTAGATTGGAAAAATCAATATTGTTCTCGGCTCATTTTTGTGTATCGCTCCGCCGTGAATCATATTTGACAAATAGTAGTAAATAAATAATTGTAGAAATAAATGATACAAAACTATAATCATAATACTTACAAATCAGAAGAAAACATGTTCATAAGCACAAAATACTTTAGTAAGCATAAATAAACATAATTTGGTCACGATGGGCACAGCTCGCACTTTGTTCTGTCTGCACACGCCATTATCACTAACATAAACTAAACCCTGTGATTATCTAGCCGTAATTCTATTTTAGAGCCGTGGGTGAGTGTTTTAGCTTGAACAATTGTCCAAGCTACACTTCTGACACCACTTTATCCTAGCCTGTCACCAACCGATGTCACAGGCATTCCGGGATAACTTCTCTCGCACCACACAAAAAGACTTGTTAGTCGTACGAGAGGAATTGATTACACATTTTATTGCCACTGGCTCTTTGCATCATATCAATGTACAACAAACAGTCGCTAACAAATCACACAAGCATAAATGCACAGAATTGCCTATCACTAGTCGTTTCCTAACCCTATTGCTAATCTATCTACTCGGCTAACAAAATAAGCATCGACGCTAAGCGATGCGCTCACTACGAAGTCTGTGTCCCGTCTGACTATTCTCCGCGTGCTGTTTACACAGTACGCGGAAGGACTTGGGGCGCACTACGGCTTTTGCGTGCGGCCTCATCCAGCACGCTAGAGTAGTGGCCTCTCTTGAGTTTCAGTTAAGTTCTCCGTGTCTATCACGTTGGCGTGATTATGCCGTGACCAGAGTGCTTACTCTCTGGTTGACACCTCCGTGTCCCATGAGAGAACTATTTAATAGTTCCCCTTCTTATTTATTCCTTACACCTACCCTGCCCTCATGTAGGGGCACTGGGTTACCTCTATTCTACTTGAGGTAGACCACTCATTCAGGGTGGTCTTCGTTCCATGTAACTGAGTCTTTGACAGGGGAACAGTCACCAAGTGGACATGGCAAGCTCAAGTAAAGTGTCATAAATTCTGGGGGAACAGTCACCAAGTGGAAATGGCAAGCTCAAGTAAAGTGTCATAAATTCTGGGGGAATAGTCACCAAGTGGAAATGGCAAGCTCAAGTAAAGTGTCATAAATTCTGGGGGAACAGTCACCAAGTGGAAATGGCAAGCTCAAGTAAAGTGTCATAAATTCTGGGGGAACAGTCACCAAGTGGAAATGGCAAGCTCAAGTAAAGTGTCATAAATTCTGGGGGAACAGTCACCAAGTGGAAATGGCAAGCTCAAGTAAAGTGTCATATATTCTGGGGGAACAGTCACCAAGTGGAAATGGCAAGTTCAAGTAAAGTGTCATAATTTCTGGGGGAACAGTCACCAAGTGGAAATGGCAAGCTCAAGTAAAGTGTCTTAAAATTGGATCAACCAAGCCACAGACCTGATGATACAGTGCAACACAATTTGATTTACGATTATGCTGCAAATGTTTTTAAAAAAAAGAAGTGTTACATACATATATTTCTAACACATATTATATTCTAATTAAAAAAAGAAGTGTTACATACATATATTTCTAACACATATTATATTCTAATTAAAAAAAGAAGTGTTACATACATATATTTCTAACACATTGTCACAAAATAAAACCGTGTGTTTAACCAGTTGATTAGTAAGAGGCTTTCTGATAAACCGGACTATCTGCTAAGCATCAAGTGTTTCAACTAATACAGAGAAAACATTCATAGTTGTGGCTGCACGTGGTCCCAAACAGGATGGGCATAAATAACAGCTGTACTTGTACATCTGGTTGACGGATTGGCAACACTCGGAAGTGAGTGCGCTGAATCATACATCGCTTTGACAAGTCAATAACATATCAGAGGGAAAACGGAAGTACTCAGCACGGAGGTAAACAGTACCTCTGTCAATTCTTAGTTTCCGGAACATCAAGAAGACTGGCAGCTTGTTGGGAAAAACTGTTGTTGGGATCATACAGTAACTCGTTAGTTTGTTGGGGGAGTAGAAACAATTGATGACAACTTTGACAGTGACTAAGGAAAGGGAGAATCGATTCTTGACAATGGCTGATATGAAAATAAATAACACCTGCAGGACGTCACCCATATCACGTGACCAATTTTAGGGGTTTGCCAGAAAACCATGATTGGAGATGGGGAGTTGACAAAAACCGTGGATTATGATGGACGTGTTTGTGGGAGAGCTCTACAGTGTTAGATTAATTCTAGATTAACTAGCATGTGTCGTAATGGCAAAGTGTAGTAGCCATCCCGGGAATGAGGCGGTTTTGCATAAGGTAGTCAATATAGTCTATTAGTTCTAATTAATATAGACTGTAGCCTTGTTAAACCTATAGTGTGATGATTAGCACTGTTAGTGGAAAACTAGTTAGAGTAGAATAGTGATATTGGCTCTGCTAAGGTGAATAGAATACTGAGGTTGCACTCTGTTTATTGGTCTTTTCTTATCATAGCCTGATTCGGACTTAGGTGAGAAGCTATAAGGCTCTCTGAAAGAGTAGTTAGCTGTAAAATAACAGAGCAGGGTAATAAGCTTACACCCAGCCGGTAGGATCAGTGACTAGTGCTCTCACATGATGTGTTGGTTTTCCCACAGGTTCCCCACCAGTTACTAGGAAACTCAACACTGGTTTTGAAGAAGTGCACTCCAATTGGACGACCACCAGTTGGACTCTAAATGATTCTTACGGAAAAGGAATAACGTCCGAGAAGAAAGATGGTATATGTTGACGCTGGACTCATACTCAGAAGGGTTCACCATGGCATGGCCCAGAAGAGCCAGCCAATATAACGACTCCTGCGTGGTATGGTTCACATAGGATGGGTGATGATTGTTGATATATCACACATCAGACAACCATTGTTTAAGGAACGAGAACATTAACGGATAAGTCACATAGTGTGCTAGATTCCAGTGAAATATTACATAGGACATATACTTGAACCTATATGAACACTAGTTAGGATCAAGTGTAGAAACATTAACAGTAAAACCTAAATACACTACAAAGGATTTGTGCATTCTTTAGGACCGATAGAAACTTACAAAGTTAGTTGACAATCAGTCCGTAATCAATCTGTACTTACAAACAGTATCTATTTTGGATGATCATGAAGATGGATTACCAGGTGGCTACAGATGACAGTCAGTATCCGGCAAGAGGGTTTCAGCACCGGGTGAGGTGCACTGGTTATGATTTAATGTGCTGTGGTGTGCCCTTGCAATGAAGAAACTATGCTATTATCTGAAAGTCCGATCATACACACAGTATAGAACACATCACGCATTTTCTTCGCATACACGTCTCATATACGTTACACTTTTCTTTTAATAAATTAATCTTTATTAATTTTTAGAAGCAAGAGTTGTTGAGTACCGGCTCCGTGGCCGAGGGGTTAGCAGCTTTCTCCGCTAACTCCGAATACTCTCGTCACGTGACGCGACGAGAATTAGCAGTGGTTCGAATCGCAAAAGTGACTTATGAGAGTATGGAGCCGGTCGCTCAGAAAGTCGTGGCGTGCTGATGAGCGTAATCTAGCCTAGGAATCAACATACAGCTGAAAGATGCTGGTGTTGACCGCAATATCCTGAAACAGGATGGAAACGCGGGAAAAAAAAAAAAAAAAAAAAAAAAAGTTGTTGAGTATGTTGCGTTGGGGACGTATGAGAGGGGGCAAAATACGACAGTGAGAGAGTGATAGGAAAAGGTGTCCACGGGCTGATGGAGTGTGTTGGACGGAAGCTGGTGGATTTTCCAGGATATTGACAGGGAAAAAATATTATAATGTGGGTGTTGACTCTCTTCACTCCAGGGACGACACTTTAAAGGAGGACACGACACACATATTATATTCTAATTAAAAAAAGAAGTGTTACATACATATATTTCTAACACATATTATATTCTAATTAAAAAAAGAATGTTACATACATATATTTCTAACACATATTATATTCTAATTAAAAAAAGAAGTGTTACATACATATATTTCTAACACATATTATATTCTAATTAAAAAAAGAAGTGTTACATACATATATTTCTAACATATTATATTCTAATTAAAAAAAGAAGTGTTACATACATATATTTCTAACACATATTATATTCTAATTAAAAAAAGAAGTGTTACATACATATATTTCTAACACATATTATATTCTAATTAAAAAAAGAAGTGTTACATACATATATTTCTAACACATATTATATTCTAATTAAAAAAAGAAGTGTTACATACATATATTTCTAACACATATTATATTCTAATTAAAAAAAGAAGTGTTACATACATATATTTCTAACACATATTATATTCTAATTAAAAAAAGAAGTGTTACATACATATATTTCTAACACATATTATATTCTAATTAAAAAAAGAAGTGTTACATACATATATTTCTAACACATATTATATTCTAATTAAAAAAAGAAGTGTTACATACATATATTTCTAACACATATTATATTCTAATTAAAAAAAGAAGTGTTACATACATATATTTCTAACACATATTATATTCTAATTAAAAAAAGAAGTGTTACATACATATATTTCTAACACATATTATATTCTAATTAAAAAAAGAAGTGTTACATACATATATTTCTAACACATATTATATTCTAATTTTTACAGTTGTATATTTTTATTGTTTTAGTTTCTTTCTGCTGCTAATCTGAATTTTTCTGGTGAATTTTGCAGCTATGGATGTGCCTTCCAGCCTGCTGCCTTCTTCTTTCTTTGAGACTGATGATGATGAATGGGAAGATGACATGGAGAACAGTCTTAACAGTGACATCAGGTATGACGATGGTAGCAACAAACACAGGCTGAGTGAAAGTTGTGAAGCAGAAGACAAGTGGAGACAATTTGCTAGTCACAACAACAGTCTAAACGAGACAGATGAATTCAAGTGGAAAGACCACCCCAGCATCGGCAGCTGTGATGACGATGATGATGACCTTTTACTTGCTGCCGCAGAGGAAGTGGAGCTAAGATTGTCCAGATTGACACAGATACCAGATCGGGGAACCATTCCAGGGAGGGAAAATGAAGATTTTGATTGTGAGGATGATACAATGTTAACTGCTGCAGGGGAAGCAGAGATGTACTACCATCAAGACATGTATTCACAGGCATAAATAACCAGTCTGTTCATTGGCATAGATAACTAGGTCTATCCACAGACATAGATAACCGGGTCTATCCACTAAATCATACATAACTGGATCTATTCACAGACATAGATAACTATGTCTATCCACAGACATAGATAACTAGGTCTATTCATAGATGTAAATAACCAGATCTATCCACAGACATAGATAACTAGGTCTATCCACAGACATAGATAACTAGGTCTATCCACAGACATAGATAACTAGGTCTATTCACAGACATAGATAACTGTCTATCCACAGACATAGATAACTAGGTCTATTCACAGACATAGATAACTAGGTCTATCCACAGACATAGATAACTAGGTCTATTCATAGATGTAAATAACCAGATCTATCCACAGACATAGATAACTAGGTCCATCCACAGACATAGATAACTGTCTATCCACAGACATAGATAACTAGGTCTATTCACAGACATAGATAACTAGGTCTATCCACAGACATAGATAACTAGGTCTATTCATAGATGTAAATAACCAGATCTATTCACAGACATAGATAACTAGGTCTATCCACAGACATAGATAACCGGGTCTATCCACTAAATCATACATAACTGGATCTATTCACAGACATAGATAACTATGTCTATCCACAGACATAGATAACTAGGTCTATTCATAGATGTAAATAACCAGATCTATTCACAGACATAGATAACTGCGTCTATCCACAGACATAGATAACTGTCTATCCCCAGACATAGATAACTAGGTCTATTCACAGACATAGATAACTAGGTCTATCCACAGACATAGATAACTGTCTATCCCCAGACATAGATAACTAGGTCTATTCACAGACATAGATAACTAGGTCTATCCACAGACATAGATAACTAGGTCTATTCATAGATGTAAATAACCAGATCTATTCACAGACATAGATAACTAGGTCTATCCACAGACATAGATAACTGTCTATCCCCAGACATAGATAACTAGGTCTATCCACAGACATAGATAACTAGGTCTATTCACAGACATAGATAACTGTCTATCCCCAGACATAGATAACTAGGTCTATCCACAGACATAGGTAACTAGGTCTATTCAAAGACATAGATAACTGTCTATCCCCAGACATAGATAACTAGGTCTATCCACAGACATAGGTAACTAGGTCTATCCACAGACATAGATAACTAGGTCTATCCACAGACATAGATAACTAGGTCTATTCACAGACATAGATAACTAGGTCTATTCATAGATGTAAACAACTAGGTCTATCCACAGACATAGATAACTAGGTCTATTCACAGACATAGATAACTAGGTCCATCCACAGACATAGATAACTAGGTCTATCCACAGACATAGATAACTAGGTCCATCCACAGACATAGATAACTAGGTCTATCCACAGACATAGATAACTAGGTCTATCCACAGACATAGATAACTAGGTCTATCCACAGACATAGATAACTAGGTCTATTCACAGACATAGATAACTAGGTCTATTCACAGACATAGATAACTAGGTCCATCCACAGACATAGATAACTAGGTCTATCCACAGACATAGATAACTAGGTCTATTCACAGACATAGATAACTAGGTCTATCCACAGACATAGATAACTAGGACTATCCACAGACATAGATAACTAGGTCTATCCACAGACATAGATAACTAGGTCCATCCACAGACATAGATAACTAGGTCTATCCACAGACATAGATAACTAGGTCTATCCACAGACATAGATAACTAGGTCTATCCACAGACATAGATAACTAGGTCTATTCACAGACATAGATAACTAGGTCCATCCACAGACATAGATAACTAGGTCTATCCACAGACATAGATAACTAGGTCCATCCACAGACATAGATAACTAGGTCTATTCATAGATGTAAATAACTACGTCTATCCACAGACACAGATAACTAGGTCTATCCACAGACATAGATAACTAGGTCTATCCACAGACACAGATAACTAGGTCTATCCACAGACATAGATAACTAGGTCTATCCACAGACATAGATAACTAGGTCCATCCACAGACATAGATAACTAGGTCTATCCACAGACATAGATAACTAGGTCTATTCATAGATGTAAATAACTACGTCTATCCACAGACACAGATAACTAGGTCTATCCACAGACATAGATAACTAGGTCTATCCACAGACACAGATAACTAGGTCTATCCACAGACATAGATAACTAGGTCTATCCACAGACATAGATAACTAGGTCCATCCACAGACATAGATAACTAGGTCTATCCACAGACATAGATAACTAGGTCTATCCACAGACATAGATAACTAGGTCTATTCACAGACATAGATAACTAGGTCCATCCACAGACATAGATAACTAGGTCTATCCACAGACATAGATAACTAGGTCTATCCACAGACATAGATAACTAGGTCTATCCACAGACATAGATAACTAGGTCTATTCACAGACATAGATAACTAGGTCCATCCACAGACATAGATAACTAGGTCTATCCACAGACATAGATAACTAGGTCCATCCACAGACATAGATAACTAGGTCTATTCATAGATGTAAATAACTACGTCTATCCACAGACACAGATAACTAGGTCCATCCACAGACATAGATAACTAGGTCTATTCACAGACATAGATAACTAGGTCCATCCACAGACATAGATAACTAGGTCTATTCACAGACATAGATAACTAGGTCTATTCATAGATGTAAATAACTACGTCTATCCACAGACACAGATAACTAGGTCTATCCACAGACATAGATAACTAGGTCTATCCACAGACATAGATAACTAGGTCCATCCACAGACATAGATAACTGTCTATCCACAGACATAGATAACTAGGTCTATTCACAGACATAGATAACTAGGTCTATTCACAGACATAGATAACTAGGTCCATCCACAGACATAGATAACTAGGTCTATCCACAGACATAGATAACTAGGTCCATCCACAGACATAGATAACTAGGTCTATTCATAGATGTAAATAACTACGTCTATCCACAGACACAGATAACTAGGTCCATCCACAGACATAGATAACTAGGTCTATTCACAGACATAGATATCTAGGTCCATCCACAGACATAGATAACTAGGTCTATTCACAGACATAGATAACTAGGTCTATTCATAGATGTAAATAACTACGTCTATCCACAGACATAGATAACTAGGTCTATCCACAGACATAGATAACTAGGTCTATCCACAGACATAGATAACTAGGTCTATCCACAGACACAGATAACTAGGTCTATCCACAGACATAGATAACTAGGTCCATCCACAGACATAGATAACTGTCTATCCACAGACATAGATAACTAGGTCTATCCACAGACATAGATAACTAGGTCTATCCACAGACATAGATAACTGTCTATCCACAGACATAGATAACCAGATCTATCCACAGACATAGATAACTAAGTCTATAACTGAGAAACTCAGCTCAGTGCACGAACTCCGTAGCACCGGCGAGGATCCTGAAATAATTTGGGTAGATTTTTAACTCGAAATTTTGCCCGGGCAGCGCCGTTAAGCTACTCTTTTTAAATTTCCAACTGCCAAGGGATTTTTTACGTGTGCAACAATACACACTGCATCCGATCTCACTACCCAGAGACCAAGGGGAAATTGCTAGAAGTCCACGAGAAAAAATCCTGGTCATCACCGGGGCTTGAACCCGGGACCTCCAGCACTTTAGGCGGACACCATACCTCGAGACCACGCAGCCCCCCAAACCAGGTCTATGCACAGAAATAGTTAACCAGTTCTATCCACTAAATCATAGATAACCGAAATCATAGATAACCAGGTCTGTCCCCCAAACCATGGATAGCCAGGTCTATGATTGAGGATATTCTTGATTGAGAAGTTCAGCAACATGATCAGTTAGGCAGTTCTTTGTCTACAACAACATAATGACATGGCTGAATGGATCAGAGGGATCGCTCATAGGCTTCCGGTGCGCTGGGTTCAACCTACACTGGTCAGTTGGATTAAAATGTTGACTTCTCATCCTTGACATGGGGATGTAAATTACAAGTACCTCAGAAGTTGGAGTAGGTTTGCCTGATGGTGAGGGATGCTGGTAACAGGGAAAACTAATCCACACACAAAGATCAGTCCAGTGTACTAGAAGTAGTAGCATTTGTATGGACTTCGCTTCAAAGCTAGTGAAGCTAAAACAATAAAAACATTAATCATAACGTCCGGAGGCAGATGCAGGAAGACTTGTCTTATCTGTTATGTGAGATAGATCATGATAAGACAGTGGGCAATGGCTGAGACATTGTGAAGTTGACAGAATACTGAGTCATAGCTTTATGGCAAGGAATCAAAGTCATTGTGATACCCCTGAGGCTATTAGCGATAGGAAATAGCTACTATTGATTAGCACTTCATTAAGGGGAAAGATTGATTTGACAGTGTACAAGACAGACAGTCAGTTTATAAGCTGAAAGGAACCTGGAGTGTGAAATCCTGTCACACCAGTTGATGTGACTGTCTTCTTCATGGACAGCGTGTGGACTGACAGGGTTCGAATCTCTGGTGTTTCCAGTGTTCATGGTTCTGTTGTCTGGTATGTCCACTTATAGCTACACATGGTTCTGTTGTCTGGTACACATGGTTCTGTTGTCTGGTATGTCCACTTATAGCTACACATGGTTCTGTTGTCTGGTATGTCCACTTATAGCTACACATGGTTCTGTTGTCTGGTATGTCCACTTATAGCTACACATGGTTCTGTTGTCTGGTATGTCCACTTATAGCTACACATGTTTCTGTTGTCTGGTATGTCCACTTATAGCTACACATGGTTCTGTTGTCTGGTATGTCCACTTATAACTACACATGTTTCTGTTGTCTGGTATGTCCACTTATAGCTACACATGGTTCTGTTGTCTGGTATGTCCACTTATAACTACACATGTTTCTGTTGTCTGGTATGTCCACTTATAGCTACACATGGTTCTGTTGTCTGGTATGTCCACTTATAGCTACACATGTTTCTGTTGTCTGGTATGTCCACTTACAGCTACACATGTTTCTGTTGTCTGGTATGTCCACTTATAACTACACATGGTTCTGTTGTCTGGTATGTCCACTTATAACTACACATGGTTCTGTTGTCTGGTATGTCCACTTATAGCTACACATGGTTCTGTTGTCTGGTATGTCCACTTATAGCTACACATGGTTCTGTTGTCTGGTATGTCCACTTATAACTACACATGTTTCTGTTGTCTGGTATGTCCACTTATAGCTACACATGTTTCTGTTGTCTGGTATGTCCACTTATAGCTACACATGGTTCTGTTGTCTGGTATGTCCACTTATAGCTACACATGGTTCTGTTGTCTAGTATGTCCACTTATAGCTACACATGTTTCTGTTGTCTGGTATGTCCACTTATAGCTACACATGTTTCTGTTGTCTGGTATGTCCACTTATAGCTACACATGTTTCTGTTGTCTGGTATGTCCACTTATAGCTACACATGGTTCTGTTGTCTGGTATGTCCACTTATAGCTACACATGTTTCTGTTGTCTGGTATGTCCACTTATAGCTACACATGGTTCTGTTGTCTGGTATGTCCACTTATAGCTACACATGGTTCTGTTGTCTGGTATGTCCACTTATAGCTACACATGGTTCTGTTGTCTGGTATGTCCACTTATAGCTACACATGTTTCTGTTGTCTGGTATGTCCACTTACAGCTACACATGTTTCTGTTGTCTGGTATGTCCACTTACAGCTACACATGTTTCTGTTGTCTGGTATGTCCACTTACAGCTACACATGGTTCTGTTGTCTGGTATGTCCACTTATAGCTACACATGGTTCTGTTGTCTGGTATGTCCACTTATAGCTACACATGGTTCTGTTGTCTGGTATGTCCACTTATAGCTACACATGGTTCTGTTGTCTGGTATGTCCACTTATAGCTACACATGGTTCTGTTGTCTGGTATGTCCACTTATAGCTACACATGGTTCTGTTGTCTGGTATGTCCACTTATAGCTACACATGTTTCTGTTGTCTGGTATGTCCACTTATAACTACACATGGCTCTGTTGTCTGGTATGTCCACTTATAGCTACACATGGTTCTGTTGTCTGGTATGTCCACTTATAGCTACACATGTTTCTGTTGTCTGGTATGTCCACTTATAGCTACACATGTTTCTGTTGTCTGGTATGTCCACTTATAGCTACACATGGTTCTGTATGATGTCCTGAACATTTGTTTATTTTCATGTGATGACTCACATATTTATTCATATTGAACAGATGTCCTAAATATGGCTATATGAGAGCAGTTCCCTGAATGTGGTCATATTGAAATGATGCCCTGAATGTGTTGTTGAGAAATATATGGTAAATGACTTAACAATAGTTTCTATACATCTCAAGGTAGACAAGGGTTGACTATCCAAGGTAATAAGATAAGATGTTGATTGCACCCTAGGTAGCAGAGGAAAGACTGAACATGACTGTCACGTGACTCTACATTCCAGTATAGAAGAGGAAATACTAAATAAGACAGGTGTCTATGCTTCAGGGTAGAAGAGAAAAGACTATGGTGTCTATGCTTCAGGACAGAAGAGAAAAGACTAGACAAGACTAAGGTGTCTATGCTTCAGGACAGAAGAGAAAATACTAGACAAGACTAAGGTGTCTATGCTTCAGGGTAGAAGAGGAAATACTAGACAAGACTAAGGTGTCTATGCTTCAGGGTAGAAGAGAAAATACTAGACAAGACTAAGGTGTCTATGCTTCAGGGTAGAAGAGAAAATACTAGACAAGACTAAGGTGTCGATGCTTCAGGGTAGAAGAGGAAATACTAGACAAGACTAAGGTGTCTATGCTTCAGGGTAGAAGAGGAAATACTAGACAAGACTAAGGTGTCTATGCTTCAGGGTAGAAGAGGAAATACTAGACAAGACTAAGGTGTCTATGCTTCAGGGTAGAAGAGGAAATACTAGACAAGACTAAGGTGTCTATGCTTCAGGACAGAAGAGAAAATACTAGACAAGACTAAGGTGTCTATGCTTCAGGGTAGAAGAGGAAATACTAGACAAGACTAAGGTGTCTATGCTTCAGGGTAGAAGAGGAAATACTAGACAAGACTAAGGTGTCTATGCTTCAGGGTAGAAGAGGAAATACTAGACAAGACAAAGGTGTCTATGCTTCAGGGTAGAAGAGGAAATACTAGACAAGACTAAGGTGTCTATGCTTCAGGGTAGAAGAGAAAATACTAGACAAGACTAAGGTGTCTATGCTTCAGGGTAGAAGAGAAAATACTAGACAAGACTAAGGTGTCTATGCTTCAGGGTAGAAGAGGAAATACTAGACAAGACTAAGGTGTCTATGCTTCAGGGTAGAAGAGATAATACTAGACAAGACTAAGGTGTCTATGCTTCAGGGTAGAAGAGAAAATACTAGACAAGACTAAGGTGTCTATGCTTCAGGGTAGAAGAGAAAATACTAGACAAGACTAAGGTGTCTATGCTTCAGGGTAGAAGAGATAATACTAGACAAGACTAAGGTGTCTATGCTTCAGGGTAGAAGAGAAAATACTAGACAAGACTAAGGTGTCTATGCTTCAGGGTAGAAGAGAAAATACTAGACAAGACTAAGGTGTCTATGCTTCAGGGTAGAAGAGGAAATACTAGACAAGACTAAGGTGTCTATGCTTCAGGGTAGAAGAGGAAATACTAGACAAGACTAAGGTGTCTATGCTTCAGGGTAGAAGAGGAAATACTAGACAAGACTAAGGTGTCTATGCTTCAGGGTAGAAGAGGAAATACTAGACAAGACTAAGGTGTCTATGCTTCAGGGTAGAAGAGATAATACTAGACAAGACTAAGGTGTCTATGCTTCAGGGTAGAAGAGAAAATACTAGACAAGACTAAGGTGTCTATGCTTCAGGGTAGAAGAGGAAATACTAGACAAGACTAAGGTGTCTATGCTTCAGGGTAGAAGAGAAAATACTAGACAAGACTAAGGTGTCTATGCTTCAGGGTAGAAGAGAAAATACTAGACAAGACTAAGGTGTCTATGCTTCAGGGTAGAAGAGGAAATACTAGACAAGACTAAGGTGTCTATGCTTCAGGGTAGAAGAGAAAATACTAGACAAGACTAAGGTGTCTATGCTTCAGGGTAGAAGAGGAAATACTAGACAAGACTAAGGTGTCTATGCTTCAGGGTAGAAGAGGAAATACTAGACAAGACTAAGGTGTCTATGCTTCAGGGTAGAAGAGAAAATACTAGACAAGACTAAGGTGTCTATGCTTCAGGGTAGAAGAGGAAATACTAGACAAGACTAAGGTGTCTATGCTTCAGGGTAGAAGAGAAAATACTAGACAAGACTAAGGTGTCTATGCTTCAGGGTAGAAGAGGAAATACTAGACAAGACTAAGGTGTCTATGTTAGTTAGTTAGTTATCAGTTGGGGTATCTTCGTTGCACTCCGGATATGTCCATAGGTGCTCAGATCCTCCCCCCAGCAAATGCATCAGCGTCCGGTGGCTAATAGTGCCAGTTCTGTGTTGGTTGACGAGGCGCTTTGTTTTCCTGATGTACCTCTCGCGTCTGGCTGTGCCGATTGTTACTCCCAGGTCTTTCATCCTGGAAAGCGATGTGGAATCACTGGCGTCAAAATCCTCTGTTCTCGCCATATCTTTAAGGGCGTTAATAACGTCGGCACGATCCATGGGCTGGCCATCTACAGGGGGTGCAGAGCCAGCCAATTTATCAGCTCGTTCATTTCCCTCGACTCCCGCATGTCCCGGGACGAAGATGAAGGTGACTTTGCGGACAACGGACTTCCGCAGCGACTCAGTCCACTGTCTACGTACAGATCCAGCTTCGACCTTCTGAATCATGCTCATTGAATCACGTAGTACACACACGTTGGTATAATGCTGTGATTCCAGCCATATGAAAGCCTGTGTAACTGCCATCACCTCCATCGTCATGCTGCTCGTGGTCATATAGTGGGCACCACTGGATTCTTGAACGGTTCGGCCCGCTGAACGGGCTGTAAATGCCCACGCACTTCTCTGCTGCTTTACAACAGATCCATCTGTATAGATGAGCGACTAAGGTGTCTATGCTTCAGGGTAGAAGAGATAATACTAGACAAGACTAAGGTGTCTATGCTTCAGGGTAGAAGAGAAAAGACTAAGGTGTCTGCATTTCTCTGTAAAAGAGGAAATACTAGACAAGAATAAGATATCTCTACACCAGGGTAGAAGAGGAAAGACTCAGGTATTTCTACGCTCCAGTATAAAAGAGAAAATATTAAAGAATGCTAAGGTATCTGTACATTCCATTATAGATGAGGAAATACTAGACAAGACTAAGGTATCTGCACAACAGGGTAGAAGAGGAAATACGTAACAAAACTAAAATATCTACACTCCAGAGTTGAGGAAGAAAGACTAAACAAGACTGTAAGGTATCTATCTATACAGTCCACAGTAGAAGAAGACAGATTAAACAAGACTGTAAGGTATCTCTACACTCTAGGGTTGAAGCACTACTCATTCATTCATTCAGTAGCATGTCCTTTACAGAACCTCGCTCCCATAACAACCCTCCGGAAAACTTCTCGATCACAAGCAAGATGTCCCGCGTCTGATACACCCATCTGGAGATCATCCGCCACATCCTGCACCCATCTTCTCTTTGGCCTTCCTCTTCCTCTCTTCCCAGGCATATACCCTTCCATTATTGTTCTCTCCAAACTGTCGTGACGTTTCAAGTGACCAAAATACTTCAATTTTCTTTGTTTTATCGTCTTTAATAGCCATCCCTCCTCAATATTCAACTCTTGAAGTATGGATGCATTTGTTCTTTTCTTTACCCAAGATATTCTTAGAACTCGTCTATAACATTTATATTCAAAGGCATGTATGCGCTGTTCAGCTTGTTTAGTAAGTGTCCATGTCTCACAGGCGTATGTTGCAATGGGAAAGATGCATGCTCTTAAAAATCTAATTTTTGTAGTTCTGTCTGTCCCACACCATAATTTATTCATCTGTTTTAGTCTTTGAAGAGCAATGGATAGTCGCCGTTTTATTTCTTTCATTGTGTCACCATTATTCGTAATCAATGACCCAAGATATAAAAAATTTTCCACCACCTCCAATT
This sequence comes from Cepaea hortensis, assembly GCA_963921405.1. NCBI lineage: Eukaryota > Metazoa > Mollusca > Gastropoda > Stylommatophora > Helicidae > Cepaea > Cepaea hortensis. The sequence goes on from OY992883.1 coordinate 121,404,518, forward strand.
TTCTCCCATTAATGTATATTTCTTTCTCCATAGTAGTTTTATCTGTATGCATTATCTTAGTTTTTGCTATGTTAAGATATAAGTTGTGATTTTCACTATTCAATTGTGTTGAGGCTATTAGGTTTTCTATGCCATTCTGTGTTGTGGATAGTAATACTGTATCATCAGCATATCGAATCTCTGGTATGTCATGACCGCCGATATTTAGGGCATCATATGGCTCCCTGTTTATATCATCTCTTACATTTCTCATTATATTTTCGGCATACAGGTTAAACAAATAGGGTGACAGCACGCAGCCCTGACGGACTCCTTGCTTGATGTCAAACCAATCTGATGTCTCGCCATCTATTCTAACTGCTGCTTGTTGGTCTAGATATAGCATTTTTATGAGATGTACTACATGTGAAGGAAAGCCCATATTCCTCATGATTTCCCAAAGTTTCTGATGCTGTACACAGTCAAATGCCTTTGAATAATCCACAAAACATGAGAATAGGTTTACATTAAATTCTCTGCACTTCTCTATTATTAAACGCATGTTGAATATGTGATCTCTTGTTCCTCTTCCTTGTCTAAATCCAGCTTGAACCACGTCAATCTCTTCTTCCATTTTCTTACTAAGTCGTCGCATTATGACTTTTAGTAGAATTTTAGCACTACTATTACTACTAATAATGTTATATTCCTGTTGAAGGAATTCCTGTTGAATTGAAGGAATTGAAGCACTACTATTACTACTAATAATGTTATATTCCTTGACATTGAATATAGCATTGGAAGAAATAACCCACTTCCTCAATAGTACATCAACTGCTGGAATTGTTGGTTCTGTGGCTAAGAGGTTATGAATGCAATTCGTTATCCCGCATATCACGTTCGAAATACAGCTGCAGGCAATTTGAAAGCAGACTGCTTTGTGTTGGTTTCCTATGCAAAAGATATGAGTGCCAGTCGTTCAGAAAGCAATGGCAAACTACTTAACGTAAACTTGCCATGAAATCAGAAAGGATAAGCAACTAACTTAACTGTTGGAATCTGGTCACTCGTTAGATGATTTGTGTTTAAAACATAAAATGGACAAATGTTAAGATTTGTCAAAACAGTTGCGATTCTTATGGCCAAGCCATTGTTGTGTAAACAAAAAGACATGATAGTTTAGAACTACTGTGGCAGGCAATCTAAATTACTGTGGGAATGTGTGTGGTTTAGTTTTAAGGAATCATTGTTTTGCTTGTTTTCTTACATTGTGTGACTTTTGCCGTGTGCACCTGATGAGATGAAGCGGAATATGCCAGGCAATAAATTATGCAACCTTTTTTGTTTTCGTCATCCACACTCACTATTTGTCTGTTCATGACATTATCAGCTGATTGCAACTGCTGCTACCTCAACCAGTTGCATTCATTTGTTCAATCCCGGCTGTGAAGGGAAACGGAACAGCCCCGTCCATTCCAAAGTGTGAAAAATACAAAGACACGCCTGAAACAAGTTATGACAACACAGTGAAGAAAACAGCACTGGGACTAGAGATCAGAGCAAGATAGAATCAGTAGGCTTGGCTGAAATCATGACAAGATAGCATCAGTAGGCTTGGCTGAAATCATTACAAGATAGCATCAGTAGGCTTGGCTGAAATCATGACAAGATAGTATCAGTAGGCTTGGCTGAAATCATGACAAAATAGCATCAGTAGGCTTGGCTGAAATCATGACAAGATAGTATCAGTAGGCTTGGCTGAAATCATATAACAAGATAGCATCTGTAGGCTTGGCTGAAATCATTACAAGATAGCATCAGTAGGCTTGGCTGAAATCATGACAAGATAGCATCAGTAGGCTTGGCTGAAATCATATAACAAGATAGCATCTGTAGGCTTGGCTGAAATCATGACAAGATAGCATCAGTAGGCTTGGCTGAAATCATATAACAAGATAGCATCTGTAGGCTTGGCTGAAATCATGACAAGATAGCATCAGTAGGCTTGGCTGAAATCATATAACAAGATAGCATCTGTAGGCTTGGCTGAAATCAGGACAAGATAGCATCAGTAGGCTTGGCTGAAATCATATAACAAGATAGCATCTGTAGGCTTGGCTGAAATCATATAACAAGATAGCATCTGTAGGCTTGGCTGAAATCATATAACAAGATAGCATCTGTAGGCTTGGCTGAAATCATGACAAGATAGCATCAGTAGGCTTGGCTGAAATCATATAACAAGATAGCATCTGTAGGCTTGGCTGAAATCATGACAAGATAGCATCAGTAGGCTTGGCTGAAATCATATAACAAGATAGCATCAGTAGGCTTGGCTGAAATCATATAACAAGATAGCATCAGTAGGCTTGGCTGAAATCATATAACAAGATAGCATCAGTAGGCGTGGCTGAAATCATGACAAGATAGCATCAGTAGGCTTGGCTGAAATCATATAACAAGATAGCATCAGTAGGCGTGGCTGAAATCATTACAAGATAACATCAGTAGGCTTGGCTGAAATCATTACAAGATAGCATCAGTAAGCTTGGCTGAAATCATGACAAGATAGCATCAGTAGGCTTGGCTGAAATCATGACAAAATAGCATTATTAGGCTTGGCTGAAATTATTACAAAATGAAAACAGGTAGGTGTGACTTATGAGGGTAAGTGAGAGGTAGAGATGAGTTGAGCTAAGAACGGATATCACTGCACTGAGGACATTCCCATACGTGCTTCGTCCCCTCATTCAACAGCCAACGAAGAGTCATACTACTAATCGTTTGCACGGCTATCTTAAAAGTTCTCCATGTCTTCCCTCTCAGTTTTGAGATTCTTCCAGAAGCCCTGCCCATCCCCCGCAATATAATTCTTTCCACATATGGGTTCTCAGTCTGATCCCCCACCTTCTACACCTGATCCCACAGGCGCTTATCCACCTATCACTTATCCATAAGTAATCTACCACCAAGAGGTGCATTCTTTGCCAGGCTATCAGCTTGTTCATTCCCCGGCATGGTCAGGGCAAAAAATCCATACAATTCTCACAATCCATGGCCTCTGAAGCGAGGATAGCCATTCCACAAGAAACGTTCCTTTCAACAACTTACTAAGCATGCTCATTGAGTCTGTAATGAATGCAATGTGTGTTGCAGTGGTCTCCTCTAATCAACGGAAAGTTGCTGCTACTGCTTCCACCTCTATTATGCGCATGTCAGACTCTTCTAGTTTTTCAACCATCATCCATTAGCCTCCGCGATGAAACCCCAACCACTACGTCTGTTTCTCACCACTGACCCATCGATGTAGATCACTATATCACCTTGATATGTCGCTTAAAAAAAAAAAGTGACATATCAAGGTGATATAGTGATCTACATCGATGGGTCAGTCTTGAGAAACAGACGTAGTGGATGGGGTTTGTTACTCCTTACTCCTGCACTCACGACCCAGTGTTACTATGACATTGTGCCAGTCCGTCATGTCTTCCGGTACTTTTACTCTCTTTTTCACGACTGATGGTCCCTAGATCACACAAATGGCTTATAGATATTTCCGCCTGTGCCATCCAGGACCTGCCTCATCTTAGTCTATGACCCTTGACCATATCCATGGCTTCATGCAGCGGGTGATCCCTGTCTGCAGCAACTCTCAGGTACCATTTGACTTGAAAGACCCTATGCCTGTCCGCTACTTTTGGTAGCACCAGGATATTCCACATGCATATATTTGGTGTGACTTTTATGCACCCAAAGATCACCCGCATTCTGTATGCGCGCCAACCTTGCAAGCTGGCTCTTTGACACTCAGCAGCCCCAAACCATACTCAATGACTGAAATTATTAACTGCTGAAAGAGCATGTAAAGCATCCTCTGATCTACCCCGGTTGCTGACATCGCCCTCAGTGCATTAAGTCCCTAACTAGCTTCACCAACAAAGCCGCCACATGAGGTAATAAGCACAGTGTACACACCTTACAACGAACGCAAATCCGGCAAACGGAAATCACAGTGTAATAATAACCGTGAACACAAAAAAGTAACAAGTTACAACACAACGATTCGACCTAACTGATCTTCATTGGAAACAAAGAAACAGGTCTAAAGAAACTCATGAAATCAGCAGAACAGTATCTAGCCATTCAGAACAGGACACTGGACCAGAGCTCATCTTCACCAACTGGGTTTTAGGAAGCTGCCGCTTGCAGCCGGGAACAAGCACAGCAAACTCCAGAGGACACCCTGCAAGACTGCCCATTTGGCACAACAATAAAAACGGAAACGTATCCCACAAAAGCAGCCATAGAAGACTAATTGTGTTAGACCGATGAAGATATATGTCGCAACGTTCTGTTCGGAATAGACGCTTAGCAAACACGGCACGCGGGCCTTCCGAGTTTTCCGCCCTAATTCGATGTCTCTCACCGCTTCCTGACGAAGGGGCTAATCAAGTGATGACTGTCAATCTGCATCGTTGACCAGACTTCACGTCATAAGGGGTGGAGCCGAACAAGAGCACGATGTAAAGGGGGGGGGGGGCAAAGAAGAATAGTCAATCAACACAGAGCTGGTGTCGTCGACCGCTACAGGCTGAGGCAGATATAAGGAAGGGATCTGAGCACGTATGGACTGAGGCAGATATAAGGAGGGGATGCGAGCACCAATGGACTGAATGGTCCGATGTGTAATGAGAATAATCTGATGACTAATAAACTAACATATTTATTGTCTAAGACGGAGTGCCTGGTGAGACACTCGAGGTACTGTGAAACCGCGCTAGCAGGTTGTGGATTGAGCATTAGAGCAGACAGATAGTTGTTGATTACGAGCTCACGTTGGCGACGGTAGGCAAAGGATCTCTTTGTGGAGACAATGGAAGATCGTCGAAACGTAGGGTCACTGCCAAGCAGGAGAGCACAGACCTTACAGATTACTGGTCAGCTATGACTGGACACCAAGACTGGTGATCGCTTGAGATGATGAATCGTGACAACCCACGCTAATCGGCCTGACGCATGATGATAATTATTTCAGTTATTATTTCATGTTTGCACAATCTTCACTTGCAATACTAAGATAATCTAGTAATCAAATGAGCGAACAAACCCACGCCTTAACCACGCAGAGAACCAACACTCATACTCTGGCACCCACATTAAAGTAGCGACTACCATATTTGAATCACATATCAGTTATGTCACATATAGACAGGAATATAACCCTAAAACGCGTGGCACTTACAAAGCAAGGGCGTGGTCTGGAAAAGGGAGGTTCCCTGCCACTTGGGGGTTAAAACAACTCAATGTATACCACAACCAGCACTTGTTTAGACCACACATATCAGAAACCACTCAAGAGTGCCTATCATACCACGCCTTTATAAAGGGATTCAGCAGAATGTAATTATATTCTTTAGGTTGGTTTACTGGTAACTGTTGTGCGAGTTTCGAGGCTGACTTTTCTCGAGGGATTCTGTGTTTATTTCAGTCCGTATGTTAGAATGGTTTACCTCAGTGGGTGGTGGTGTAGTGAGTGGCACGCTTATCTGGCGGTCGTAGGGTCGAATTCGCATCGAGACGGATTACAAAACTTGACATGGATTTCCAGATCGATCCAGCTGAACATTTATGCTAGGAAATGTTCTGGGTAGCAAAGGCGTCAGGCGTGATACTGAAGCGTGATGTTGCATAAGAAAACTGTCTGTGATTTAGGAAAGACATCACAACTGGTAGGGGAAAAGAGATGTTATAATATTGTGGGATTATGCGAAACAATATGGAATGGGACAGGCAATAAGCTTCTACACACTGGTGAAACAGTGCTGCTCAGAGTTTTACAGAAGAATTCGCCCCTCATAGTTGTGTGATGCTAACTTTACCTAAAGAAGTAGAGAAGGCACTAATAGAGAGGGAAGCAGTGAGTTTTAGAATAATGACAGCAACATTTAGAAACACAAGGAAGAAAGTAAGCGTGAATGCAATGGTACCGGGTATATGGTGCCAGCCTCATATTTGTACATCAGTCGGTTCTCCGTGGTTGATGTGGTCAATATCACGCCGACCGCGTTTACTTTCTTGGTACCAGTTTTAGACCACGTCAGCTAAACAATGCCCGCCACCAAAGGCATTCGAACATTGGGCAGGCCAGCATGGTGGCCACGGCAAAACTAGGACTCCGATTAATGGAGGATCACTCACTAATCTTTGCGCACTGAATCAATATGTCATAGAAGGAATTGTTTGATCCCCACATAAAAGAACACACAAAGCAATGTGGATATCACCAGGCCATGATACAGAAAATCAGATTCACCATGTCTGAACTAGCAAGACTTTTGACATGACGTAAGAATATTAGAAATAAAGATCCAGATCATCATTAATAAAATAAAGAATAGAAAAGGAGAGAGAGAGAGAGAGAGAGAGAGAGAGAGAGAGAGAGAGCTTTCAGAACACTCGCAAATTTGTGGAAGTCAGGAGAAATTAAATCTATTTGCAGACATAATAGTTAACACTAACTTCTTATCAGCACAATAGTATTGAGCAGAAACACGGGAAACGTAAACAAATACAATGAAAACTGTCATCCATTGCTTACAGTACCTTGCGGTGTAGGAAAGCAAAGAGGGGGGGGGGGGGGGTGGAGCCTTAGGAATTAAGACCTCCTGGCTAGTGCAGTCGCCGTGAACTGTGCAGGTTAGGCTTTTCTTTTTGCCCCCGACAGAAAAAAAATGCATACATTACCGAGGATTCGAACGCGGCTCTCCGGTAATAAAATTTCACATTCTAGCCAATCGCTCCTCAGACAATTACTAACAAACTAAAACATTAATTAACTGGTGCATACGGAGAATATAATGTCAACTGTATGGCAGAATCACCGAAATATATTCCAGTGAATCGAGAAGTGAGGACAAGACGCCGACGCTGAGAAAGACACATTGAGAACCCATTAATTATATAAACATTAAGTTCTTTCTTTTGGAACCCGCAGGGCACCAGAAATAACGGGCGATCTATAATGCACGGAGATGAGGATATGAGACATAGGTGAATTATAGTGGAAGGACACGGAGAAAGTTGCAGGAGATTGCGAAATATTGGAGGTCTTTGTGTTGAGTTCATATGCTCAAACGGAGGAATAAAGGCAGCTAAATAAAAGTCAATACAAAACATCTCTCCACAAGAACATTAATCCATCAATCCACTGCGAAGTCTGCTCGGTTACTACCCGTTTACTCTGATGAGAAAATACACACAGATTTTAAAGTATAGATTTCAGATCGATTTAAGTCCAGTCTGTGTGGCGTTGGCCCAGTCAATCATGTATGCATTTCTCAGGTATCTGGGCGATTGCAGCTAACGCTCTTAATCAGCTGTTGACTTATTGATCGGTGGCTGACTTGTGAACTGGTGAATTACGTGTTATTCTGTGTTATTTAGATCTGGCCTCGTGCAACTAAACAGCATAGCAACAGCGATATCAAACAGCAATGGCGGATATCAAACAGAAGGACATTGACCAAAACAAGTAGGTATTTATTATTTTATGTGTGTTTGTTTTAGTTACAAGTGGTTACCTATGTAATTAATGTTCTTGTGTTACGATTAGTCATTAGATGAACACAGAGTGGCCTAGTTATTTCTTTAGAATAATTATTCCAACACTGAGATCACAGCACTCAGGACTTGCTCATATGAACTTACTCTCGCGCGGGATGTAGGCCTATCGAAGAGGACGGATACTTGTAGTTCCAGTGGCTGAGTTGGCTAGAAACACGTCTGCTCCCTGCTCTACACGGATCCTGATTAAGTTCCTATCAGTTGCCACTTGAAAAGTAAACTCACGCTCAGAGAGGACAATACTGCTTCAAACTCTGAAGTCCCTTACCGGTTAAGCTTCACCACAACATGGCTAGATACACATAGAGCCACAACCAAACACGGAGATGTCATCCTGGCCAAATGGGTAGGGGCGCTCGTTCTTAAATATCCGGTGTGCTGATGCCGAGGTAGCGGGTTCAATCCCAACAACGGTCAGTTGGACTAAATTATTGACTTTTCGTCGTTGATTTGAGAACGTAAATTACAAGTACCTCTGAAGTCAGAGTGGGTTCGCCAGATGGCGAGGGACACTGGTAATAGGGAAAACTAATCCATATGCAAAATGTCAGTCCAGTGCACTAGAAGTTGTTGTACGTGTATGGACAACGCTTGAGTTCAAAGCGAGCTAACATTTAAAAAAAAATGAAACATTCTGCGGTTGCTTAAAAGTTCTTCTCCTTGTTCGTTTCAAATCATCTTCCTATATCTGGAGCTGTGTCCTACATGAACTGCGCTCTCTTCGGGAGTTTGACATCTAGGACTGTTTCATCTGGGTTAGAACAACCTTTCCAGGCTATGTTTGGAGCAAGTGTTATAAAGTGATGAACATCTCATGTAATCAATCCTGGTCATTGGAAGTTAGACAGAATTGTTACACGTTACCGATGGCTGTGAATCCTGGGTGATTAGTTAGACAGGGAATTGTTACACGCTACCTATAGCTGTGAATCCTGGGTGATTAGTTAGACAGAGAATTGTTACACGCTACCGATGGCTGTGAATCCCGGGCAGTTAGTAAACAAGCAAACACATCCAGAAAAGCTTCAGAGATGTGGTTTTATAAAAGAGTGCCGGAAGTTCCCCGGATAGCTGACATGAGTACTCTAAACAGTTGAAAGAGTCTAAGACTCAAAGACAACTTATCACAAGCATAATTTCTTGTAACATGATGAGAAAAGAAAAACTGAAACATAATGTGACAACTGGACAGATTTGCAGAAATAGACATAGCGGTAGACAACTATAGACAATTCTTGTCAGACGTTTGTCCTGGCATAGAAGGGTGTCGACACACGAATCGATACATGCCCTTGGAGATCGCAAGATGTGGAGACGTATGATCGCCCAGGCCAGGGATGATGATATGGTACAATGTTGTAGCGTGTGTTCTACAGTTTAGGGTGCCTGTTCACATATACACACCGCTGAAAACCTTACAGTGTTAAAAACGGGTACAATATGCCAGTAATTTTCACCAGGATATGACACAATCTACTACAGTTCTCATTCATGTTTCTACCCTGAAGAGACTCATAAAAAATTGTTACCCCAAACTCTTATCATAATTTCTAAAGCTGCCTTAAAACATCCAGCCAAGCGTGGTCTTTGTCGCTTTCAGAGGTAGCCAAATATTAAGATATTTTACCGCGAAAGATTTAATGCGTGTTTTTGTTTCCGCTCGTGTGGTTTCAAGTACTAAGTTGTGAATGCGCTGAAATGCGATCTAGTATATGTGAGATACAAACAAGGACAGATTATTTCGGTAGAAATCACGGCCTGTGACTCACCGTGTAAAAGTGCATGTGCATGAACTTTCTACGTATGAACTTTCTGACGTGTTATTCCAACATCAATTTTCTGACGTGTTATTCCAACATCAACCTATCTGACGTGTTATTCCAACATCAACTTTCTGACATGTTAGTCTAACATCAATTTTCAGACGTGTTATTCCAATACCAACCTATCTGACGTGTTATTCCAACATCAAATTTCTGACGTGTTTAGTCCAACATCAACTTTCTGACGTGTTATTTCAACATCAACTTTCTGACGTGTTAGTTCAACATAAACTTTCTGACGTATGAAATTTATGATGTGCTATCCCAATATCAACTTTATGACGCGATAGTCCAATATGATCTTTCTGAGGTATGAACTCTCGGACATGTTAGTCCAGCATAATTTTTCTGACGTGTTAATCCAACATCAATTTTCTGACGTTTTAATTAAACGCCAACATTCTGACGTATTAGTCCAAAATGAACTTTCTGAAGTGTTAGTCCAACATGAATTTTTCGGCGTTAAAAGTTAGTCACTTTTCCAACTTCACTCAAAAGGTCACCCCATAACGCTACGTTCCTGTGACAATGAATATCATACACAATGCTCCCCACTGTCCCATTTGAAAGGTGGAACAGACAGCAGTCACGACAAACCAACAGCACGCACAGGCATAAATGCATACGGTCGCTGTAAGAAATTCAACACAACTGTCAATATTAAAATTACTGTTCATCGTCGACGGAAGCTGCAGTCATTAGAAAACCAGCAGTTATACACACATTACTGCACTGAGTAAAACCAGCTAGTTTAGCAACCGGCCGTCTGCCATTTTTCTTAACATGTACTTCATAACACAAACCACCGCGGATGGATGCAGAAGCTATTAACGTGAAATCAACAGATCAGAACGTCGCTCCACGAACTTAACTCAGTTGCTGGACCACGGCACCATGTACTACTAGTCAAACATGAAAACAATTCAAAACAAGGACTTGAATTAATGAACTAAATGGAGAATGACCAATGTATTTTTTTTTTTTTATTTGCACAATGAAATGATATATCACAGGAGCAAGTATTAGCATAAAAGAATACTCAAAACAGCGTGGGTTTCATCAAACCTCGATACAGATAATCAAATCAATAATTTCTGAACTAGCAAGAAATCTAGATCACCTTCATATGACGTAACAATTTTAGAATTTCATTCGCTGAAATATAACTAATTCTTCTTTATTTTTATAGTCCATGTCATGAGGATTTGAGATTCATGTCTGTCCACAGCCTTTTGTCGGATGTGTTGCCAGTAATTTCTGATACTGATGTTTCTGCATGCCAAAATATCAAACTGTCCAGCATCTTCTCTCTTGGGCTCTTCCTGCTTCTCCCCCCTTTCAGTTTTCCTGTTGTGACGACATTGTTAAGCTAATAAATCAAAGAAAGAGACCATATGTTGGATCTTGTCCCCAGGACACGCTGGTGTGGTGGGAAACGATAGGCTGAGTCTACACCTTTGGATGGGGCATTGATGCATGATATGACATATGTGGTCATCGTCACAATCCCCTGCAACAGGCAGACACTGGTTGTCTAGGGTCCATATATTATACATATATAACTGTGTAGTGCAGGATGGGTATCCCACAGTTACCCCAGATTATTAACTCTCATCAACAGCTATTAGTCACTCGAGAAACACCGGTTTGCACACACATGAGATTTATTAACTATGAATGAACATAATACACAGCACAATTCCATGAAGTTTCGTTGAACAGTATACAACTTCTTCGCGCGTTACTCCTAATGTCTACAGGCCTCCTTAACAGATTGCACATATTGATTTATTTGGTTATTTCGGGATTTGAAATTTAAATATTGAGCACAACCCACTACTGGCAACGCTGATCGTATTCTGGTATGAACCTAAGGCATATCCACGTCAATATGGAAGCACTATACTCGAGTTTTGCCCTTGTTTGAGCGACTTCAGTAGTGCATATCCCTGACCGGATCCGGAAACAAGCCCCGGATCACTGGCGTGTGAAGCGGGTGTGTAATCACACGGCACACGTTGGACACACAGTCAAATTATCATAACAGAATATCACAACGTCACCCATCGTAGGCTATGCTCAAGATTGCCCAATCGCCGCTACTGACGTCCATCAATCGATGTGGACCCGAAACGATCAGGACTTCTCACTGGCAAGGAACACCAGCAAATCCCGAAATAACCAAATAAATCAATTTGATTATTGCTCATTGGATTTAGGAGGCCTGGTGTTCATTGCTACGAGAGAAACAATCAGCCCGGAGAAATAATGGGGTGGGTGTGAGTGGATACCCCTAGGGTGGATGGGGCGAAAGACAGTTGAGTGTTGTGTGAAGTCAGGAGACTTAAAAGTCAGTGAGAGAAGAGACCGACTGCGGGTCAGGTCATTTAAGAGAGTTGATGTTTTGACTCCGAGCGGGTCGGGGAGTTGAAGGATAAAAGCGGAGGTAGGACGGATACAGCTCCGTCCTGGATTGTGTTGTTCTCCGAGTTTGAATGCAGGCCTAAAACCCAGAGTGGGGTGGATAGTGAGTGTAGGCCTATACCCATTGTGTGGGTTGTCGTGTGTGAGGTCCAGCTGGGGCTAGTAGCTGGATACCTGTCGTGTACATTCGAGAGTAAGGAGGCCTTGAGAAGGCAGTGATGTGTGCGGATTAAGTGTGAGGAGGATATACTTATTCGGTGGATTTATATTGTGTCTGGATATATAAGGATGTTCCGTTTGTCCGTGTTCTTTCTGTATTAAAGGATTATGTGCACCAATTCAATCTTGTTTACCGACTGATGGATATGTATTACTGGGGTGAGTTGCATTGTGAGACAGTTAGATAGCTCAATTGACACACCAGGAGCATCGTTACCTAGACAGCGATCATCGCACGCACTTATCATCGTAAGAACGTCGTGTGATAACTGGGAGTTCGTCGCTTAGTAAAGATTTTCTGACAGCTGCATTCGGTCAAGGAACACCGTGCAATATTGAGATATCTGTGGGCTCTTCGCTGAGAGAGGAGTTATTATCTGGTGACTTCGTTCCATCAAACTAGCAAACCCTTGACAATTTGGATTGTGTGGCTTCAAGAGGGTAAATGTGAACTCTTTGTGTGGGTGCCAGATAATTCACACAGACAGACGGGAGTAAAAACTCAAGCTAGCAGACAGTTCACGTGAAGGTCAATACAGGTAAATTTGATACCAACAGTATCGCTGAAGCTAGCGAGGGCATCAGAGAATTAACGCACACAGGTCAGAAAAAGGACAGCGCGCATGAAGACACGGCACAGATCAACTGAGAGAGGGGACTACTGTGACGGGTTAGTCACTAGTCACAAACAGCACAGATGAAATGTCGCGTGGACAGTGAGTGGTTTGCGACAAGAAGAGGTCAGTCCTAGGTGTGTGTGTGTGACAGGACAGGATTGAACCAAAGATTTAAGACAGTGAGCAATTTCGTTGAGAAGTCCTGTGCGTGGTGGGACATTTTGTGTGTGTCCGAAGGCAAGCGCACTGTGTGGTCGCAAGGCGACGATAAACTCTCTCGGGGAGGGGAGAGGTACGAGAAATTGTAAAACAGAGAAAATTGACAGTCGCTGATTCGACGGACAGGTGTCGTTGTGGATAACGGAAAATTTCCGGACATTACTTTGTTCACAGCCGGGTCGGGGCTGAGAGGTTGTGTGGAAAGTGTTTGTGTATGGCGGAAAGGTGTCCGGTCGTTTTACAGACGGAGTAAGTGTGTTTTCCATGGAATTAATAGAGTACTGAAGTTGACCTGCGGGTCAAGGCTGAGGACAGCGGAAAGTTACTGAGAGTTTCCATAGTGGAACTGGATAAATAAGTGGTTTTGTGTGAAACCAGACTTTATTGTTCGTCTTTGTTGAAATCCTTTGTGATCATTACCTTGTTATGAGCGAACATTTTTAACGTGTCATCACCGCACACAAGGGTGCATACAGTTGCCAAAAAGAACTGACGGTACAGGGTTAAAGCACTGGGCATTTGCGGCCAATTTTTCATTTGAACTTTGGCTTTAAACGGCAATCTAGAACATTTTGGGATAATTACCATCATCTTCAATTTGTACGACAATCGAAAGAACACTTTGGATAATTACTATTTACCATCAACGTTTCCGACAGGTGGAACTGGTGATCACAACGCGAATGAAGTAACCACTCAACAAAACAACAAGTCGCTTTGCAATCTAGCGTCGTAGACATTTCGGAGAATTTAACACACACATTTCCAGCATATTGTGGGAAACGATTACAAACGAACTTTTGACGACGGATTAATAAGCACATATGTGTCGGCCAACTATCTGTACATTTTGTTTGCTCTCATTGTCTTAACTGTCGTTATCGGTTGTCTACTTATATATATATATATATATATATATATATATATATATATATATATATATATATATATATATATATATATATATATATATATATATATATATATATATATATCTTATATATAAAAAAGGATGTGCGTATCTCCGTATGTCCTTTATACGCTCGCGAACGGCCCATCCGATTGAGATGAAATTTTCTACACGCCTTCCTTTCATTCCAGAGATGCCAACTGTCGTAGTTTTTTTTTCTTCTTCCTCCTCCTCCCTCCTCCCTCCTCCCCCTCCCAAAATACGTACGTCCAGGAAATGGTCTTCTACATAGACACTTCTCTCTGAGGTCCGCGATAACATCGGGAACGAGAACTTATATGACTACTTATATAAATTAAATGAGATGCTTCACACCAGGAGCTGGGCGATGTCGGGCCGGGTCAGACAGACAGACAGACAGACAGACAGACAGATAGTCGGTAACGGGAACGGGAACTTATATGACTACTTATATGAATTAAATGAGATGCTCCCCACCAGGGTCTGGGCGAAGCCGGGCAGGGTCAGCTAGTATATATATATATATATATATGTGTGTGTGTGTGTGTGTGTGTGTGTGTGTGTGTGTTATTACATGTACTTGTTGGATAGGCACTTTTTTGCAATCTCTATCTAAATCAGGATAGGCGTAACAAAATGTGGTTCTTTCTGATGCTTACGATATTTTTGTAAGGAAAACGTTAATGAGTTAGCGTGTCGTGCAGTGGCATGTGAATCCTAACCAATATCTAGAGCCGAGTTGTCTGACGTCAGATTTGTGTATATTTTGATGCTATAAAATTTTGTTTTTTTTATTTCTCTTTTCTTTCTTTTCATAATATTTACATATGATATTTGCTGTGTTCGGATATATGTTATTATTGTGACCTTTCGTCGTATCTACTGTCTAGTGGTCTGTGTCAGTTATATATTACGCGCACTGTGGTCGTTTTCACACAAGCTTGTGATTGTTACTCTACTTTACTTTTTTGTGATGACCGTCTCCGTGTACTTGGCTTGTGCGTTTAGCGTTTATAGACATCACTTAGTGTGCTTCATTCATTCGTTTGTATTTGTATTATATGTATGTTTAATAATATTTCCAGAGATTTTTTCGACAGCTATTGGATATATATGCGAGGGAGTATAGGTAAAATCCCCCACCGCACTACCTAGTGAGTGAAGAGTGACTGCGTGAGTACAGGGTGACATTATTAGTACTACAAATTTACGTACAGTCTTGGTGGAGGTGTATTTAGGGAAGGGACACAAAGACTAGCAGCAGAGTCTTTACATTTATAGTTGGTTGCCAGACAGCAACGTGTCCACGAGTACAAGATGCCTACTTTAATGGAATATATTGAAGCAGGTGAAAGGTTAGGACTGAAGGGGAAAGAGTTACAGGAGTATGCCGAAGCAAAAGAACAAAAACAGATGGAAAGAGAGGAGAGGCATAATGAACGCGAGGCAAAACGCCCACAGGAAGAAAAGGTAGCTGAAGACAAGCGTCTACAGGCGGAGAAAGAGACACAATTGAAACTAGAAATGCTCCCCCGATGTGTCTCCACCTTGCCGTGGTGGGGGAGCTTGCGTGTCCCATCGACCCCATGTGCTTGCCGATGGGTGAAAAACTACATATCGGACAGCATATGGGATAGGGACCAGACTAAGAGAGACACAACCTGCTGCTCTGCAGGTGAGACTGAGGATAGCAGTCCAACATTTAAATCAGGCGCACGAAGGCAGAAGTTCTTGGTCCGGACAAAACACTAAAGGCTCCCTGTCGAGGGCTGTGGCTGAACGCCTCTAAGCCACAAACCCTCGGACCTGAGAGCCGGGTCGATAGCCACCTCTCGAAAAATAAAGGCGTGATAATGAGCAAGCTACATGCTCAGGTCTGATAGAAGTTCGAAGGCTCTCAGCTGGGGGATATGAGAGATTCCCGGATGAGAGGCCAGGCAGTTTCTCGTTCACCGCTGCACGAAGGTAAGGTGCTGATCCGGCAGCACAAATAGCCTACCTCGTGAGCGGGTACAAAAAGTCCAAAAGTGCCCCAGTCGAAGAAAGTGGCTGCGAAAACTGTATCTATCTCATAGAGAGTGTAGATAAAAGTGGAAGAGCGTCTCAATGCCGCAAAATGGAACGCACGGCGAGCGAACCTATTGCGTGGTCCGAAGTCAAAAGCGTGGGTGTCACTTGCAGTCTGACCGTCCCTGGTGTGTGCTTGAGCTATCAGTGGCAAACGAGTTGCCCAACACATGGAAGTGAGGAACTAAAGCAGCCATGAGCAGGACGTGGCAACTCCTCGGGTGAGCCCAGTCACAGAGCAATATGTGCCGGCTCTGCAATTATGGAAGCCTCCTTGGATAGCGAGGGAATGCTTATGGTCTGCCCCTGCCTTCCCTTGAGGGCCGACCACGATGTCGTTCGTCGTTCTATCTTGACCAGCTGAGATGTTAGCGACATCACAACAGTCCAACGTGCCTCGAAACCAGAGGATGGCTAACCTCATTAAAAAATGCCCGCTGGAAGTCGGAAGTGTCGTCCTACGGGTGGCAAACTAAAAATTGACACTACGCAATTACGTCCGAGTGAAATGTCTCGTCCGAATGTCTCTCGTGCTAGGAACAGCTCTGACTACATAGTTTCCGAATGCCGCTCTTGTTCGGAACAGCTCTGACTGGGTAGTTTTCCGAATGTCTGTTGAGCCTGGAAAAGCTCTGATGGGCGCAACGACAAGCACATGTCCGAAAACTCGCTGAGTGGATGCCGTCTGCAAACCTGTCTGGTTTGTGCGGGAATGACCCGGGGAAACGAAATGACCAATATATTGAAGTGAGGATTTAAAGCAGCCATGAGCAGGACGTGACGATCTCCCTCGGTGAGCCCAGATCCAGGGCGTTATGTGTCGGCCCTGCAACTATGGAAGCAACCTTGGATGGCGGAAAATGCTATGGACTGTCCCTGCCTTCCTTTGAGGGATGACCGTTGTCTTCGACCGTTCCACCTTGGCCAGCATGGTTGCAGATGGCGCCACAAAAGTGAGAGTCTCCCAGGAATGCTACCTGGTCAAAAATGCACGCTAAAGTCGATGTGTTGGCCTACGGGTTTCGGCCCAAGGGCGCATAACAGACACACCGCAATCACATCTGAAAAAACACTCCGGATGAACGAAAAGAAGAAGAAGAAACTAGAAATGGAACAACAAAAACACCTACAGGAAGTAAAGTTAGCTGAAATAGAAAACAAGCGTCTACAGGAAGAGAAAGAGACACAAATGAAAATGGAAATTGAGAAAGAGAAACTCAAGTGTCAAATGGAAACTGAAATTGCTCTCAGAAAATTAGAACTATCATCAAAAGGTCAAAGTGAGGAAGGCAGAAGACCTTCACAGTCATCACAACGATTGAAATTGCCATACTTTACTGTCCGGGATTGTCTTGAATCCTATCTCGGGAGATTCGAATCGTCTGTAAAAACATTAGGCATTCCAGAAGCGGAGTATGCGATGCGGCTGGGCGAGTTTCTTACGGGTAAGGCACTAGACACCATGTTCAATTTACCTGTAGAAGAAAGAAACAACTACACTATCTTACGTCAACGTTTGCTGACAAAGTTCCAACTCACTGAACATGGATATAGAACAAAGTTTAGACAGTTAGTGTCAGAGACAAATCAAGATTTCACAGACTTTGTTAACACAGTAAAGAACACATTTAACAAATGGATGGAGCTCGCAGAAGTAGGGAAAGATTTTAATAAATTAGTAGATTTAGTGTTAAGAGACAAAGTATTAGCTTCATGTAATACCAATTTAGTGGCTTTCTTTGAAGAACGTAAGCCAAAGGACATAGACACAATGTCTCAGTTAGGGCAAAACTACATGACTGTACATCCTAACGTATCTATTGGTAGACAATTTAGTGAGGAAATAGTCTGTGCAGCGTACACTAAACAGGACCAGAATCCAGTCATCAGACCAAGGGCGAAAAGTGTGGATTCAGCACAGAAAGGTGAGCAGCAAGAACTTCAAGATATTGGTTTCCGAGGAAACAATGTTGGTAGGGCAGGACGGTACCCATACAAAAGAGGGAATTTTCAGAGACGTCCAAACAGTTATGGCGTATGTTGGAATTGTGGGAGCTGGAGACACAAAATGGCAGAGTGTGATGCACAACCATCAGAGGGACCAACGAACAACAGTAAAAGGGATATCACTTGTTTCAAATGTGGAAGGAAGGGGCATGTCAGCTATCATTGTACAATGAGGGAAACGGAGCATTCTAATGCAGCAAAAGTTATTGAGACTATCAACAATGAAGATTGTAGTGGGTGCAAACCTCTTTTTGAAAAAGACGGTCAGCCAGTCTTAGTGTGTGGTCATACAGTTAAAGCAGGATCAGCAGTGCATGAAGGAGGAAGTCTGAAGATGCACCATTTTTTGTTAATGATAGGCTAGCGTTAACAATTAGGGATTCCGGATGTACGTCCATCGGAGTGAGAAAGAGTTTAGTGCATCCCTCGGATTATACAGGGAAAAAGATTAGATCCATAACATTTAATGGGACAGTAGAATTCTACCCATTAGCCGTGATAACAGTGACAACACCATATATCACAGGAAGAGTGACAGCGTGTGTTCTGGACGCATCAGTGGCGGATTTGATCATAGGAAATGTAGGAGGAGTTAAAGATTGTACAGAAGAAGAAGTAGTTTATTGGGACCAGATACATAGTGTAAGTAGTAATGGGGTAGTTACAAAAAGAAAACCTAAATTAGAGAGTATAGCTGAACAAGAAGAGGCACTTGAAGTAGACACAGGAACTCAGGGCAAGGATAGTACAGCTGAGCAGGTGAGAATGGATCTCAAATATAGCTGTAGGGAATCCCAGAGACAAGATAATACGACAGACAAATGTTTCCAAGGGTGTGGTAAAGTCAGACATAGGCAATCAAAGAAGGGTAGATGGTGCTTTGTAAGGAAGAATAATGTTCTCACTCGCAGGTTTTCAAATGGCGGAACTGCATGTGGGCAAGTAGTATTATCCTTAGCATATAGAGACCGATATACTAAAACAGCTAAGGATAGGGCATGTGCAGGGCACATAGGAGTAAGGCGGAAGCAGCAAAGAGCAGGATGCCAGGTATATTGGCCAGGATTTAATAAAGAGGTCAGACTAAACAGAGACTCCAGTGTAACAGTACAATATGCAGATAGCAATGTTAACGCAGTTCAAAAGAGTGTTAACGACATCACTGAACCAGGATTAGCAAACAGATGTGTTAAAGATATAGGAAACATGAGGCATGGGTATATGAAGGGTAGACACAGCATCGACAGGAATCATAGGTGGAGGTTTGAGGCAAGAAAAGAACCACCTGATATAGGGTCGGTACACAAATAGCTTGTGTCTTTTTGAGGATGGTAAGAGACCTGCAGATACACAGATATAATGTTTCCTATGATGTATTATTATTATGTGATGTATTAGTTCATGCATTGGTACACAAGATAGAAAGTTGGTTGTATTGATGTGTGGGGAATATGGGAGTGTACTATGAGCATTTGAGGTATTATTTAGTGTGGTAGCTAGAGTAAGGTGGCGCTATACTTAGGGCTACCCAGGCAATATGTCTGGGTCACATATTTGATAAGTATTAGTCTCCCAACATTTGAAAACGATGTTTTCTTTTAGGGGGGGGGGGATAATGACATGTGCCTGGGTCATTGACATTGAGATGAGTGACCTGTGTAGCGGGACTACGAGAGAAACAATCAGCCCGGAGAAATAATGGGGCGGGTGTGAGTGGATACCCCTAGGGTGGATGGGGCGAAAGACAGTTGAGTGTTGTGTGAAGTCAGGAGACTTAAAAGTCAGTGAGAGAAGAGGCCGACTGCGGGTCAGGTCGTTTAAGAGAGTTGATGTTTTGACTCCGAACGGGTCGGGGAGTTGAAGGATAAAAGCGGAGGTAGGACGGATACAGCTCCGTCCTGGATTGTGTTGTTCTCCGAGTTTGAATGCAGGCCTAAAACCCAGAGTGGGGTGGATAGTGAGTGTAGGCCTATACCCATTGTGTGGGTTGTCGTGTGTGAGGTCCAGCTGGGGCTAGTAGCTGGATACCTGTCGTGTACATTCGAGAGTAAGGAGGCCTTGAGAAGACAGTGGTGTGTGCGGATTAAGTGTGAGGAGGATATACTTATTCGGTGGATTTATATTGTGTCTGGATATATAAGGATGTTCCGTTTGTCCGTGTTCTTTCTGTATTAAAGGATTATGTGCGCCAACTCAATCTTGTTTACTGACTGATGGATGTGTATTACTGGGGTGAGTTGCATTGTGAGACAGTTAGATAGCTCAATTGACACACCAGGAGCATCGTTACCTAGACAACGACCATCGCACGCACTTATCATCGTAAGAACGTCGTGTGATAATTTCAGATTCCTACCCCCCACCTCCTCCGCTCCTCATCCGCCGTACGTTGGACGTAATCACGCACGTTACATTACACCCTCCTCAAAAGAAAACATAGTTTTCAACTGATGGGTGAACAATGCGTCTCTAAATTCGTGAACAAGCAAATTGACGATGCGTTCGTAGCACCAAGTATAAATCCCTCATACTATCTCCTATATCCTTTGTATATTTCAATTCTTACACTAAACAATAAGGCAGGTAGTGTAACTACAAGTCAGCTAATACATCACACAATAAGCAACAAATTCACATATTAACTATATTTTAATATATTGCATACCAAACTTGGTTGAACATCAAGAATACAATTCAGTCTACCGCAGAAGAATGTCTCGGTGTGTTAACCACGCATAGAAAGAACAGATGGTTCAATCAAAAATGTGAAAAAGCAGTCATTAGGAAGAAGAATGCCAGACATGTATGGTTAAATGACATCAATAACATCCAAAAGGAAGAGCATTATAGAAATGAATGTAAAGAGGCTACAAAAATAGTCAGACAGCAGAAGCGAGAATATATGAATAATATAATCAAAGATATGGAAACTAATCACCAGAAAAATGAATCCAGAAAATTTTTTAAAGAACTGAAGTCAATAAAACGAGGGCACCAACAAAACACATATGGTTTAAAAGACAAAAATGGGAATATGATAAATACCAATGAGGAAATGTGCAACACATGGAAAGAATATTTTATTGAATTACTAAATTGTGAAGCTCCAAGTAACATTTTCTCACAGGAAGAGGTTCTAACATGCGAACCACAAATTGAAGAACCTACATTTGAAGAAATCCTATATGTAATCACACGACTTAAAAACAATAAGGCAACTGGGACTGATGGAATTGCTGCTGAATTTATAAAGGCAGGTGGCCATGCATTACATCTAAAGCTATACGAACTAATAATAAAAATCTGGAGGACAGAAGAATTACCCCATGACTGGAAAGAGTCATTATTGATACCTATCTTTAAGAAAGGAGACAAGTTCCAATGTGGAAATTATAGAGGAATATCACTACTGTCCACAAGCTATAAGATACTATCCGCAGTATTACTAAATAGACTAAAACCATATTCAGAAGACATATTAGGTGACTACCAGGCGGGGTTTAGACAAAACAGATCAACAATAGATCAGATATTTATCTTACGACAAATAGCCGAGAAACATTGGGAATATAAAAGAGATCTCCATAACATTTTTGTGGATTTTAAAAAGGCTTATGATAGTGTCTATAGGAATAGTCTATGGAATGCTATGCAGGAATTTGGAATACCAAGGAAGTTAATCAACATGACCAGACTATGCATGGAAGATACTTATAATATAGTAACATATAAAGGCAGGAAATCAGACCCCTTCCAAATAACATCTGGCTTGAAACATGGTGATGCACTATCGCCGCTACTCTTCAATCTGGCTCTAGAGAAAGTTGTAAGGAAGGTAAAGGAGGAATGTGATATTGGAGGAACATCCAAGCTGCTTGGTTATGCAGATGATATAGATATTATAGGGCAAAGTGAACAAAAGACATTGGAAATATTGACTCACTTAAAGGAAAAAGCCAACAGATGGGGCTGGTTATCAACCAAGATAAGACAGAATATATGGTAATTTCAAGAGACGGAATGGCTAGAAACTCTGGCCACATACAAATAGATAATATGACCATTAAAAGAACGGAAACATACAAATACCTGGGTACGATCTTCAACTGCTCCAACATCATAAGGGAAGAAATACAAACTAGAATCAACTCTGGAAATAAGATATACTATGCACTACAACATCTACTAAAATCAAAGGCGCTATCTCGTAACACCAAAATCACAATATACAAAACACTGATCAGACCAGTTGTGCTGTATGGCTCTGAAACATGGAGTACAACGAAAGGAGACGAAGCCTTGTTACAAACCTTTGAGAACAAAATTTTAAGACGCATCTTTGGACCCATTAGGGATACACAAAGTGGAGAGTGGAAAAGAAGAAGTAACAAAGACATTTATGATCTGTTTAAGTCCCCGCTAATCACTGGTATCATGAAGGCTAATAGACTACAATGGCTGGGGCATATAGAAAGAATGGAAGATAATAGGGAAACAAAACTCGCTTACACTCAGGAAATAAATGACCGTAGACCCCGAGGTAGACCAAGAAGGCGGTGGAGAGATAATACATGTACAGACCTGCAAGCACTTGGAATCAACGACTGGCAAGAGAAGGTCCACCAGAGAGACGAATGGAGACGGATTGTATTTGCAGCAAAGAACCTCAATAGCTCGGAACGCTGAAGAAGAAGAAGCATATCCCTTACAGGACGTTTCAGTCAACACCAGAATTTTCCAGCTACCGCTGATATAGGTGCAAGATTACGCTCAGTAGTTTGCCATTGCTTTCTGAGCGACTGGCTCACGTACCCCGTAAGTTTCCGACGCGGCGAGAATCGCCGCCAATTCTCACGCACATCACGTCACTCACAAGAGTATACGGTATTACGGAGAAAGACGCTAACACCTTGGCCAGGGAGACGGCTATATTGTCATTATATAACTATATTGTCATTTATGATTTCTTGAGAGAATGTCTGCCATAGTATTGTCTTTTCCCTGTATTGGCATTGAAACAAATGAGTACTCCTGCAGTAAGATACTCCATCGGTGAGCACGTGAGTTTTTTGTTTTTTTTATTGCTGCCGTATGTATGAAAGAGAGTGGTCTGTGATCTGTATGCACGGTGAATTGTCTTTTCATTATAAAACTGGACAGTTTATGTACAGACCACACAATAGCCATGGCCTCATGTTGCCACGTTGAACATTTTGTCTCTGGTGGCGAGTTTCCCACTGACCGGTAGTACTGGATGCATGACACGTCCCGTCTCTTGAACCATACACCCACCAGTTCATGTCGATGAAGCGTCTACCCTAAGAGTACATTGTAAGTCAAGATTAGGGAGAATTAAAATGGGATGACTAGAAAATAGTTTTGTCATATTTTTGAGCGCATGTCACACTGCTGGGTCCATCCAACTCTGTTGGGTCTGCCATTCTGTGTCAACACAGACAACACTCATGTGATGGCTGACAAAAATTTATGTTTGAATTTATTGTAGAACTGCGTGATGTGTAACAGATTGTTCACATCTCTCATCACCTGAAACGTAAATTGTCCATTGTCAGGCAACATTTATTTAGGGAAACCCAATTCAGAGAGTACCGCTTATAGTGCTTCGGCCACCGCTTCTGTTGTACTGTGTTTAAAAGGTACGGTTTCTGGCTATCTAGTGCCATAATCGACCATGGTCAAAATATCCCAAAAATCCCCGTTGGACATCACTAACAATGGGCCAATGATATCAATAGCATCTATTGAAATGGCCTGACTTTCATATCAGTAGCATGCACAGGTGTACAGGACCTGCTGTATAGCTGGCTATCTCTACTAATCCCTGGTCACACAACTGGGACACGATTCTCTGCTGTGTACGCACTATTCCCATGTGACCGGCAAATGAAATATCAATAGATGTTCTCATAATCAGTTCTCTATACGCTGAAGGTACCCCACCTTGACTGTGTATGGTCTTGTCATCTGAAAAACGGCGAGTGAGACTATTATTCTTCCCTTCGAAGTTCCACCTATCATTCTTTGATTGTTTATCTTCTGAAGTACTATACACCTGAAAACATTTGTCAAGAGTGATGTCTTGTCTTTGCCAGTCAATAAAGCCCTGTTTGAGACCAGTTTTCTTCTGATCCGTCGTGCTATCCAGTCTCTGTCTGGTTGTCCACTTCAAGTGTCACTTCTTCCTAAGCCATTGCATCTAACCTAGTTTGTCTTCTGGTAACTACAGCCTGCTTCTCACACCATGTCTGTGGTACCAGTAATCAATTTCCTCTTCTGTACATGCTTTGACTGTTGATATATTTCCAGTGATCAAGTCTGCGACTGGGGGAGTCAAGGACACACTCTGTAACTCTGCCTGTGATATATGGTGTTGTTACTGTGATCTCCTCTAATGGATAAAATTCAACTGTCCCATTGCATGTTACGCACTTGACATTTTTCCCTGTGTAAGACAAGGGGTGTACAAGACTTTTTCTCACTACAATGGTTGTACATCCTGAATCTCTAAGTTGTTGTTTGTCCATCAAGAATGATGATGACCATTCGTTTCATCCAGTGGGGTTGAAGGTATGGAGCCGTGGGTTCTAAGATGGCTGAAAAGGCCTATTTTGGCTCGAAATGTTCTTTGACAATGTGGGCAAAGAATGCTTGACGTTTCTGGAGGAGGATTTCCTGCAGTGGTTTTTCTGTCCTGCATTTTCTTCACAACTCTTGCAGTCCTGGTTGCCTCACATATGACTGCACCCTTGCGTAATGATGCACGCCACGAATTTCGGTCTCTGGCTGCAGTCTCCCAGGTGTCATGATGAATTCCAAAAGCATTCAGTGAGATTTTCAGAGTGTCTTTAAAGCGTTTCCTCTGGCCACCTTGGGAGCGTATATCACAACACAGTTCGCTGTAAAAAATTCGTTTAGAGAGCCTGTGATCTGGCATGCGAGTCAAGTGACCAGCCCAGCGAATCTGATTCTTCATCAGTAGAGTGTGGATACTGGGCATGGACGCTCTTTC